>JANUWF010001723.1:1057500-1490493 GCA_026120185.1 Voacanga thouarsii | reverse complement strand
TTTGCACAAGAATTTATCTCTTTCTTTTCTCTCACAATTTTCTCTAATATTTCTTTCACTAATCTTTCTTTCACAAAATAATGGTGTGTTACAAGCTTAGAGAATAGCTCTATTTATAGAGCTCTAATTAGTGGATTACATCATGGCATACATCATCTTCCACTAATCTTAATTAGTGGTGTCTCCACTAAATGGTGGACATCCATAAAAATCTTCTAATAATTCACATAAATTCATAATTAGTGGAGCCTCCACTAATTAATAAAGTTTCCAATAATTCATAATACTCCCCCTTGGATGTCCATCCATTACATAAAGAATATGCCTCGTTAAAACCTTACTAGATAAAAACTCAATGGGAAAAAAAATCTAGTGAAGGAAAAAGAGTACATTATTCTATATGTCCATTTATTACTCCCCTGATGAGATGATTCCTTTAAATCTTTAAACCGACGCATACCGATTTTATATCTCAACTTTTCAAATGTTGCAGTCAGTAAAGTCTTCGTGAAAATATCTCGCGAGGTTATCACATGACCGAATTTGTAGCACATCAATTTCACCTTTCTTCTGGAGTTCATGAGTAAAGAAGAATTTTGGTGAAATATGTTTTGTCCGATCTCCTTTAATATATCCTCCTCGTAATTGAGCTATGCAAGCTGCATTGTCTTCATAAAGAGGAGTTGGAATACCTTTGATTGATGATAATCCACAACTTTCTCGGATATAATGAATCATGGATCTTAGCCATACACATTCTCGACTTGCTTCATGAATGGCTATAATTTCAAAGATGATTTGAAGAAGTAGTCGCTATAGATTGTTTCGTAGAACGCCATGATATAGCAAGTATTTCCACATGTAAATAGATAGCCCGTTTGAGAACGTGTTTTATGTGGATCGATAAATAACCAAAGATCTCGCATAACCTATCAATGTTGGACTGGTTTTATTTGAATAAAATAATCCGAGATCAATTGTACCTTGGAGATATCGAATGACTTGTTTAATTCCATTCCAATGTCGTCGTGTTGGTGAAGAACTAAATCTTGCTAATAAATTGACAACAAAAGCAATATCATGTCGTGTATTATTAGCAAGATACATCAATGCACCAATTGCACCGAGATATGGTACTTCAGACCAAGGAGTTCTTCATCATTTTCTTGAGGCTCTGAAATGATCTTTATCCACATTTAATGATCGCACGATCATTGGAATACTCAATGGATGTGCTTTGTCCATGTAAAATCTTTTAGCACTTTTGTCAGTATATGTTGATTGATGAATAAATGTTCCACTCTCCAAATGTTCAATTTGTAAACCAAGGCAAAATTTGGTTTTACCAAAATCCTTGATTTCGAATTCTCTTTTAAATAATCAATTGTTTCTTGGAGCTCTTCAGAGTTCCAATAAGATTAATATCATCAACATATATAGCTAATATCACAAATTTAGAACCAGCATTTCTTAATAAAAACGCATGGACATACCTGGTCATTTTTAAATCCCGCTTTCAATAAATATTCACTAAGACGTGTGAACCACATGCGCCTGTATTGCTTCAGTGCCATATAATGATTTCTGCAACTTGATGGAGTAATTTTCACGAGGATAATGTTTATATGTTTCGTGCATATGAAATCCTTCGGGATTTTCATGTAAACATCATTTTCTAAATTTCCATACAAGTAAGCAAGTGACAACATCTAATAGGCGCATATCTATCTTTTCATGTACCGCCAAACCGATAAGATATCGGAGTGTAATAGCATCAACAACAGGAGAATAAGTTTCATCATAATCAATACCTGGTCTTTGTGAAAAACCTCGGGCTACTAATCGCGCTTTATATCGAACGATTTCACTCTTTTCATTGCGCTTTCGCACAAATATCCATTTGTAGCCAACAGTGTTTTACACCTTCTCGGTGTTCGGACCGCAGTCCGAAGACTTCACGTTTTGCCGCTGCATTTAACTCCGATTGAATCGCATCTTTCCATTGCGTACCAATCTTTTCTATGCCGACATTCATCAATCGATATTGGTTCGGGATCATCATTATCCCGTATAACATCAAGAGATATATTGTATGCAAATATATTATCAATAACAGCTTTCTATCCGATTCCAACTTCTACCTAAGTGGTATAATTGATAGAAATTTCAGTGTTACTTTCATCAACTTCTGGTTCTTTGTCATCGCTTCTCTCTTGGTCTTTATCATTCTTTTCTTCAATATGATCTTCCGGATCATTTAATCATCTTTTCTTTCGAGGATTTTTATCTTTAGAACCAAGAGGTCGGCCACGCTTCCGGCGTGTTTTTGACTCAATAGCCTATAGGTATAATATTTTGTTCTCACTGGAACTTCAATTCGAATAGGAGCATTTATAGTCGGAATATGCGATTTTGTAACTCTTCCGGAGTCAACAAAAGCGTCCGGCATTTGATTTGCAATGCTTTGCAAATGAATTATCTTTTGAACTTCAAGTTCACATGCGCTTGTGCGCGGATCAAGATAATTTAATGATGTTGTCCAAGCAAGATCCTTTTTATACTCGTTTTGGTTCTCCCCTAATTTAGGGAATAATGATTCATCAAAATGACAATCAAGAAATCTTGTCGTGAATACATCTCCGTCGTGGGTTCAACATACCCGATAATAGAGGGAGAATCATATCCAACGTATATCCCCTTTCTTCTTTGAAGACTCATCTTTATACGTTGGTTTGGTGCAATTGGAATATATACAAGACACCCAAAAATTCTTAAATGAGTAATATTTGGTTCTCGACCCAAAAGCCAATTGCAAAGGAGAGAATTTATGATTACTAGTCGGTCTTATACGTACAAGTGTTGCAAAGCATGTAGAATAGCATGTCCCTGCGCAGATGTTGGGAGATTTGTTTTCATTAATAATGGTCTAGCAATTAATTGTAATCGTTTAATCAAAGATTCAGCAAGACCATTTTGTGTGTGAACATGAGCTACAGGATGTTCAACATTAATCCCAATTGACATGCAATATGCATCAAAAGCATGTGATGAAAATTCACCAGCATTATCCAAACGGATATTTTTAATGTGATGGTCCAAAAATTGTGCTCGTAATTTAATTATTTGAGCAAGTATCTCGCAAACGCCAGGTTGCGAGTAGATAATAAACATACATGTGACCATCGGAATGATGCATCAATTAAGACCATAAAATATTTGAACGGTCCACATGGTGGATCAATAGGTCCACAAATATCTCCGTGAATCTGTTCGAGAAATGTAGGACTTTCAGCTCCTACTTTTACTGGTGATTGTTTAACAATTAATTTTCCTAGGGAACATGCAGTACATGCGAATTTTTCTGATGTTAATATCATTTTATTTTTTAAAGGATGACCATGTGTATTCTCAATGATTCTTCTCATCATGGTAGATCCCGAATGACCCAACCGGTCATGCCAAATGCTAAAAGTAATAGGATTAGTAAACTTCTGGTTTACTAGATGATGAATTTTAATTGTACGTATTTTTACAAAATATAGACCAGTAGAAAAAAACGGCAGTTTTTCTAATATCGATTTCTTACCCAAATGTATTTGAGTAATAAAAAGATATTCAATCTCATTTTCCTCATTTGTTTCAACATGATACCCATTTCTGCGGATATCTTTAAAACTCAATAAATTTCTTCTGGATTTTGAGGAAAATAGTGCCTTATCAATAATAATTGTTGTTCCTTTAGGCAACAATATACTAGCTCTTCCGGAACTCTCAATTACATTTGCACTACCGTTTATCGTATAAATATTTCTTTCTCCCATTTTGAGATCAGAAAAATATTTCTCATTTTTTTAGTATGGTGTGTGTAGTTCCACTATCAATAATGCATACATCATCATTAATAATGACCTATCCGAACACAAATATATATATGTAAACGTAAATATTATTAGAATAGAATGAAAATGAAAATACAAAAATATCAGTGGTGAGGCTTTAGTTCTTCTCGGACACCGCCATCACCAATTAAATGGTTTATCCTACCGTCTGGGTGTTCAAAAAATCCGATACATCCATATGGGTAATATTGATATTAAGATCTTCGGATCAATATCGTCATCCTCAAGCATTATTTATTGGATGTTGAGAAAAATTTGCTTCCACATTTTTATTTTTCAATGAAGCTTGATACAATTCAACTAAATGCTTAGCCGTACTGACAGCTTCGTGACCAATGACCTTTCATGCCACATCTATAACATATATCCTCATGCTTTTCTTCAATTTCTTTTTCTTTTCCCTTTTGATCTTTTCTCGCTCCACTTCAGTGGCCGTATTTCTCACGATTTGATTATAATTGTGATAAGGGAAATATCGAGCGTGTCTACGACCATAACCACGACCACGGTCACGCGCCACGCGCCACGACCACGACTATAACGATGACTTCTCACTGGAGCCAACAAGCATTCACTTCGGGAGTGTTGTAGAGCCGCTTGGTCCGGTTTCATGATTTCTCAATAATAACTCATTATTTTTCTCTCGCAATGAGGAGGGCAATAATTAAATCAGAAATTTTGTATACCCCTTTTCTCGATATTGTTGTCGCAGGACAATATTCGAGGCATGAAAGGTGGAGAATGTCTTCTCCAATATATCTTCATCACTCACTTTTTCTCCGCATAATTTTAATTGAGATGTAATTTTATACATCATGGAGCTATATTCATTCACGGTTTTAAAATCTTGCAACCTCGTGTGCAACCATTCATACCGTGCAGTAGGTAGTACGACCATCTTCAGGTGGTCAAATCTTTCTTTTAAATTTACCCACAGGCCATATGGATCTTTTTCGGTAAGATATTTCATTTTCAAATTTTCATCGAGATAACGACGAATAAAAATCAAAACTTTAGCCTTGTGTTGTGCAGATGCACTATTATTTGCTTGAATAGTTTCACTAAGGCTTTCAGCATTTAGATGCATTTCTACATCGAGAACCCATGACATATAATTTTTTTCAGAAACATCAAGGGCTACAAATTCGAGTTTTGCGATGTTAGCCATAGAGATTAATAAATGCGTACCTGTCTTCTGACTTTGGTAACGGCAGAAACTCGTGCTTAGTCTTCTGGCTTTTGTACCGGTAAAGACTCGTGGTGATAACGTGTTATAAAATTAGGGTAGTGTTAGAATAAAATTTTCACACTACACACTAATAAAACTCTAACTATTTTGCACAAGAATTTCTCTCTTTCTTTTCTCTCACAATTTTCTCTAATCTTTCTTTCACAAAATAATGGTGTATTACAAGCTTAGAGAATAGCTCTATTTATAGAGCTCTAATTAGTGGATTACATCATGGCATACATCATCTTCCACTAATCTTAATTAGTGGTGTCTCCACTAAATGATGGACATCCATAAAAATCTTCTAATAATTCAGATAAATTCATAATTAGTTGAGCCTCCACTAATTAATAAATATTCCAATAATTCATAATAAATTGACTTTAGTCCGTCAATGCATAATTTTAAAGAGCAAATGGGAGAAAAGAAACCAACCACGAAGGAGCCAGACAACGTCCAAGAAAATTAGCCAATTTATTAAATTGACTTTAGTCCGTCAACGCATAATTTTAAAGAGCAAATGGGAGAAAAGAAACCAACCACGAAGGAGCCAGACAACGTCCAAGTTTCCCTCCTGCTTGTGCATACATAGACACACAGGACTTCATTTCTCACGACGCAAGCAATTCCCTAGAAGCTATTGCTCTGAAATGGCTAGTCCCAGTGGAACTCCCCGGGTGGGATTTTTCCGATTCAGGTACAATGAAGATCAGGAAACTCCCACAGAAACAAGAAACGTTCTTCTCATTGTTGTGGCACTGATAGCAGCTGTGACATTTTCAGCAGGGGTGAATCCACCGGGTGGGGTGTGGCAAGATAATGTTGACGGGCACAAACCAGGAAGGGCCATATATGCAGATCAGAAACAAGCATTTTATGTCTTCTTGATAGCTAATACAATAGCTCTTTCCACATGTATACTCATCATTATATCACTCACCTACAAGTTCCCATTTCATTTCGAGATTTGGGTTGCTACATTGTCCATGTTTGCAACTTACGCCTCTGCTATTTTTGCTATTGCTCCTGATGAATCTGTCAGGTTTCGTTATGTGTTGTTTGCTGCTGCTGTCCCTTTCGGAGTTCAAGCATTGAAGAAGCTATATAGGTCGAATTTGCAGGTCAAGTAGAATTCCTAATTGAATTCTTGGGAGTCTGGGGGGGGGGGGTGGGGGGTGGGGGAAGGATGGGTTTTAGGTTTGAGGGCACCAATCTTCTGGTTCTGCATTCTTGCTACAATTGCAAATGTATGATTAAGGATTATCATAGCTTTCTTCCATGATGATTCGAGTAGCGGAAAGTAATTTTGCTCTAACAGTTCCTCCATTGCTAGAGGCAACCAAACTAGATCCTCATTTTGAATTCTCCTGTTCAATTTTGTCCTACGAATAATTGCAGCCTATATACTCGAAGATCAGGATATCAAATTTACCTTAAATCTATCCTTCTTAGTCCACAAAGAGCAATCAAACTTCTGCACATTCACTCGACAACTACTGATCAAACCAACACAAACATTGTAGACTATAGCAGTGTAGCAGACTACTGATCAACCACCACAAACGTGATTAATTGTGCAACTGAGACGAAAGCGCCAATCTTGGCTGTGTCTAAATGGTAAAGAAAGCCAGAATTTTGGTTGGCAACATATATCTTGCTAAATGGTTAAAATCATATTTTAAACAACGATGCAATAAATCATTATTACACTAGAATCTGATTTCTCAAGAAAGTATTTGATAATATCTTCCCGGAACTTTAAGAACCTCCTAGTTATCACATGTACAAAACTTAGAGGGCCATGGGTCAAAGAGAAAAATGACGGATTCTATCTCAGATGAAAACTATAAAAAGTCTGCCTGATCAAGCGTTCTTCTATTGGTTCCCCGGTAAAGACAGAAGAGATGGATTGCAAGATTCAATATGCACCATGCAGCAGGAAACCAGTACTTGGCTCTCATTCAGTGCCTCCTCTGTGAATTAGTAGATAGTGTCAACCCATTTTCAGTGAGAAGTATTAACACAAACAACTAGTAAAGGAAGGCAAGAAAGTAACTACACATCAGATCAAATAATACTTTTTACTCAGCTCCAAGAATAGCAGACAAGCAGAAATAAAGTTATTCCATTAGCATCATTATCAACCAGTTACCTAATTCTTTTTGTCTGTCTGTCTATCAGTTTGTGGATGTTAGGCTACAAGTTTCTAGAGTAATTTAATACACCAAATTTTTTTCAGACCAAAAAAAAGATATTTGGCATCTGACCATCCTTAACATTTCACTCCTGGTCCATGGGGTGTGTCCCTTCCAGACGAAGGCCAACAAAATATCAGAAGTTAAGATACATAGGTCCATCAAATTATATTCCAATTGCTTCTAATTCCAGCCCATACTTCCCATTTCTCTCTACATTAGATTGATTGTTCAACTACTATCATCTGTAGTAGAAATGACGCAACCGGTGTAATTCATAAAAGCAAAAGGCCTTACACCAGTCAATGCTTAACACACTCTCAAGGCAGAAGTTAGTTGAACTCAACATATAAAAATGTGGTCACTTTTGTCAATATATTCATCTTTCCTTATTTAGTCCTTCTTTATAACTGTATATTCCTTGATTACCTCTCTAAGATTTTCAGTATTATTGTATATGTTCTTGCTGTAATTATTGCAGTATTTCTTCCTATAATAGACCCTAGGATTAAGGGATTTGATCATTCTTGATGTCTGTATTGTAATTCTCTTGGTGAAATGATACACGAAACATTTCAGAAATTCTCTTTCATTTTTTCTTGTCAACTTTGTCTTCACCACCAAATTTCTGCTATAAACTGTGAGCAGATTCACCTTATATCTGAGAACTCTTAACAAACATGATTCATAAAACAAAACCCATAGCTAATAGAAATGGCTCCCGGATCCATAATTACCAGCTAATAAACAACAAACCTTTGGTCATCTATTACAAAGATCTGCAGAATCAAGATGCATCATTTCTTGTTCCAACTTGAAGCAATTTTTGAGATGGGAACAAGGGATGTCTCCAATTTGACACCATTTACAGATCAGCATTCATTAAGGTACTTCATCTTAAGCAGTGAAAGAGCCAAGGGACACAACATTGCTAATTTCCGGACACCAAATTTCCAAACCGTAGATTATACATTTTTTGAAAGACTTTTTGGCTCAACTTAGAAAATGCAAACAGAAGTCTGCTTTAAAAGGACACTAAATTGACAACCATCTCTATTTTTTATTGGCTTTAGGTAGATGCTGAAAAGAAACTTCTCCACGATAGGGGTTAATACAAATACAATCTTACCTTTTGTTTTTTGGGCCTTCTCTCCCCATTTCTACCATTATCAAAGCCTATTGGTTGCTCAGGTGCGCCATCCTCAAGTGGTAAACTCTTAATCTCATCAAAGAAGCTCTCTGTTAGACCAAGCAACCTAGCGCAAGGATTGGAAAAGATCAGGCCAAGCAGTC
The DNA here is from genome assembly GCA_026120185.1 of Voacanga thouarsii. NCBI lineage: Eukaryota > Viridiplantae > Streptophyta > Magnoliopsida > Gentianales > Apocynaceae > Voacanga > Voacanga thouarsii. The sequence goes on along the minus strand of JANUWF010001723.1, from coordinate 1,481,875 downwards.
AGGATATGCCAAGAATTTGGTTCAAGTAGAATGATATTCCCAAATAAATGATTAAATTCATCGCTACCATTGGTTCCATGGAGCTTACCCATTTCTGGACTTCCTCATATGCTTCATTTGTTTTTTCTCCAATTTTGTAAGAGGTGCGCGCGTGAACAGCTCTTCCTCTTGACGCGCTCGTGCCTCCACCTTGGCCATGTACTTTGTAAGTTCCCTACTTTCAGCTCCAATAATTTCTCGTACCTGCATTTTTTAAAATCACTATAAAATAAAGGCATGAAAAAATTCATGGAAATCTAAAATGAAAAACAGGCAGCTCTTTATTTACTTCTTCAGGTTTTCCCTCCAGATCATTCATCAAATCTCTCAAGTAAGGACTCTCTCTAGATTGCCGCAGAGCCTGCTGCTCCCTTCTCAAAGCATTTCTCTCCTCCCGTGATGTCATGGTAGCAGGTGCAATTTTGGGTGGTTTGTATACACCAGTTCCATCCTGAAATTCCCAAAAACCAAGATGGGTTTTTAAATTAACAAGTACAACATTCAGAAGGGGAAACTGGAACTCTCAAATACTGTGATCTTTGAAATGTCTGTTTCATAATAACCATCAAGATAATCTCCCAAATAAAGAGAAAAAATGAAGAATATTGCTTCTTTAACAAATACAGACAACCTACCTTTGGAGTGATATCTGTTTTGCTCACAAGTAAGTCTGGGTTTGGACGGTACTTTAACAATTCATCTTTGTTTTTTGCAGTATCATTTTCCTTCTCAACCAAATGTGGATCCTCTACAGCATTTCCTGCAGCTTTTGTGAGCTTCTTTATTTGATATTCAAGTTTTTTATCAATTGGGCGGATCTGCAAGAAATAAGAATCATGAAGAAAAATCCAAAGTCAAAACAAGACATTATTGGGATCCATAAGGCGTTCCAACGTAACGTCAACAGAAAATAAACTTAACCAAAGCTTATTATAGATAGCAACACCTAGAAAAAAGGTATAAGATATTCCCAAAGGAAGAAGTACATGCCTTCTCCAAAAATAATCGAATCTCCACAAGGCTCTTTACAACTGGATGTCCATCAATTGACCAGCCTTTAGCCTTGCAAAGCAAATAGTATACAAGCGACTGACAATAATTCAGAAGCAGTAAATGCTTTGCCTCAAGATAGCTTATTCCATCTTTCGTGGGGAGCTGATCCGCTTTCACCTAATAAATAAAAAGAGCAATTAAAAACAAACCAGCAATACCAATTGCATACTGTCAATATTCTCTTTATGTCAAGAAACTTTATTTTGGTTTTTCATTTTGTAGTATCATCTCCATGAAAAAGTGTATGGAGAACATATATCTACTTCAACACTGTCTTCTGCAGCTCAGTGCTTCAAAGGACAATCAGCAAAAATTTAATCACATCGCTATGAAGTGGAGATGGGCAACGAAGTGCCTGTCAGAACTCCAACACATTAGCAGAGCAAGTGATCAAGGCAAAAGCACACATCTGACTCTCAATTACACTTTCACAAGTCACAACATTTGTATTGAGTAATGTGAAACAACCTTCAGAAGTAGGATAACGCAAACTCCCAAAATTGCAAAACAAATTCCATATGATAATTGATAACCCTACGCTGTTTCACAACTAACGCATCACATAATAAAAACCTTCTCTCTTTAATTTTCTTTCTGCTCCGCCATATTACTTAAAAAAACTTTAAAAAACCTGTAGCAAAATTTTAGATTTTCCTTGCCTTTTGATTCACTATCTAAGTTCTAATTCACATTCAGAAAGCAAAACATAAAGCTTTGAATATTCCTTACCTTCGCAGTAAGCGCCTCTATCTTCGCCGTCACTGTATCTAATCCCTCTTTCATTTCCTTCAGCAACGAAACCAACTGGGGTGCCTCTCTGGAAATTAATCAAAAAATAAAATAAAATTGGCAGAAGTCCAGATCAACAGATAAGATTGCCATAGCTACACAACTGAAGCACCTGTTAATCTTTTCATTGTTGTCTGCTGATGTATCTACCTCTCCCATGCCTTTTATCGATTCCCACTTCGCAAATTCAGAAATCAAAATTTTAGACAGGAAGCAAAAATTTCCAAAGCAACCTACTTTCCAGAATTTAGCACCTCCGTTGAATTCCACCACCTGAGCAGAAGAATTTTAGGGTTGTTCTTCCCCGTTAACGATTTTTGTTTTTCAGGCTTCCTCCTCTCTTCCAAAAACCTTCTTTAAACCCTAGCAAGGGTTGTGTATTTTTTATTTTTAGCGTTATATTTGACGAGTATATATATGTTGAAATCTATATATATATATATAAGTACCGATTGAAGCATTCTGCACGACACATGACACTCTTGACTATTGACACGTAATAATATAAATTTTAAATATTTTTTTGAAAAAAGATTGAATGATTTTTTTATAAATATTATGATTATTTAAATTTAATAAATTTATATATATATAAGGAATTAATATTATGATTTTCTTTTTTAAATTCAGACAATTCAGATGAATTTTGTTAATAAAAATTTGTTTATTTCTCTATTAAATATCTTTTAAAATAAATATAGCAGGTCAAATACTGAATGAAGATGAGTAGTCAGCGCAATATTTTTATATTTTGTAAGATTTTTTTTCCCCTCATTATAGTTTTCTGTTATCTTTTTGCATAGAGCAAAAGTCTAGGCTCAATGGGTCATTATCATCTGTACAGATATTTTTCTGGGAATGCATGTATTTGATTTCTTAGCAAAGACTTTCATGTATTTGTGAATGCTTCATTTTATATTTATACATTTATGTAGATGCAATGTCTAATTAGTATCACTTCGATTAGGTAATCAATCCTTCACCTCCGTTTTCGATCATTTCCTCACTCCCATTCTTCATCATTGGTTTGCACATTCATCTGTGTCCACCATCTATGTCTATATACCAAACGTTCTTTACGTGTTTGGGCCTTTTAAAAAAAAAAAAAACAAACATTTTGTGATAATATCTCTACATTGCTCATGGTGTAAAAAGGTACAAAATTCAATTTTGGATTGAAGATAAAGTTTTTAGGGTTACGGTCAAATTAGATTGTAGCTTCGGAGCAGCCACATGCTCGAGAAATTCAGGTGGAACCAAATTATGCTTCAAAACTTGCGAGTTGTGACAACTCTGGAGGGTCTTATTGCTGAAGATCCATTTCCGGAAATTACATTGGCTGAAAATCAGAATGGTGATAGTGCAAATGGGAATTTTTATAGGTTTTGGTACGAAGGATAACTCTCAAGTTGATGGAAACCACATCGATGTTACTGAAGATGAAGGATGGATTGCTATTCCATACAATATGCCTCCTATTCTTTAGTCTTGCATGGATTGTTTAGTTTGTAATTCTGTTTTATTAGAAGTTTATACAGACTATAATAGCGATAAAAGCGATGCTATCTTTGTTGTGAATTTAGAAGTTAAAAAAAGTGATTAAGCCACATTCCTGCTATTTTAGTGTTGGCAAAATCAATCAAAATTTGTATTTAGGAGAAACTTCATGCATTGATGCGAAAATATCAGTAAGACCTACAAGTGGATTTGTTGTGTTCATCTCATGTTAATTGTTTTTTTTTCCAAAAAAAAAAAAAAGGAAAATAAGGGGGAAACAATACTAACTTGAACAGGGAAGGAATAAGTGCACCCATTTTAAAAATTAATATACATTTTAAAAATATTGATTTTAGATTATATTTTATTTTAATTTCTAAAATTTGATTTTAGAAATTAATATATTTTATAAAATATTTATTTCATTTTTCCACTAAAAACAATTATACAACTGAGTTTCCCAGATTTTCTCAAAAATCGCACTGCGTTTAGTAAAGAAAATCTGAAAATCAAAATTTTTTTAGAAAATTTATGCATTTTTTAGAAAATCAAATTTTATCAACATTATTACCCTGTGTTTCAGACATGTAGGCATTCTCTCATAGAAAGTCGGCTTGCGTGCAAAGCACACAAGACTTCACATTCGGCCCACTTTCGGCCCTCACGATCTTTTTGTGTCCGAGATTGCGCTTTCAGCACTCAAACCAATCATGTGGGAATGGTGAATGACATAAGCACATCACATTAACAATCAAATCTTTTACTTGCCATCTTAAGTCCAAAGATCCTAACCCTGACATCAATCACCATCGAGGCGGGAAGTAGTTGAACATGCAAGGTGTCCCCACCCAACAACCATGAACAACCCATAAACAATATGCACAAGGCAATTGCTAGACTCTAAAAGGCTAGTCAAGATGGCTAATCTTAATGTCCTATTGCCCCATTTGGATTAAGACAATCCCGAACTAGTTAGGTTATTTGGGGTCGTCTACTTCTAACGTGAACTAGTAAAGTGATAAAAACCATTATTGAGTATTTAATGTCTTCACTGGTACACACAACCAGTCTAATGTCACACTCCCCGAAGGGATATCATATTTCTCGAAGGAATGTCAAGAAAATCCATTTTGGGGCCAAAACCATCATTTTTCAAATGTTGACTCCATGCCGAGAAATCATTCTTGAAAATCGTAACATTAAAGGATAAAATATCCTTCATGTGATAGAAACATTTTTTGAAGGGCATTTACGTAATTCTCAAATTCATGTAATAAAAAAGAAGTTGATTTCGTCATAAAATACTATTTGGGGGTATTTACGTAGCACATCCAGATCCAAAAAGCATTTTATTATGTGAAATTCAAAATTCTAAATCCATAACGGAAATAAATTCGAGAATCTCATAAAAAACATGCCTTACAATAATTAAATAACATTTATCGTTCCATTCAACCAAATAAATCATAATGCACAAAGTTGGTTGATGAATATAAGTCAAAATGCATTAGCGCAGGTAAAACGGTTATTTTATTGCATAATCTATGAAATGAATACTTGTGATGCACATTTTCACTTAAAATTATTTATAGCATAAAGAATTCTTAAGTCCTTGTAGAAATATTCTATTATCGAATATTTGGATATTTTTCAGTTCATAAAAACCAAAACCTTGCTCAGAAAAATCAAAAAGGTTTATTAATCGAATTCTCATGCTTTGAGGATAATATCAAATAATATTTAGGAATCATAATCATCGTGATTCATTTGCTCACTCAAAGCTTAACATAAGTTGCAATCATTTTTGCTCAAGAAAACCACATTTTGATTCAGAAAAGCCAAATGGATTCATAATGTTCATTGTACATAGAACCATAGCACATTTTAGAAATGATATAGCAAAAGATCTATAATTATTAAAACATTGGTGGGACTCACCTTGTATCGCGCTAACAGAGTACTGTATCACTTGTTCGAAGTCTCGCACGATCCTTAACGTGACTACCTACATTAAGAATTCACACCACTTTTCTTAGTCACTCACAACGAAGATAATTACATAGCAATTAAACATATATAGCTAGGAGGAACTATCCATTTCTTCTCACACAATGAAATGTGTTACTTGAGAGAGTCCAAATCCATTAATTTATTTCTTTATCCTTCTCTCAAGTAAGCATATAAGCTCATATATGTCCTCTTAATTCTCATTCATCCATGAATATCAATGAAAGTAACATAAAGACAATTTTAGTTAAGCTAAAAATTCTGCAATTTTTCAACTTGGCATACTTTCATATTTCTAATATAACTTTTGATCCATAAATCCAATTAACTTCAAATTTGTACCAAAACTATAAGGTCCAATTAGTTTTTTCTGGACATGGCAACAAACTATTGGGACCGAAATCTCCCAACTTTACCAAGCTAGCATACTTTTTCTTATAAAATACATAAGTCATGCATTCTACCTTTACTTTAAGCCATAAATAACACTTGATTCACCTCATGTATTAGCTTAACAACATAAAACCAGCTTGATTTCAGTCATGAAGAAAGCTAAAAACTCACACAAGTAGCAGAACAAAACCAATAGCCTTGAGCAAAACATTATTACCCTGCATTTTCTCAATATTTAAATCATTTCCAAATTAATTTCTTTCTTTTTCCATTCCTTCTCCAAGTACTAAAGTCTTTAGCTCTTTGTAACACTTCCAAAACACCTTTATTCATCACACAAAACACAACAAGCTACCCTTCCAATTCACCGCCACACAGCATACATAAAAATAGCTTCACAACATGAATTTTCACCATGCATACTACACAATTCATGCATAGTTTCATGAAATTTTCATACCAAAATACTTCTTATAAATCACTTAACATCTTTGATTCAAGAAGAATGGTCTTTTACCTTGTGTGTATTGATTTTCCAGCCAAAACTTGCTCAAGCTTTCCTCTCTCAATCTCTCAGAACTTCTCTCTCTCTCTCTCTCTCTCTTCTTACTGTTTTTCTCTTGTTTTTGCTCTTGAAAATTGGTTGCCAAATAGCCTCCTTCGCCATTTCTTTCTTCTATTTATAGAAGATTTGGTCATGTTGATCAACTTGCATTAAATAGCAAATATGTTGTGGAGTTTTCTTAGTGGTCCAAATAAGGACTTGGTGGCATGTAGAACTTTGTAGAAACATCAAACATGTAGAATCTTGAGGACTTTAATAAAGTTCCTTAAGTCTTGCATGAACTTCTCATGCAACCCCTCACACAGTAACACATCACTTACACCACCAATCACAAAAATAGCACATATTCCTTCATAAATGCTCATGTTCAAATCACTATTCATTCCAATCGAAAAAACTTTTTATTTGACCAATGCGATCTACGTGTTAAACTGAATACAACGGTATCTCTCAGAATTTTCAAATTTTCGCTCAATTTTTTACAATTCGCAGTCAAAATTTTTGAAAATACTCTTGGGAAATTTTATTGCACCAAAATGTTCATCGTATTAAATAAAGAATTTCTTGTTCTGGCTTTACCTACAAATTCTTGCTTGATATAAAGTAGTCACTACTGGAAGTATCTAAGGAAGGGATGTCACAAAATGAATAACAATTCAATAAGAGGTCATCAATTGAATTCAACAAAATCACAGCAAGGCCAATAAAAGTACTAATCTTCTTATGAAAATTCTAGAATGAGATGTAAAAAATGTTTTAATTCACAATTTTCAAATATTGATACCAGCAGTTTGATATGGTTCTAGCAAACGGGACTACTTCCTTGAAGCAGGCGGTGCCACTTCCTTCTTTTGGTGAAAGTTTCTTTGTTTGACAATGTCCTTTCATCTTTGTTACTGCTATATTTTCATTTTTTCTAATCATGGTGGAAATCTAGTACCAAGCGTCATTTGTTTTGAAATGTAAATGGTTTTACAAAAGGTAGTTAATTGTACATTTTTGTTGTAACTTAACTTTTAGAATCAATATTTATTAACGTGATTAATCCCAGATAAACCATTTTTCCTTATTGAGTTAGTAAGATCACTCTTTTGATTAACATTTTTCAAGCTTTCAATTAAAAGGCAATGAGTTGGAAGAATGGTTTGATAAGGATCTCGAGTGATTGAAACTTGAGACTTAAATTATGTAGTTGGAGACATATTTTAGAAATTTGTTACGAACGGTTTATGTTTTGAATGCTTCTTGAATTGAGAATTAAGAATTATGTTACAGTTATTTGGATAAGTTTAAGATTTATGAGTCTTATTTTGTATTTTGGAGACTTTATCTAAATGTATATACTAAATTTGAAGAGGGGACTGAATTGTCTTTGCAAAAATTTTACGCATTTTTGTTTTTTTATTTTACTTTTTTTACTTTTAAAATTTTTTGTTTAGATTTAATGGAAGATATATATTTTTAATGAATGATGATTCAGATCTCATCTATTTTTTTAGATAACTTTTTGAACGATCTAGATTTGTTTGGTCGTTATACCTAATTTAGTCATTTTATACAATATTTTTAGAAATTTTCCTTTTTTAATATGTAACTGTTGGCTTTTACTTCTCTTCCAAATGACGCTTCCTATTTTCCTCGATGCTTCCTATTTTACTCAACGCTCATCCAATGGCGAGATCGGCTTCGACTTAAATCTCTACTTCGACCATCCTTATCCCCCTACCAAGGTCATCTTCATCCCCGACGAGGAGTGCCAGAAGGCCGATCTTCTTGCCACCTCCAACAACTACCTTCACGTCTGGTGCGTCACCGATGATGGCAGCCGAGTTAAGATTAAGAGCTTCCTCAATAACAACTGCAACAGCGAGTTCCCCGGAAAGTCGAGCCCAAGCGTATTGGTACATCTAGTATCGACACCACCTATACTATCTGGGACATTGAGTGTAAGACTATTGATACCCAACTAATTGCAGATGACAAGGAGGTCTACGACATTGCTTGGGATGGTGTTGTCGTCTTCACATCCATTTCCATAGACAGTTTTGTTATCTCCGTGTTGTAACGTTGCAAAAAAAGGTAGAGTCTTTTCTGGGAATTCAAACTGGGGTTCAAGAATACAGAGTAAAATTCTTTTATTTAAGATTTTTTCCCCAAATGTCTTGTAGTTCTCCAAAAATCATAGAATAATGCTTTAGATGTATAATGATCTTTTAAACATTTAGATGTACTTTGAATAGATGATTTGCTGCATGCTGGAGATTTCTTATGTTTTCCTTTACCTTTGTGTACATTTATTGTGTTTTCCTTTTCCTCTGTGTACAAATTATGTTGATTGTAATGGAATAATGTAGATTACAGAAGGAATGTTGTTTTTGCCTTGTACAAACATTTTCCATTGGAAAAAAATTGTAGAACTTTTTGAAATAAAATACTATATAGTTCAACATTTACAACAAATAGGTTTTGTTTTATTGTCTTTCTTTTGCTACTTCTTTGGCTTACTTTTTGGTCCTTGTACTATGATCTTTAGTTGGGATTTATTTATGCTTTCTTGGCCTATTTAGTCCTCTGTAGTGCTCTCCTTTCTTGGTCTATTAGTTTGAATTTTGGGTTCTGTAACATGAGGATATAATATGGCGGATATAAATGAGGATATATCAAACTAATCTTGTAAAAAATATATATATCAAAATATATCAATATTCCATATTGATATATCAAAACATATAAAATACTATATAGTTCAATGGTTTTGTAACATGAAGATAATCTTGAAACTTTAACATCCTGTCTGAAATGGATGTGTACATCTTGTTAACTACTTTTACAGGTTCAAAAGGTTTTTTCATTTTTAGCAACAATTTCGGTATTTCAATTTGGCTGTTGGATAGTGTTTTCGCTGTTAGTGGGAGGGCTAAATCTCTATAAAAGACCAAAGGTTACTAGATCTCAATTGAATAACCCTCTTCTTTTTTGGCTTTCTCCTAATTGAATAGTTTGATGATTTAATTTAAGAAGTTAAATTGTGCGGAACAGTTTTTTGGCTTTTGATTTCGTGGAACTATTGATATTAAAGCTCTTTTTTGTTATGTTGCTTTTAGTTTAAAGCAGTTCTTTTGCTAGCTTTGGGGTATACCATTGAATATATCCCTCTGCAATGATGGGGTTAGCTTTAGTGGATGGATGAAAGGAGTAGATTTTTCATTTAATTATATTATGATTATATATATTTGGAATTGACGATATTTAGATTAGTTAAAATTGGTGTTTTACAGTATCTAATTGGAAAATGAGTTTTGTTTAAGTTAGAATAAAGAATGAGTAATGGAGAAAACAATAGTTTGTAGTAATGTTCTTTTTTTAGCCAGAAATTCATAAAGTGTAACTTAATGATCATGTTTGATTGTTTTAGACAGTGTTTATATGTGTTACTTTATGTTAATTTTGTACTATAATTAGAGTGCTTGCATTATCTACTAAAAAAACCAAAATTTTAGCATATATCATGCATGCTCATTTGATTAAAGGCTATACAAGTTCTGTAACTGTTTGTCACGGACTCTTTTCTGTTCTATATTATAGATGTTTTGTAAGTAGTTTTTGTCCAAGTGTTCAGGTCATTGTGATAAATGTGGAGATTTTTTTTCTTGATTATTTTATGTTAGCATAAAAGATGGTATTCGTGATGCTCTATCATGTTAAATTGTTTTTGAAGCTTCCAATTTGATACTAAACATATAATTGGACCAAATAAAATGGTTCAACTTTTTAATTTTATCATTTATTGCTCAAAAAGTTATGGAAAGCTTTTGTTGTATTTGTTGCTTGTATTAACTTAATTCTGCTTTATTTTAAGTTGATAACTTTATATGTTGCAACTAGGAGCATGGTGGCAATCTTGATGAAGCTGTTAATGCATATTTCAGTGAAGGAGACAAAAATATGTGAGTACGTTGTTATGTCTTTTCACTCCATTTTTTTCATTCTCTTATCTCGACTCCCCTTCCCCCAACCCTTCTCTTTTTAACCAGTGAAAAAAATTTTAAAAAAAGAAAATATGTAAGATTCAATCTATAATTGTGGCTAATTTTGATACTTGCTTGGTTTCTGCCTGCTGATTCAAGATAACCGTATGGACATTGATGATTCAGTTCATGTTGGAACTAACAAGGCACCCTTCTCACTTTTATCTTCAAATAGAAACCTAAATCCATTTTCTCTTCTTGATCCTCACTTTGGGAGCAGTACATTTGATAGTGGTACTCGTTTAACGAGAGATACTCCTTTTGTCTCCCATCCAAGAGAAGAGAAAATGAAATAAGATAACAAGAAGATCCTAAGCACATTAGCAAAGATAACAAGGAAATCTAGAGTAATAATTAAATAAGATATTGCTATCAATACGTTAAGATGATACTTCCTTATTGATGCTTCTTTATTGAACTGCCTGATATGATGCTTAAACAATGAAACTTTTTATAGCTGTTCTTGATGTGATACTCAGTTGGAAAGCAAGGACAAGCATTTGCGTTATGTTAAGCTTCTCTGCATTCTAAAGGTATTGTCTTCAGCAGCATGGGTTATAATTCTTCCAGTTACTCATGCCTACACATCAGAGTATCCTCTTGGATTTGCTCAAACAATTAAAAGTTGGTTTAGAAATAATGCAAATTCACCTACATTGTTTATCTTGGCCATCATTATCTAATTGTCACCAAATATGTTTCTGCCTTGTTGTTTCTTTTTCCTTTTGTTCGTCGATTTCTTGAGAGATCAAACTATAGAATTGTGAGCTAATAATGTGGTGGTCACAGATATGCATAGTATATTTGCAATAACTTATATTCCCTAATTAGTAGGGCAAAAATCATAAACTCTAAGCAATTAAATATTTTGCAGCCCCGGTTCTATGTTCGTAGGGCAATGCATGAGAGTACATTATCTCTCTTCAAGTAAGACTTGAAACATAAAATCGTGTGAATTAAGAACATAGCTGTTTCATATCTGATGTAACTAGACCTTATATTTTCAGATATACCATGTTCTGGTTACTTCTCATACTAACTAAGCTGGCTTTTAGTTACTACATTGAGGTGCCTTGCTTCTTTCCTCTAATCACCTTGCATTTCTTGTATTGCTATAATTTCAAATTGGAAAGAGACATTTTGGTCTATTGAAATGAGACCTTATCTACTTTTGTGTATATGCATTCAGGACTTAAGAGAAGATGATTATCATCAGCTAAACAGGTTGCTAAGAGCTCATCCTCTGGTGATGAAACCCTTCCAGCATTGCCATGCTTGGTAACATTAAATCCAGGAGTAAGGATTGCCACTGTTGCTGCGACTAGCCGCCATACACTAGCACTGTCAGGTAAATCAATCTTGCCTCACTGGCACCTCTACTCTGGACTCTGCTGTAGAGTTGTCAAAATGGGCCAGCCCGGCCCACCCCACGTGGGCTGACAAAAATATGGGTTGGGACGGGCAGCCCATTTTTTTGATGGGTTGTCAAACCTTTAGCCCAGCCCAACCCAGCCCTTCTTAGCCTATGGGTATATATAAATAATATTTTTTTAAAAAAAATGAAATTTCATACTATAGTTATATTTTTCAATCTTTAACTCTAATTTTCTAACTCTGGTACAAATATAAATTATATAATGAATCAAATTATGACTTAAAAAAATATAAATATCAAATAATAAATTGAATATATTTTATCTCTTATACTTTACATACATAATTCTACATAAATTTACAATTTTAACAAGTCCGAAATTAAATATCACGAATTGTATATTAAAGTGTATAACTCCCAAATATACAAATATAGTAATCCAATTTAAAAGTTCAAATTTAGAAATATCAAAGTTAAAAATCAACGTTTATTTCACAATTTCATAAAAAGGCCATAAAATGCTAAAAATATTGCTCATTCTGCCTGCCAAAAAGATATACATTTTTCAATCATCTAAAATTTCTTCAATGATTTTATTTGAACCTGTTATTGACGATGATATCTTTGACATGACTGTTTCAAGATCGGATTGTTCATCTATTAATTATAAATCACAATAAGAAATAATAATATAATTAGTATTATACTTACTAATTATTAACTAGTTAAATAAATTAAAAAAGTAGTTGTATATTACCATCATCATCTATAATAAATCCATGCAACCAATTCTTTGTGCAAATAGCCATTTGAACTCGATCATGGCGAAGAGAACTTCTATATTTGGTGATAACATGACCACTAATACTAAAAGTAGATTCTGATGCCACTGTTGTAATTGGAATACTTAAAATATCACGTGCCATGATAGATAAAAATGCTCATCCAAATTTAAATACCATTCTATATTTTCATGCACAATATATATATATATATATATATATATATATATATATATATATATATAAACATTTCTTTTGGAGTATTTTTTTGTTTTTTTATTAGAAGTCACCAGTGCCTTGGTGGGATTTTATCTTAGAGTGTATTTCTCTAGCTCTGAATATTCTTTGTCTTGAAATTATGATCAATAATAGAATATTTAACTAACTAGCTTCAATACTTTCTCTACGTCAGCAACAAATGTAACAACCTTGCACTTCAATCTTGGGTTTGATTCAATTTCCATCGTTAATGTATTTTTTTTTTTTTTAATGATATGCCTCTGCATGTTGCTCATGTTTTTCATGTCCCATGCAATGTTTTGTAACTTTTACATTGCAAGTGTAATTCCAAAGGAGATTGGCAATTTAACAACTCTTAAATTATTAGCACTCAACAATAACTACTTGAAAGGTAAGAAAAGGCCCTCTTCTTAAAAAGGAAGTCAAGAAGTGTAAAAGAATAATATACCTTAGATGATAAAAATATTTCTGAAGTTGTAATTTTTTGGCAGGTGAAATTCCACAAGAGCTTGGCAACTTGTACAAACTAGAAGATCTTCACTTAGGATTCAATAATTTAAGTGGTCATATACCGAGAAGAGTCTTTAATCTCTCTGCATTGCGGGTGGTTAATCTAGGCTACAATCTTCTTAAAGGTGCTCTTCCATCAAGTTTTGGTTACGCACTTCCCAATTTGGAATCTTTACTGCTCCCTCGGAATCACATCATTGGAGTTATACCTTATTCTCTGTCCAACTATTCAAAACTTTTATTGATAGAAGTCTCCCAAAACAACTTCACAGGCTCTATTCCTCATTCACTGGGCCTTCTCAAAGAGCTTCAAGTTTTGGGCATAGCAGATAATCAATTAACAAGCAAATCTCCTTCTCAAGAGTTAGACTTCTTCAATTTTCTATCGACATGTAATGATTTGAGAGAGATAGCAGTGGACAGTAATTACATGGATGGTATTCTTCCCGCTTCAATTGGTAATTTTTCCAAGTATGTTGAAGTGATATTTGCCAATAGTTGTAGAATCAAAGGTAGCATTCCAAGTCAAATCGGCAACTTGAGCAATTTATTTATCTTAAGCTTGCATGGAAATCAATTGATTGGTACAATTCCTTGTGCAATTCGAGGCCTGTCAAGCATTCAAGGACTAAGTGTATCCAGTAACAAACTAAGTGGAGTCATTCCAAAAGGTTTCTATGATTTTGACTTCTTTAAGACTGCAACGCAATCAAATTTCTGGGTCAATTCCAGATTGCTTGGGCAATGTATCATCTTTGAGGGAAATCAACATGGGTTTCAACAAATTGAACTCTATTATACCCACAAACTTGATGGATCTCAAAGATATCTTGAGCCTCCACCTTGCTTCAAATTTCCTAATCGGTTCCTTGCCCCTTAATGTTGGAAATCTAAAAGTTGCAGTCTAGCTAGACTTATCAATGAATTATATGTCAAGAGATATTCCAAGCACTATTGTAGATTTGAAAAACTTGGAGGCTCTCTCTTTAGCTCACAATAAGCTACAAGGATCCATCCCAAAGTCAATAGATAAGATTATAAGTCTAGAATATCTGGACCTATCACATAACATTCTCTCAGATCTGATACCCAAATCATTGGAGAAGCTTCAGTATGTCAAGTACTTGAATGTTTCTTTCAATTAATTAAGAGGTGAAATACCCTGGACCCCCCTTCCAGAACTTCACCAGTGGATCCTTCATTTCCAATAAAGAATTATATGGATCTGCCAAGTTTAAAGTCCTATCATGCCCTACTGTGTTAGTTGACAAGTCAAAGAAAAAGAATGTGCATCTAATTGTGTTTCTTTTGGTTGGAGTGATAGTAGTCATGGTCTCAATAACATTGGGAGTATACCTCATGAGATATAGAAAGAATCATAGACTGATAAAAGAAACAAAAACATTACCCTCGGTAGCATTGGAAAGAATTTCATATTACGAACTTCTGCAAGCTACTAATGGGTATGATGAGAGCAATTTGCTTGGAATAGAGAGCTTTGAAACTATTTACAAAGGTATTCTTAATGATGGGAGAGTAGTAGCAGACAACAGTACAAAATTAACACAATCTTAGGAGGTATATTATCTTTTGAAGTACTAGCTAATCTAATGATTAGAGAGTAAGCCAAGATTTATGTGGCTAAATTCAAAGGTAACTTTTTTGTTGTTTTGGAGGCTTGAGAAGAGGGTGGTGGATTCATGTTCTGCTTCATCCTAATAGGAAGGAAGATCTTCAAAGGTGATGAAAATTAGGAGGGACTTTAACAAGCTCAAGAAAAGCGGACCTTGATCGAAGGCAAAGAGGAGAAGTTTAGAGTTGGCGAGCCAGGTGATGAAGGTGATTGTGACTGCGCTAAGAAAGACAGAGGACAAATATAGTGGGACATGGTGGTGAAGAAACAACAAATGGGAAGGACAAAGATGAGTCTTGAGAAACCTTTTGTGAGTTTTGAAGAAGAGAAATAGTAGTAACAAAAAGATGAAATAATTGATAACAAGATGTAGGTTAAGTTCTTGATCTCACCTTCCATATGGATTTTTTCACAACCTTAATTACCCTTCTTCTCCTCAGGATTACTGGCCGTAGATCAAGAGCTTGATACGTTTCTCTAATTTTCTGGAAAGGAGATGACTTTGAAAAAGGATGCTAATCGACAAAAATGTCTTCTGAAACTACATTGAAGCTCAGTTTTTCTCTATATTATAGGGAGAGGACAAAAATCCTGGAACATCTATCAGAAGAACAGCTATAAATCTCAGGAGCCAATTTACCCGGCCTTTAAACTACATAAACATTAGACCCAAAAATGGAAGCAAACTGCCATCTTTCTCTTCTCATCTTCCAAGTTTCAGAGCCCAGGTACTTTCTTATTGCTTCTCTTTCTACATTAGTATAATTTAATTGCGTGAACTTTTGGAGTGAAGAGAAAAGATAGGTTTTTGTTTTATGATTTGAGACATTATTCCGGGGTCTGCAATTTTGCTCATTTGCGTGAAAATGTTGTCAATATTTATGTGTTTATCTCATTTTACAAATAGTTAAATAGTGAAAAATATGAACTTTATTCTTGATTGTTAAAAAGTGGCTTTGTTACTAGCACTCTTGAAGATCCAAAATGCTCGGAGTTCTTTTGTTTATCAACTTTGCTAGCAATTTTTTTATATGTAGTATGTTCTATTCAGTGGAAGTGACTATCAATGCCTAGATATTCTGTAAACAAATTTGTTAGACTAGAGTGTTTGTTTTATACTATGTAGCTTCCAGAATATGCATAAATGCCCCACTACCAGGACAAACTGTGCTTTGATTTGACTTGAAAAAGTTTGAGGATCAGAAGGACTAAAGGAGAGGTTTAGAAGGATGCCAATGGTTAGGATCCAATACATATTTAGCTACACTGAATTTAATCACCATGCTTGGTCTTGATTCTTGTTTAAGTGTTTGTGTTGCTACTAAGATAGTATAGCTTTGCTTGGAAATGATAGCATGATGAACAAACACTTCATTCTATTTTTCCCTTCCCCCCCCCCTCCCTCATTTCTTTCCTGTTATGCGTTTTCCATTTGTTCCTTTTCAAGGGTATTTTTGTATATTAATTTTGCTTTTTTCCTTCGCATCAACTCGTGTGTGTGTGTGTGTGTGTGTGTGTTTATAACTAATTTTTTATCTTCCATTCTTCTTTATTTGTTCATTTTATGTGTGAAATATAAGTATTTTTCTTTTTTCTTCAGATAAATCTTGCTTGAAAAGTAAGGATCTTGAGTGGTATTTCTTTTGCCCATGAGAGGAAGTATTCAAGTGGGGAAATAATGAAATGCATAATTGAATCTAGATATTGGAAAACCACAGGAAAGGAGTTCCAGGTACAAAAGGAGGCTGCCTAAGCATATTTTGGGATATCTTCAGGGCTGATAATGGTTTGGTCTTTAGTATATTGTCGTGGACTAAAAGTGTTTTTAAAATTTTGGCATCTTAATTCTACTTGAAATTTTTCATTTTATCTTATTATAATTGAGAATAACTTCCATTTTCTCCCATGGGAAGTACTTGATTTGTTCATTAATAAAGAAAAAGATAACACAAGAAGAAAATCCACTCCTTTTGAATATCTTGTGCTATTAGTTTTTTGCAATGTTTAATTTGTTGTATTCGTGTGCATTAAAAGAATGGATGATATATATTTACTACAAGGTGACTACTCCTAAACTGTTCAACACCAATGATAGCAGCCTCCTATAGTTAAAGGAATGCTATACTATGCTAATTCCACTACGATAGTGAGTGGATATCTATGCTATGCTATGCTATCCTATGTTGAAATGATATTCTATGGCCTCTGTGTTCCATGTTGCTTGGAAAATAATTGGTCACTTCTGGCCCTGATTTCACACTTTATGGCCATTGCAAAATTTTAGGTGACACCTGTATACTTTTTCACCATTTTCTTTTTTTGTAGAAACTTCTTTGGTCCTTTATGAAATAAGGGTGTTGCTATTATCAGAAACTGCTTCTGAATTGCAATTCTATTTAATTCATTTATTACATTTTAGAATGTCTAAGCTGCATCTATAATTTTGTTTTTCCTATTAATACACGGAGGCAATCAACCATTTTGGTAGGCTGTGGAAGATATCATTAATAAGATTGTTACCGTCTATTCTGTGCAGATCTATCAACATCTTGTAATGCTTGTCCTTTTTTCTATTCATTTTTTTGGTGCATTAGCTTGCCATGAAGTATGCCTCTTGATATGTTTTTCACTAACGGACAATTTAGTTGAACTTTTTGATATTATGGACATAGGGTGGAGTACTTTATAGCTGTATTGCATCGTGAGGTAGCTATAATTGGAGAACCAGGTTTCCAGGATGCAATTAATGGTCTTTGTAAATATATGATCTGTTCATGACTTTGTAACTTAAAATAACATCTGCCTAATTACTTCTATTTGAGCAAAGCATTTGTGTAGTTTAAGGCAAATGATCCTTTTTCTTTTTCACCTTTTTAGTAACCTCTTTATGTTACATTATCTCTCTTGTCATCACTTCATTTTAATAGAATTTTGTCTGACCTCTTACATGTCCCCAGTGGCTGGTTGGAGGGTCAAGGAAACTGAGCGAATGATTGCTATATGTACAAAACTCAGAAAGGCCACATCAGTTCTTGCTGCACTCATCAGTTTTGCAAGCCTTGCTTAATTTCTTTGTATATCTCTGAGTTTTTCCTGTAATCGTTGATGCTAACTATGTATTTAAAATTTTCAATTAGGAGCAACAGTTGAAGAAGGGCTAGGTTATTGCATTATCACTCCACCAGATAAATTGAATGTAACATCAATTAACACATGATGATCACATAATAGCTATAGCCTTCTCTCTTGCAGCATGTTCAAATGTTGCCATTAAAGATCTTGGATGTACTTGCAAGACCTTCCATGATTATTTTGATGTCCTGCAAAAGTTCTCAAAGTATTGAATTTCACATATTCAAGTGACAGCAATTCAAGAATGATAACATTATTATAGAGCCTTAAATTGGCATAAAAGAGCTGGTAGAATGCTGATTTGCTGTGTGAGCCGCCCCTTGTTCATTTTTTCCTTACAAGATGTTTGATATTTTTCCAGAAATGGAGTTTAACATGAAAGTACAAGATATGATAAATGTATTTGGTTGTCTCATGAATCTTTAGAATGCAGTGTAAATGAGACCATTTCTTTTCCTTTTAGACGGTTTTTCATTTAGCATTTCCTTTGAATTGAAGCCTTCAAAAATCATGGATTCCACAAATGATTACTTTCTATTCTATGTACTGGAATAATATCACGATTCATTCCAAATTGGATTGCTAAGATGAGCTAATTGATTTCTTCCCTAAGAAGAGAAGAACACTATTATCTAAGTTTGTACAGTAATCCACCATCTTCCTCCTCCACCCCCAACTATGAGTGTTCCTTAGAAATCATCAAATACCAATCATATACACAAGTAACTTTTGGTGCCCATAATCATGTTTCCACCCCCAATTAAGAAGTGGGTGTTGAAACAATCTGTGATGATTGCAGAGGCAGTAACCTTAGGAATAAGCCATGTGAGGGAATATAAATTTCATATTTACTTAATATTAATATTTTCCAACTCTTTCAGATCTCAAATCTATTACTATAATAATTTATTTGTAGAACTTTACATTAGCTAAAAAGGCATGGAACATGTTGCCAAGCTATAAAGAAAGAAACTGCTGAGACATGGTTCCCTTACCTTCCACTTCAGATTGTCACATGTTGCAGAAGCTGATTGCACAACACTCCACATTTTCTTTCCTCACAGGAGTATTAATATTCTTCTCCCTAACAATTATGGATATTTTAACTTTTCTTGTAAAATAGGATACCTCACAGATGTAGCATCAATCTACTCCTAATCTTTTGATGAACTACTCATACACTTACTTGCAATTAGTTTTTTTTTTTTTTTGTGGCCAACTTTTTTACATATTTTAGTATGTTTTACAAATTCACATCATGGTAATTTACCTATAGAGTCAACTGTTACTCTTCCCATTTCATATTGAATATCCATATTTGATTTTAAAAAAAAATTAGTTGACCGTATATAAATTATTATTGTACCTGTACTAATCAAGAAGTGAAATTCATGTATCTTAGTTTAATAAAGTTAATTATATAAGTTTAAATAAAAAATATTTATTACAATAAAGTAAATGTTTATTTTGTGAAGAAGAAGAGGGAAGGTAGTTTGTGCTAGTTAGGGAAGTTTATTTCTTAAAAATCGCTCCTTTTACTTCAAAGTCACAATGAGCTTAGAGATGAAGTAACCAAGTAGTGGCTTTTATTTGTTATGAGAATAATGTTGGCATACACAATCACATGATGTTAGGGTCTAACTAAAATTAAGATATAAGAGAACATATAAAAGTAACTTTTGCCTTACTCACATATAATATATAATCTTATTTTTACTTATATATATAATTTAATTAATATAAAATTTTTAAAATTTTAATTGATATACCAAGGAAAATCTCCGCAAGCAAAAATGTCATAAAATATTATTTTAATTTTTTTAATTTTTTTTACTTCTTCAATTGTAACAATCAATTGCATAATTCTAACAAAAAGGGTGTGTATCTCATTATCAATGATCCTGATCTCATCAATATATTTATCGTTCTTTTTTAACACTTAAGATTCGTTTGGTCATAATAGATAATTTAGATATTTCATAATATTTTTATTTTAAATTATAAATGTTATTAATTATAAATATCAATTATGAAATTATTACTTTCTTAATAATAATGAATGATGAGGGGGAATAGAAAAGGTTAATATATTTACGGTTTGTAGCTATTAAAAGGTAAATAATTAATATGCTATTAATATACTGTAATTATTTTTCTATGCTTTAAATATTATTAACATGTAACATTAATACGAGAGATTGGAATAGACAAAACTCATTTTACATATTTTAATTTTAGTACATAGAGAAAGTCGGGAGAAACATTGTCAAAAGATGAGTCACGACAAAGATTCATCTTATTTCAGAGAAGATGACTGCTTTGGATGCAATGCAAGAGTTGCAAGAAAATGCCCAAAAAGCCTCCTATGAGATTGCATTTTGGCTATGACTATGGCCTATGAGCTTTTCTTGACCAAAACATGATGTGATGTTATATTTTTTTTATCATAAGAATGGTTTCATTAGCAAATGTCCATATTGCTCTTGGGCAACAACTTGTTTGGTTCGTACTCAATAGTATATACAGTAAATGATGTAAAAGCAATTGTAAAAATAATTCACTATAGACTGGCAAAGCCAATGGAAGCTTCGTAGTCAATCTCTATGGTAAAGGTTATTTGGACTTGAGTCTACCTTTTTTTTTTTGTGAGTTTCCAACAATGATAGAACCACCTTCAATTTTTTTAAAAAAAAATTTCATGTTTGTCTTTATAAAATTAATTTTTTAAAGAAATATCTTTAAAATTACTTTTCGTTATCTCAAATATTTTTAAAAATTTATAACATTACCATCTAATATGTTCCTTTATATATCTTATCCTCTTCAATTTTAAATTCTTCATTCTATCTTTATATTATAAGATTATAATATAAGAATAATTTGAATGGGCCAAAGTTCATCCTAAGATGTAGCATTTAATACTCATGTAACATTTCATATTCTCCCATTTACTTCTAATATTTTTCTTGTTTTCCTGGCAAGAAACTTCAGTGTGTCTTATACTTTTATACAACCTGAATAATATATGTATCACAATCTAGCATTCATGCTCTATTTTCACCACCTATATGCCAAGCAAAATAGCATTTCCCTATAGAAAAATTAAAAGAATTTAATCCATAGAAGTGCAGGAGGAAATAAGAGAAGTTTCTTGGAAAGAATTTTATTTGTATGCCTACATACTATGACAAGAGTTGTATATTGAAAGCTTATAAACACACTTGTGTAATTAGTACATATTTATGAAATGATCAAATTTTAAGTTTTTATAAAATTATATTTAATTATCGGGCAAAATCGCTGCATGTAGTGCAAAGTCGCCCACTAGTATGTTATTATAGATAGTGTTAATTTCATCAACACTTTCAAAACATGTTCAATGGTTGAGATTCATTTGGTAGTTCATGAAAAAAAGTAGAGATTTAACATAATTTTTTTAAAAAAAATATGAATATTATCTATTTTATTATAAAAAATTGTTATCATAATTGTATTAATCTCATCAACACATTATGAAGAGACTTTACCTCTTCTTATTCCTTGTATATATTAATTTTATCAACACATTAATTTTGTTATTGCATTAAAAACACCACATCTTCATTGATTGCTCCAATTATGTCATTAAATCAGCCTAGTTATCTACCAATTCCTTGAGATTTTCTAAGAGAAGATCAATGAACCCTAGTTCATTAGTCCGAGGAAAGTTATACACAACTTTTTCAAGGCATTTATTTGCAACTTCTACCTTGATAAGAGCAGCCCTCTTCTTTGAAATTGGATAGTGCAAGATGCATTTCCTTGGTTAAGCCACCTATAGTTTCATTACGAAAAAGTGCGCAAATTGTGAGTCCTACGTCAATGACAATTTCTACAATACGATTGCTTACTTCTTCTTGTATTAATTTCATTATTGTTTTTATTTTATTTGTATATATTTGTTTTCTTGTTTCTTTTGAAGGCAAAATATAAGAAGATTCAGATTTTTGAACTTAAAATTCCAGGGAAGATTGAGGGTGTACCCTCAACCATCCTAGATCCTACAAGCACTATTAGTAACCAAATCTTCTTAATCTCCTAATTGCATAAGAGTTGCAAAGCTCCTGTCCATTGCGTCATCATGTTTTACTAATATTCTTTACTAATGGCTGTAGCGGTATAATAAGAAAGCCTATGACGACACACTATTGAAGCCGACTGGTCTTTTCAAACAGAATTTTGAAATATTTGTGAATTACACGATTGGAAAGGATGACAATATTTGGAATAATATTGTATAAGTTGCTATAGGAGTTTTTTATTATTATATGACGTTGTGAGTATATTCTATTTTTTTTTTTGCATAAATAGTTTAAAGATATGAGTAGTTAATGGGAATTAAAATGAGACACCAATTGATTAGGTTTGCTCTCTTTTTGTAGACAGTAAGAATTTTATGAAGAAAGAAACTTGAAATGCTTTTCATTGGATTTTTTTTTTAATAAAAGTTTCGCATCTCTATATTTAGAGATGTCTGCTATATATTGTTGTATATAGCAAACTAAAAAAAAAAAATGCAAAAACTTACCAAAGCACTCTCAGGATTAATAATTTTGACATAATTAATATTATTTTTTTAGTATTATAATTTCAATGTGTTTGTTTTTTTATTAGTTATTTTGTTGATGTTTGTCCTTTTAGGTTTGTTGTGTATATTTTAGCATCGATGCGGATATCAGTTGTTAGTAGGTCAGATAATTTTTTTAATTATTGCTTTGAATATTCGTTTCATTACTAAATTAATCAAAATTATTTATTATTAGTTAATAATTAATTTTTTAGAATTGCTCACTTGTAATTTTTTAGTTTATAATTTTTTTTTTATTTTTTTGCATATGAAGGGCAACATATGTACACTGCTAAAAGAGTAAGCCCTATCAAGGATTGCGAGAGTAAATATTTGTTTCTCTTTTTATAATTGTCATATCTTATTTGTTTGTTTAGCCACTATCTTTGTTTTAATATTTCTGACTTAGGTTTAGCTTAATCTGCATGTGAATCATATACTTATAAAGGATCACTTTCTATGCTTCTTTATTGAATCATGGAGCGAGATCGCCGCACATAGTGCAGAGTGATTCATTAGTATTTATTAATATTTAAAGCATTATCCAAAAAGTAGATTTATGATGCACAAATTATGTGATTGGTTAGATGTTTATTATCATTTCTAAAAAATACTCCTCCCGTCCCTATTTATCTGTCACAGTTAACTATTTTATACCGTTTAAGAAAAATTAGTTAGTATCTTAAATTCATATAACTTTGTTTATACGTTCCAAAAGTATCATTGAATTTAATGTTCTCCACAACTATTTTCTTATTTTGTTTGCTCAACTTTCTTTCTAAAATTATTATACTTTTATTTTTCAAAACTATTTAATACAAGGGGTATAGTAGTAAAATTAACATTAATGATACCTAAATTTTTTCAATGTAACAGATAAAAGCAACACCAAAATTTTTAGGTTGTGATAGATAAATAAGGATGGAGGGAGTAATATATTGCGTATCATTAATAAATGCATTTAGTGATTGATTCTCTAAAAATATTTAATGATGGATTGATTAATTATATTGTTTTTTTCAATCTTCTAACGTATTTATTACTATGCCTAGTGTTACCAGCTTGAATGTAACTATTTGTTACATCAATAATGATGTAAGACTTGTTTATTGAATCATGGAGCGAGATCGCCGCATATAGTGTAGAGTGATTCATTAGTATTTATTAATATTTAAAGCATTATCCAAAAAGTAGATTTATGATGCACAAATTATGTGATTGGTTAGATGTTTATTATCATTTCTAAAAAATACTCCCCCCGTCCCTATTTATCTGTCACAGTTAACTATTTTATACCGTTTAAGAAAAATTAGTTAGTATTTTAAATTCATATAACTTTGTTTATATGTTCCAAAAGTATCATTGAATTTAATGTTCTCCACAACTATTTTCTTATTTTATTTGCTCAACTCTCTTTCTAAAATTATTATACTTTTATTTTTCAAAACTATTTAATACAAGGGGTATAGTAGTAAAATTAACATTAATGATACCTAAATTTTTTCAATGTAATAGATAAAAAGCGACACCAAAATTTTTAGGTTGTGATAGATAAATAAGGATGGAGGGAGTAATATAGTACGTATCATTAATAAATGCATTTAGTGATTGATTCTCTAAAAATATTTAATGATGGATTGATTAATTATATTGTTTTTTTCAATCTTCTAACGTTTTTATTACTACGCCTATTGTTACCAGCTTGAATGTAACTTTGTTACATCAATAATGATGTAAGACTTGTTACTTCCTTAACTTTGTTAATATGCACCTTTTGCCTTTTATATATGTATTGTTAAAAAATTTAAAAAAATTCTAACTAATCAAATATGAAAAATGGTGCTTTTTTTTTTTTTTTTAAATGTTGGCAATGTTAGTAGAGTACTTATCTTCTTGTCCAAACAAATATTAATAACATGACAAGCCAACCCTTAATTTACAGATATTTTTTTAATTAAAGATTTACCAGCTTCTCTCTCATTTACCTTATTTCCTCAGAATTTGCCTCCGTTAATACGCCTTTGATAATATTGGTGTGGTGGTCTCCGCACAAAACCATCTTTCTGTCCACTTTCTTCTTCCATTTTTATTCTCCATAATGTAATTCAATACTACTATTCTTGTTTTTCTTCTCTCAATACTAGTTTTTATTACCCTCTCTCTCTTATAGCACTATTTATTTATTGTGGATGCTGTTCTTATCTTTTTATTTAATATGATTTATTGTAATTTACCTCTATTAAGTTGAGAGTAGTGGCACTTTAATATCACAAATTATAAAAAATGTGTTAGAGGTACATTGACCGTTAGTCAATGACAGTATTGACTAATAGAAATTGCTTTAGCAATAAAATATTTATTTTACCCATATTAATTATAAGAGGTCTAAAATAACCTATTTGGCATATGAAATATTTTTTGACCTCTAGTGCTATTTTATAACTTTTAGTATTAAATTGCTATTACCCTAACTTAATATGATAAAATACAACACATATATAAATTAAAACTTTAATCAACTTCCTGACAGTAGACATATTATATACAAACTCAAAATAAAATTACAAAATTGTATCAATATTTCCTTTAAAAAAAAAGGCAAAGATAATAAATTTTCTAGGGCAATTTATAATTTTTTTTGGTGGCTTTACCCTTTTTTAAGGAAAATGTTAGTAAAATTTTATGGTTTTTATTTTGAGCTGATTATGCTTAAATTTGCATTATATTTAGATCTTGATAAAATTATATATGATTGTCTAATTTCAGAAAATTGATTGAAACTCCAGTTTATGTGTTTGTTACTTTCATCTTATTAAGTTAGGATAGTGACACTTTAATATAAAAGTTATAAAAAAAATACCATAGGTACACAAATATTTCATAAGTCAAGTTTCTCTATTAAAAGGTTATTTTTTGCATTTTATAATAATATGGGACAAAATAGACATCTTATTATAAAATTAACTTTCATTAGTCAATATTATTATTAACTAACCGTTAATAGACCTTCATCGTCTTTTTTACAATTTATGCTACTAAAGTGTCATTATCCTCTAATTTAATGGGGTTAAGTTACAATAAACCCTATTTAATATCTTTCTACTGGTGCTTTCACTAATTCGTCTTAATATTACTCGTTGCTGCTAATGCTTTCCTCCGCAAGTCTTGAGGTTTTAAGTTACTGTTGGCTTCCATGCATACCTTATTTTTGGGAATTTATTTTCTTTGGCTTTTGTTTGTTTGCTTTCGTTTTGTGGTATATGGTTTGCTTAGTCTTGCAACATTTTGAGAGCACAAATGAAGTGAAAGTTGGTTGGTAGTAGAGATGGCAATTTCTTCACATAAATCTGGGGTCCGACCCTATTGGCTTGGAGATTCTCCGATTTAAGCGGGGACAGGCTTCATACCTCCGCCCGCCAACCGAGGGTGGGGCGGGGACGGGGATTGCATGATCCCCGCCCCTGGCCCGGCCCGCCCAGCCCGCTTTACATATTTTATATATATATATATATATATATATATATATATATATAAATTATAGGTAGATTGCATATATTATATATGATTATATATGTATATAAAATAAAATAAAATAGAAAAAAGAGGAAAAAAAGAAAAAAAAGAAAAAAATTATAAATTATAAATTATCAAATTTACTTTTACTAATTTAGTGATATGATAAATACGTGAATTATTGAAAACCACCACAAAAGTTTTCTATATGATTAAAAAATTTCGAATAAAAATATATTGGAGGCAAAATTTTTTTTTAAATCTTTATAAATATTTTCGGGCTTAAACAGGCCTATGCTTCCCCGCTTCTCCATTGGGTCGGGATTGAGAATTGTTTTATCCTCGGTGGGCTGGGGGCGGGGATCCCCCCTTTTCCCATGGCAGGGACGGGTTGGTGATGGAAAAATGGGGGCATATGCAGCTAGTTTCCAGCTCAACCTGGCCCCATTGCCATCCCTAGTTGGCAGTGGAGGATAGAATAGTTTTATAGTAGGGGATATGGTGGTGCATTTTGGAAGGAAGTATTGAGGGGGGGGAGGGGGAGTCGGGGGAGGAAGAAAATTTTATTATTAATTAAAATTGCTAACCATTTGAAGGACTCAAACTTATATAAGATATATAAATCACGCTCAAATATTTATGAATATATTTTTAAATCATTTTTTTCTTATATCGACTTAAAAAAAATGATAAGTACTCCCTCCGTCCCAAATTATCAATTCACTTTCTAATTTAATTTTTGTTTCAAATTATTTGTCTCTTTAGGAAATTAAGATTTAATATTTTAAATTTATCCCTAGTTAATAATATTCTATTCCCAAACATATTAAAAATATAGCGATATTTATGCTCATCTCGTTAATTTCAAGAAATATCAATAGTAACTTGGACAGATAATTAAATATTATTAATATTTTGATCCATTCTTAACAAGAATTAAATACTCAGGAGAAAAAATAATTGGAAATTATATCAAAATTTTAGAATTTGTGTACTCCATCCGTTTCAAAATATTTGTTCATGAAACCTTTTGCACACAGATTAAGGGTATTGAAATCAATACTACAATTTAGATAAAGTTTCTATTCTACCCATATTAAAAATATGATAGTTATTGGCTGGTGAAAATTTTCAAGAAGTAAGAAGAAAGAAGAGTTTTAGAAAATTGTGCAGTTAATTTAGAATAAATAAGAGTAAAATGGGAAGAAACTAATTATTAATTTTAGAAATATGTACATGAACAAGTACTTTGAAAAAAAAAAAAAGTTTCATGAACAAATATTTTGAAACGAAAGAAATACTTCTTAATATAAAGAGAGATACTTATCATTGAATTATAAAGGTAAAAATAGAAAAGAATGTTTAATTAACTAAAAAATTTACTTTTCTTAATATTTGTGTAATCGATTAGAGTGGACAGATAATTTAAAACGAAAAAAATAGTAATTATTGTTATGAATTATTGGAATCTCCATTAATTAGTAGAGGCTCCACTAATTATGGATTTATGTGAATAATTATAGAAGATTTTTATGGATGTCCACCATTTAGTGGAGACACCACTAATTAAGATTAGTGGAAGATGATGTATGCCATGATGTAATCCACTAATTAGAGCTCTATAAATAGAGCTATTCTCTAAGCTTGTAATACACCATTATTTTTGTGAAAGAAAGATTAGTGAAAGAAATATTAGAGAAAGAATTGTGAGAGAAAAAAAGAGAGAAGTTTGAAGAGAAATTCTTGTGCAAAGAATAGTTAGAATTTTCTTAGTGTGTAGTGTGTAGATTTTATTCTAACACTACCCTAATTTTATAACACGTTATCAGCACGAGTCTCTACCGGTACAAAAGCCGAAGACTAAGCACGAGTTTCGCCGTTACCAAAGCCGTAAGACAGGTACGCATTTATTGATCTCTATGGCTAACCTCGCTAAACTCGAATTTGTAGCCCTTGATATTTCCGGAAAAAATTATATGTCATGGGTTCTCGATGCGTAAATGCATCTAAATGTCGAAGGCCTTAGTGAAACTATTCAAGCAAATAATAGTGCATCTGCACAACATAAGGCTAAAGCTTTGATTTTTATTCGTCGTCATCTCGATGAAAATTTGAAAATGGAATATCTTACCGAAAAAGATCCATATGTCCTGTGGGTAAATTTAAAAGAAAGATTTGACCACCTGAAGATGGTCGTACTACCCACTGCACGGTATGAATGGTTGCACCTGAGGTTGCAAGATTTTAAAACGTGAATGAATATAGCTCCGCAATGTATAAAATTACATCTCAATTAAAATTATGCGGAGAAAAAATGACTGATGAAGATATGTTGGAGAAAACATTCTCCACCTTTCATGCCTCAAATATTGTCCTGCAGCAACAATATCGAGAAAAGGGGTATACAAAATTTACAGATTTAATTACTGCCCTCCTCATTGCAGAGAAGAATAATGAGTTATTATTGAGAAATCATGAAGCCAGACCAACTGGCTCAACATCACTCCCAGAAGTGAATGCTGTTGGCTCTAGCAGAAGCCATCGTTATAGTCGTGGTCGTGGTCATGACCGTGGCCGTGGTCGTGGTTATGGTCGTAGACACGCTCGATATTTTCCTTATCACAATCATAATCAAACTGTGAGAAATACTGGCCACCTAAAGTGGAACAAAAAAGATCATAAGGGAAAAGAAAAAGAAATTGAAGAAAAGCATGATGATATATGTTATAGATGTGGTATGAAAGGTCATTGGTCACGAAACTGTCGTACGGCTAAGCATTTAGTTGAATTGTTTCAAGCTTCATTGAAAAATAAAAATGTGGAATCAAATTTTTCTCAACATCCAATAAATAATGTTGAGGATGATGATATTGATCATGAAGATCTTAATATCAATATTACCCATATGGATGTATCAGATTTTTTTTGAACACCCAGACGGTAGGATAGACC
Source organism: Voacanga thouarsii (assembly GCA_026120185.1). Lineage (NCBI taxonomy): Eukaryota > Viridiplantae > Streptophyta > Magnoliopsida > Gentianales > Apocynaceae > Voacanga > Voacanga thouarsii. Next base: position 1,452,761 of record JANUWF010001723.1, on the reverse strand, counting down.
ATTTAATTGGTGATGGCAGTGTCCAGAAGAACTAAAGCCTCACCCTGATATTTTTGTATTTTCATTTTCATTCTATTCTAATAATATTTACGTTTGCATATATATATATATATATATATATATATATATATATATTTGTGTTCAGATGACTGTTGTTAATGATGATGTATGCATTATTGATAGTGGAATTACACACACCATACTAAAAAATGAGAAATATTTTTCTGATCTCAAAATGGGAGAAATAAATATTTATACGATAAACGGTAGTGCAAATGTAATTGAGGGCTCCGGAAGAGCTAGTATATTGTTGCCTAAAGGAACAACAATTATTATTGATAAGGCACTATTTTCCTCAAAATTCAGAAGAAATTTATTGAGTTTTAAAGATATCCGCAGAAATGGGTATCATGTTGAAACAAATGAGGAAAATGGGATTGAGCATCTTTTTATTACTCAAATGCATTTGGGTAAAAAATCTGTATTAGAAAAACTGCCGTCTTTTTCTACTGGCCTATATTTTGTAAAAATACGTACAATTGAAATTCATCATCTAATAAACCAGAAGTTTACTGATCCTATTACTTTTAGCATTTGGTATGACCGGTTGGGTCATCCGGGATCTACCATGATGAGAAGAATCATTGAGAATACACATGGTCATCCTTTAAAAAATAAAAGGATATTAACATTAGAAAAATTCGCATGTACTGCATGTTCCCTAGGAAAATTAATTGTTAAACCATCACCAGTAAAAGTAGGAGCTGAAAGTCCTACATTTCTCGAACGGATTCACGGAGATATTTGTGGACCTATTGATCCACCATGTGGACCGTTCAAATATTTTATGGTCTTAATTGATGCATCATCCCGATGGTCACATGTATGTTTATTATCTACTCGCAACCTGGCGTTTGCGAGATTACTTGCTCAAATAATTAAATTACGAGTACAATTTTCGAACCATCACATTAAAAATATCCGTTTGGATAATACTGGTGAATTTTCATCACATGCTTTTGATGCATATTGCATGTCAATTGGGATTAATGTTGAACATCCTGTAGCTCATGTTCACACACAAAATAGTCTTGCTGAATCTTTGATTAAACGATTACAATTAATTGCTAGACCATTATTAATGAAAACAAATCTCTCAACATCTACCTGGGGACATGCTATTCTACATGCTGCAACACTTGTACGTATAAGACCAGCTAGTTATCATAAATTCTCTCCTTTGCAATTGGCTTTTGGGTCAGAACCAAATATTACTCATTTAAGAATTTTTGGGTGTGCTGTATATATTCCAATTGCACCAAACCAACGTACAAAGATGGGTCCTCAAAGAAGAAAGGGGATATACGTTGGATATGATTCTCCCTATATTATCAGGTATGTTGAACCCCTGACAGGAGATGTATTCACAACAAGATTTGCTGATTGTCATTTTGATGAATCATTATTCCCTAAATTAGGGGGAGAACTAAAACAGCATAAAAAGGATATTGCTTGGACAACATCATTAAATTATCTTGATCCGCGCACAAGCGCGTGTGAATTTGAAGTTCAAAAGATAATTCATTTGTAAAGCATTGCAAATCAAATGCCAGACGCTTTTGTTGACTCTAGAAGAGTAACAAAATCGCATATGCCAGCTATAAATGCTCCTATTCTAATTGAAGTTCCACAGAACAAAAGATTTTACATATAGCTGCTGAGCCAAAAGCATGCCAGAAGTATGGCCGACCTCTTAATTCTAAAGATAAAAATCCTCGAAAGAAAAGAGGATTAAATGATCCAGAAGATCATATGGAAGAAAAGAATGATAAAGACCAAGAGAGAACTGATGACAAAGAACCAGAAGTTGATGAAAGTAACACCGAAATTTCTATCAATTATACCACTTCCGGTAGAAGTTGGAATCGGATAGAAACTGTTATTGATAATATATTTGCATACAATATATCTTTTGATGTTACACATGATAATGATGATCCTGAACCAATATCAGTTGATGAATGTCAGCATAGAAAAGATTGGCTGCAATGGAAAGATGCGATTCAATCAGAGTTAAATGCACTGACAAAACGTGAAGTCTTCGGATCTGCAGTCCGAACACCAGAATGTGTAAAATCTGTTGGTTACAAATGGATATTTGTGCGAAATCGCAATGAAAAGAGTGAAATCGTTCGATATAAAGCGCGATTAGTAGCCCAAGGTTTTTCACAAAGACCATGTATTGATTATGATGAAACTTATTCTCCTGTTATTGATGCTATTACACTCCGATATATTATCAGTTTGGCAGTACATGAAAAGATAGATATGCGCCTATTAGACGTTGTCATCGCTTACTTGTATGGAAATTTAGAAAATGATGTTTACATGAAAATTCCCGAAGGATTTCATATGCCCGAAGCATATAAACATTATCCTCGTGAAAATTACTCCATCAAGTTGCGTAAATCATTATATGGCCTCGAAGCAATCGGGCGCATGTGGTTCACACGTCTTAGTGAATATTTATTGAAAGTGGGATTTAAAAATGATCAGGTATGTCCATGTGTTTTTATTAAGAAATCTGGTTCTAAATTTGTGATATTAGCTATATATATTGATGATATTAATCTTATTGGAACTCCTGAAGAGCTCCAAGAAACAATTGATTATTTAAAAAGAGAATTCGAAATCAAGGATTTTGGTAAAACCAAATTTTGCCTTGGTTTACAAATTGAACATTTGGAGAGTGGAACATTTATTCATCAATCAACATATACAGCAAAAGTGCTAAAAAGATTTTACATGGACAAAGCACATCCATTGAGTATTCCAATGATCGTCCAATCATTAAATGTGGATAAAGATCCTTTCCGACTTCAAGAAAATGATGAAGAACTCCTTGGTCCTGAAGGACCATATCTCAGTGCAATTGGTGCATTGATGTATCTTGCTAATAATACACGATATGATATTGCTTTTGCTGTCAATTTATTAGCAAGATTTAGTTCTTCACCAACACGACGACATTGGAATGGAATTAAACAAGTCATTCGATATCTCCAAGGTACAATTGATCTCGGATTATTTCATTCAAATAAAACCAGTCCAACATTGATAGGTTATACAGATGCTGGTTATTTATCTGATCCACATAAAACACGTTCTCAAACGGGCTATCTATTTACATGTGGAAATACTTCTATATCATGGCGTTCTACGAAACAATCTATAGCAGCTACTTTTTCAAATCATGCTGAAATTATAGTCATTCATGAAGCAAGTCGAGAATGTGTATGGCTAAGATCCATGATTCATTATATCCGAGAAAGTTGTGGATTATCATCAATCAAAGATATTTCAACTCCTCTTTATGAAGACAATGCAGTTTGCATAACTCAATTACGAGGAGGATATATTAAAGGAGATCGAACAAAACATATTTCACCAAAATTCTTCTTTACTCATGAACTCCAGAAGAAATGTGAAATTGATGTGCTACAAATTCGGTCATGTGATAACCTCGCAAATATTTTCACGAAGACTTTACCGACTGCAACATTTGAGAAGTTGAGATATAAAATCGGTATGCGTCGGTTTAAAGATTTAAAGGAATCATCTCATCAGGGGGAGTAATAAACAGACATATAGAATAGTGTACTCTTTTTCCTTCACTAGATTTTTTTTCCCACTGGTTTTTTATCTAGTAAGGTTTTAACGAGGTATATTCTTTATGTAATGGATGGACATCCAAGGGGGAGTATTATGAATTATTGGAATCTCCATTAATTAGTAGAGGCTCCACTAATTATGGATTTATGTGAATAATTAGAGAAGATTTTTATGAATATCCACCATTTAGTGGAGACACCACTAATTAAGATTAGTGGAAGATGATGTATTCCATGATGTAATCCACTAATTAGAGCTCTATAAATAGAGCTGTTCTCTAAATTTGTAAATTTGAAGAGAAATTATTGTGCAAAGAATAGTTAGAATTTTCTTAGTGTGTAGTGTGTAGATTTGATTATAACACTATTCTAATTTTATAACAATTATCAATATTTGATTAAAAAGAAAAAGGGAAAACCTACAAAAGGCGGGGATAAACTTGTCATTTAACTCAGAGACATCTCATGCACGTCGTCCCAAAAGCCAACGAGAAACCCCCCGTCCACTCCCCATAATAAAAAAACTACTCTCATGCTCTTCCTGTACATGCTACCGCATCTGATCCACCCCCAACAATCTCCCCCTTCTCTCTCAAGCGAACACGACAGTCGTTCCTCTCTCTCTCCGTCTCTGATTTTTCTCTTCCCTCCCCCATTGAATAGAGTATAATGCTCTCAGTCTCAGAGGAAGAGTACATATTTCTCGGATCGTACTCCCATTGTTTATTACCTTTTCTGCATTCTCCCTCTCTCTCGTCGTTTTCTCTTGGACTTTCTCTCTCTATTTATTTTTCTCACAATTAAGTTGATCGTTTGTGGAAAATTTTGCGGTAGTTTTTGTTGAATTTCGGCGTTAGGGATTTAATCTCTTGGCATGAAGATATGAACATTGATTAGAATCAATGTGGTGCACTTCTCTCCTGAAGAATGATTCATTTCTAAGGCGCGAAATTTCGAAGATCGAAGCTTCTTCTGTTCATAATGGGAGCGTCCCCGGCCAAGTTCTTGTTTGGATTCCTCTTCGTTTCCGTTATACTATGGCTTATTTTCACGTAAGTGGGGAAATTCAATTTTGTTTCTATTCAGCTACTATTTTTATGTACTGATCGTGTGAATGGAATTTTGGTTGTTTTATGTATTTAGAAGTGTGAATTTGTGTGTAGTTGTCGTTTAAGGTGTTAAATAGGTGATATAGTTTCTTGAATTTGGCAAGATCGATGCTCAGTTGCTAGAGTTACTCAGAGGTTGCATTGATATTGCTTTAGGTCTGAAATTCACGAAGATTCTCAAAGCATGCTAGTCCTTGTAAACTATTACGTGTTAAAGGCATTTTAGTCCTATGAAGTGTTCTCAAGTTTTGGTTGTTGTCGTTGTCCCCTGTTTTTTATTTGCATTTTTATTGGTGCGTCCACTTGAGAGATAATTCTCCTTTGATTTTCATCCTCAGCCCGTTTTGGCATTAATTTACTGGTTTTCCTTAGGTTTCTCTATACTTAAGTAGCTTAGCAGCTATGAAATTTCTGCCTCCACCTTCAGGTGTCTGTGTAACCCGGCCATTATATGTATTACACTTAGGTATGGAATAATGGCCCCACATCTTGTACTTCCTTATCTAGCACACCGGCAATTTCATTAGTTCAGACTCTTTAATCTTCTTTAAACCATGTGGACCAAGTTTATTGATGTACTAGAGAAGGGAATAGGAGATCCTCTGCCTGAAGATAACCGTCTGTTTAGTGACATGATGTTGATGGTGTGGGTGAATGTAAACAGTACCCAAGACGAATAATAGGTACCCCCACCCCCGGCAGAGTTAGCGAGCCGTGTAATAGGCGACCATTTCGCGCGGTTCGGGGGGCACTTGAGTCAGCCGCCGGTGCCCGACAGCATCTTGACCCCCATCCAATTTTTGGGCCAATTCCCCCTTCGTACTACCAAAAAATGAGATTCTTGCCGAATCCGAGTTTGCTGCTCCAACCATTACCAAACTAATACCTATTCCGTTTAGTAATAGAGAGTGAACACGGCAGCCTTCTGTATTGCTAGCTTGAAAAGAACTGTTGACTATGTCCTTATAATCATTGATCCATCGAATAGTGAACTATGTAATTTAGTTGGCTTAATCGTGAAGGCCATCTATACCTGCAGGCTCTTGTGGTCTAAACTATGTAAGTGGTCTTATGACTCTTATCATCATCTGATGTTTTTTCCTACATGTAAAATTAGAAAAATGGCCTCTTCTAGTCATATTTTTTTGGTAACAGCCTATGACAACTAAAATTGATGTTAATTTCAGATGCAATCAGAAAGACTAATGTTAATTGAATCCTATCTCAGACTTGCTGAGAAATTTATTTTACCCTCTCACTCTGCTATTACCTACGAGCATCATTTCTCTTGAATATCAGTCATAATTACAGGTTCTTTTATCTAATGCAGCTTAAGTGGAGACCTTAAACTTTACTCTCAGCCTTTTTTCCCCCCCGCCCCCTCTCTTTTTTCGTTCCTTGCTCACTTTTGTTGTTTGGCTCTTGCAAAAGGACCATTAAGAAGGTATATATGGCTGAAAGAAAATATGAAGGAAGAAAATCATGAAGTTTTCGTGAAGTCCTGGTTATTAAAAGCCAGATAAGATACAAAGAAAACTGCTAGGAGGCATCTTTTGTTTTGATTAGATTTTTTTCATGGTTGCTTCCTTAAATCAAAGAGAATTACACCAATGACTTTTGGAAGGCTATTTTCTTGGTGGAATGAACACCAAAATCAGTGTATCAAATTTATTATGTACCATTGGATTTGCAATCTTATAATTGAAGCTACAAGCCGCGTTCCATTCTTTAAGTTTGTTATGCTGTTTATCATTTTAGTCCCTAAAAAATAATTTAATAGGGTCTTTTATCCAAGTTTTATTAAATCTCATCTCTTTTGGGCATTATTATTATTTTTTTGTTTTTCTTTTTTAGCAAGAGAAGCTTGTATTTGGAATTGAATCCTACATTTCTTGGGAGACTTTGAGCTTAAATGAAGGGGAGTAAGTATATTGTTGAAGAGTATTAGAACTGTTAGTTGAACTTTCTTGTATGCAAAACACATGATACTCTTGGGACTGTTTTGCTAAGAGAAAGGAATTACTAGAATGGGGTTGAAAAAGGAGGAGGAATCTTTAGGTAAAATGAGTGTGAGTTATCCTAACATAATGATTGCTATGTTTTGCTGAAAATAATAATTGCCTTTTGCAAGATCATCTAATACTTGTCCTTTCCCTTTCTTTATGGGTCGTTTTTGTCAAGTGTTTAAAATGTATCTGATTGGATGGTTGTAACTAAACTTCATCGAGTTATACACTTCTGTAAAATTGAAAAGAAGTATTAGATTGAATGACTCTGGTTTGTGATGACCCAGGAATAATTTTATCTTGCTGAAAGTAGTTTTTACCTTTTGCAGGATCAATGATTCACCTTTCCACCAATTCTTTGACATTGCCAGTTTGGACTATATTTGTTCCGTTAGGCAATTTTATTTTATTTTAGTTTGCCTTCTTGTTAAATGCATTGAATTTGATCCCAAACTTTTCCCAAACTGGTGCTACTTATGGTTGATATTTTGTTATGCAATAATTTAAGATCTTCTGGCAAATTGAATGTAATTCTTAGTATTTGGAAGGTGTAATAATCAGTTTCGTCTTTGGTCACATTGCTTATCACAGATTTTGCTGTGCTTGCAGATTTGCTTCCAGGTTATTGGCTTGGACTTTAAGCCGAGTCATGGGAGCATCAGTTGGATTCAAGGTTGGCGGTTGGAAATGTTTGAGAGATGTTGTTGTGAAGTTCAACAAGGTTTTTATCTTTTCATTAAATCTGCTCAATTTTAGTTTAGTTCTGGAGAGGTTGGTGATTGTAATTGAAAAACCTGGTTAATTAATATTAAACTATTATGCATACGTCTAAATTACCTGTTGAACCAAAGACAATATCTCAGTTTCTTGGTTAATTAATATTAAACTATCATGCATTTCTAAATTACCTGTTTAACCAAAGACTTGATATCTCAGTTTAAGCAATCATTCTCATAGATTGACTATAATATGGTGTTATAAGTCATTGAGCCTGTAAGATTGGTGGACAGTGTTAGCTTTAGTGGTGCAAGACTTGGGTTTTTTCGAGCTTTTTCCTTACTTATATATGACACAATAAGCTCCCCACATGTTTTGGTATGATAAATGAAAAAAAATATTCTTTCTTAAAAAGTTCTATCATTCGAATTATGGGGAGTAACCATTATCGTAAAAAACATTTTCAAATTTGAACCATTGTATTTTTGTCAGAAGTATAAATTCGTTTGTTTGTAACAGATATGATAATGATATCCAGGCAGTGGCTTCAGTTGTCATATGAGATAAAATGTTGAGCTTATATTTAATAAAGTTGACTTCGTGTTCAGTCTCCTCATGGACTTAAATCATTGCTACACATTAGACATTTACATTTAGCTTTTAGCTTTATAGGCGCATTGCCAATTAACTTTACTGTGTTGTTTATATATTTTCATTGATTTAGACTAATGAAATATGGGAAATTAATTATTGCTAGCCACACATATGAGGTAAAAAGAAATCCCAAGGGCATGCCTTTACTTCCTCCATCACGTCACATGCTTGTGCATGTGAATTCCACGTCAACAAAATGATTGTGGATTGATTGCAGTACCCTTTCTTTTGTAAAAATTTTAGTTCAAAGTAGTTATGGAATTTATTAGGCTTTCAGAATATGATTTAGGTGGAATTGATTTTAATGCATTTCGCTATCCTCAAAGCCACTAAACAGCTAAAGATTTCTGGTTTTATTAACAGAAGAATTTGGGTGGGCCTAGTGGGACATTACTCCTTTTTGTTTTTCCCAAGCAGTGGCACTCTCTAGTGATTATCCTGGTACCTAATCTACAGATTATCGGAAGAAAATGTCTGCATTCTTTTCAATCTACGATGTTCAGTTGCAAATGGGCCTAGTGGCTTAAGTTTGCAGTGTGAAGTTATTCACAGGAAATGCTTTTTTGTTCAGCTTGACAAAGTATATACATATAATCACATCTTTCTTTTGTTCTGATTTTGCAATTTACAGGGTGCTGTTGAATCCATATTGATTGGTGAAATTAGACTCAGTTTGAGGCAGTCCTTGGTCAAACTTGGAGTTGGTATTTTTTCCAGGGATCCAAAATTACAGGTTTTAATATGTGACTTAGAAGTTGTGATGAGAGCTTCAAACAAAAGCACTCAGAAAAGCAGATCTCGAAGATCCCGTGGTTCAAGCAGAGGGGGTAGAGGAAAATGGATGGTTGTGGCTAACATGGCGAGATTTTTGTCGGTTTCTGTTACAGAACTGGTGCTAAAGGTATTGTTATCTGTTCCCTCAGGACCGCCCAAAGTGGAAAAACCATCTATTGGTTTTATGTTTAGTACATTTTTCACTTTTGTTTCAAGAAAGGGGAGACAGAGGAATAAATGAAAGGTTACCATCCTTTATAAACTGAAGCACTCATTGAATATTTAACTCCTGCTGCAATAGGAATTCTTGTACATTAGTGATACTTCCTTTTACTGATTAATGAGAAAAAGTGTGATTGGATGATAACTATCATTTTCATTTCTATTTCACATTTTTTTTCAGTTCTTTTTCTGAACAACTAAGATGGTCTTTTCTTGATGCTTGTGTTTGATTATGAATCTGTTCAGAAAAATGATGAATTTGAATCTAGTTACAATTTCAAGAATACTTATTCAGTTGTTTAACTGCATTCATTTTATTTTATTTATTTCTTTGCTTGTTTATTTATTTACAAAGAAGATATTTTATTAATAAATATAAGAAATGCAAGAAAGAGGATCAGGCCTCCTCAAGGATTAACTGCATTCAACTGCCAAATCTCTTTTAAAGAACTTTTGTGAACCATAAGGTATTATGTGGCACAAGGTTAGCTGTCTGTTTGGTACAATTATAGGTCATTTCCAATTGTTATGACTGAAATTTCGTTTTGCTTTAACAACATAATATTAAGTTTTGTACTTCATTGAGTGAACTATCTCTGTTTCATGCTGGTTGACCTGGATGTGTACATGAATGTGAAGTTAAAGGGTAACCAGATTTGGAATTAATATCATTATAAATTGAATATCAAAATCTCAGTTCGCATACAATCTGTAGATCTTGATACCTGTGCGATCAGAAATATCTTTTCTTGATCTACACTTCAGTTTCAACTTTTAAGTGATGATATGTGCATTCTGGGTTCTTATTATCTTTATTATTCATTGAGGGTTCCAAGTGTAGATATAAGATGCAACTGTTTGCATGTTTAAGTATTCATTACTTGGTATGGTTCAAATTATAAATAGCAGAATCCCTTTTGCAGGTTTTGAGCTCCTTTTTAAAAAAAATATATATATATAAATTGACCTAATGTTTTTGTCACTCTTTGTGTAAATGTTGCAACACCTTGGTGCCCCTATAATATGTAGCTATTCACGTTGTTACTATTATTACTTTTTTAGAGAAAAAAATTTAAAAATACTGTATAGAACTTCACTGTTCCTAATTGCTTTTTAGCACTTAATCTTGATCCAATCTTTATCAGTCTTGGGTGAGCATTAGTTATGATGGCCTATTATGGGTGGATTTGCATGTTTTACCTTTCGTTATAATGTTTTCAGACACCAAAAGCTACTTTGGATGTTAAGGAGCTGAGACTGGATATATCTAAAGATGGTGGAACCCAGCCATCATTGTTTGCAAAGCTGCATCTCTTTCCTATTTCCGTTTACTTGGGTGAATCACAAGTTAGTTGTGATCAATCATCAGCCCATGGGGAATCTGTTTCTTCTAGCCAGGCATTCTTTGGATTGACAGAAAGGACCTCTGCTCCTTTCAATTGTGAAGACTTTTCAATCTTGTGTGAATTGGGACATGATAGGTGCTTTTTCATGTCTCTTTATTTTATTTGTTTTATCATCTTGCTAGATATCTTGTCTGTTCGTCTTTTACTTGAGAATCTAATCATGTTTAAAGTTATATATTTTTTTGCTAAATGTTTTCAAAGCAGCTGTATAGATGTGTGCATAGGCATACTTCACATCCCTCTTCCTGCTTTTATTTTTACTGCTATACAAGCTTGAGCTGCAAGTACCATGCTATGAATGGAGCATGCTAGGTATAAGGAGGGTCGTTTTGAAACTTACTAATGAGGAATTTTTTTAATACTGATAGCAGAAATTGTCAAGTTATTAGCCCAATCCAGTGAAACTAGCTCTAGTTGTTATAACAGGGGAGGGGCCTTGATTCTTCCGCTGCATTGGAATGCATTTTGATGGCTTGTTATTTGGTCATCCAACATAAAGTAAACTTCAACAATGCAAACTTCCATGTTCTGCATATAATCTAAGTCATTCTCGAATTGCTGCACAATCTAACCTTGTTTTCTTGCACTTTATTACAGGGAAGCAGGTATATTGATTAAGAATGTAGAAGTTATTAGTGGAGACGTTTTTATAGTCCTGAGTGAGGAGCTTCTCTTTAAGAAGAGAAGTTCAACTGACACTAATACAGAGGCCAGTCAAGTCGTAAAAGAGACCAATGGAGCAGGAACTTCCAAAAAGCCAGAAAAGAAACCAGCAGTTTTGGCTATCACTAAGTCCACTTCTATGTTCCCAGAAAAGGTTCATTAGTTTTTACCTGGTTGACATGGATTTCGCTTTTACTTTGTGTTTCTTGTCAATCTTGAAATTCGCTTGTGTTTTGAATACTGTAAACTTTAGCTTGAAAGTATCATTACTTTGGTATCCATTCTGCCTGATTCATAGCTAGTTATTGGGTTCTTGATGTGACATTATTTTATCAGCTCACCAGGAAGCAAATAAAATCAATACATGTTGAGAATCCTACTAATTGTCAGACAGCTGCTTTGACATTGGTAGGCTTTCTGTGGTGTGAATTCCATTAATTTGCCCATCAATCTTGAAATTTGCTTGTACTTGGAATACTCTAAACTTTAGCTTGGAAGTATCATTACTTTGGCATCTATTCTGCCTGATTCAGCTAGTATTGGGTTTTTTTTTATGTGATATTATTTTATCAGCTCACCAAGAAGCAAATAAAATCAATACATGTTGAAAATCCTACTAATTGTCAGGCGCCTGATTTGACATTGATAGGCTTTCGGTGCTGTGAATTTCATGAATTTGATAATGAACTAATAAATTTATATTAAGAGCACCAACATTAGACAATAGAAGATACTATTATTAGCTATCTTCTTTTCAATTTCTTGTTCACATTATCAACCTCATCTGAAGAAAAGGTATATCCTGGCTGCGAATTTGGGTTTGTTGTCTGCTAATGTCTAATGAACTACTAGTTCTGAATCTTTCCTCTAGGTAGACTTGAGTGAGCTAATTATTAGTGCTAATAGCTTCACTACTGTCTCTTCCTTATATATATGTGGGTGTGAATTATGATATACTATTGATGGATTTAATATTTCTCTCATTTGCCAATTATTCATGCATAATTTGCTGATTTAAGGGGGTTGAAGGGAAAGGAAACACCCCACTAAGTTTTTGAAATTCTCTTTTGCGCCCCCCCCTCCCAAAGGGACGGAACCAGAACCTAGGGATTGGGGGGGGGGTGGGGGACTATATAAAAATAAATGCCAAAGAACAAGATATAATTTCTTAAAAAATTTTTGGAGGGCGAAAGGTAAAATTTAAAAGGGTTATACTAAAAATTTTAACTTTTTAAAGGAAAAATTATAATTAAAAATTTTTTTGGGGGAGTGGATGCCACCCCCTGCTTCCGTCATTGTTTCCCCCACAAGTTTTGAATATAAGGTTAAATCTGTGTTTTGCATGCTATTTTTTGAAAGAATTTACTTGAAAGCCTGCAAAGCAAGAAAGCTTTAACGGCAAACACTTTTTGAGTTCTAAAAATTTTCTTGTGTGTGCTTCAAATTTTTATGCTTGCTTTGAAAAACATTCTCTCTTTTATAGCCTTGTTTTTAAAGTTCCACCAAAGCTTTATTTCTATTTTGCATCATTTTTTTTGTTCTCTTTTTAAATTTAAGTTCTACTAAAGCCTTTTTCAGTCAATTGTTGTGATAATATGGCTTGCCTAATACTTTACTAATTTTTTTTACAAACATACACATGTGCATTACATTTCCGTTCCACCCCTAAACCAAATTGTATAAGGGTGTTTAAAAGTTTCAAAATTGAAGAAAAGCAAAATAGGTGCACTTGTTGAAAGGATGTTAGGATAACATTTCTGCTAAAGGCGTTTGAAAGAGTAAATTTATCAAAAGTTTGCTAACTAAAGTGATTGCAATTTTCTTCAAGATATCCTAAATGGTGCACCTTAGGCTCTTTTTTTTTTTAAATAAATAAATAAATAAATTATAAATTGTTGTCTTGGATTTGAAATAGTTTATTTAACTGTGTTAATTTGGGTAATTTTAATCTAGTAATTTCACTTTGTCATTAATGTTGTTATGAAAAAAACCGTGTGTTAATTTTTGTACCATTTTGAGAATGTAAAAGTCTTAAATGCCATGGAACAAGATTTTAATGCATGGTCTTCTGTAACTTGACTTGACTCAGAAATTTCCAGTCCGTCAAGAGCAAAGATTTCTTTAAGTTTCTTGATAAAAATAGTCTGATTACTGTATTAGTTGTTTATGGTGTGCCTAATACCTTCTTGTTGAAAATATTGTGGTTCCAGATACCATCTGTCACTTGTGCCAAGAAAAATACGTGTTAGATGCCATGCATTAAAAGCACTCTTGGTCAGCATTCTGTGAAAGGTTATTCATCAAAAGCTAATTTTGCAGTCACATTTTGTAAACATTACTCTAACCATTTGAATTGGTTCCCTGTAAATAACTCTTTCCTCCAAGGTCAGAATCCTGGCTATGGTGCTGGCTGTAGAAACCTTTTCTTTTGCATTTTTCTCCTTTACTGCAATATCCTTCTTTAATACTTTTGGTAGCGATGAACTACCCTTCTAATTTTGCGTCAGATGGCCTTATACATCGTTTGATTTGGTTATTTAACTTCCTTGATAGTTTGGTTTCACGTTACCCAAATTGGATGCGAAGTTTGTACATCGGGAACAAGGTCTTCTAATGGAAAATAACATCAGGGGCATTCAACTAAAGAGCACAAAATCTCGATCCATTGAAGATGTTGGTGAAAGTACAAGGCTTGATGTTCAGATGGAATTCAGTGAGATTCATGTATGAACGAAAGCATATAATACCTACGATGCTCTTCTGAATGGTATTCTGTATCATTGCTTTTTCTCTGCCTTCTAGTCTAATGCTGATTTTTCTGTTAATTATAGCTTCTTCGGGAAGCTGGCATTTCTGGTCTGGAGATACTGAAGCTTGATGTTGTTTCCTCAGTTTACATTCCTCTACAGGTATATATTTGTTTCGGTGATCATGCTTGACTTTCATCAGCACTTTTTACAAGATTTTCATGCACTGATACAATTTGGGGATTAGGTAATTATAGGGCCTTTCAACTCTCGTTTGTCTTTGGATGTGCTTTACTAGCCAGTTATGCTTTATTGGCTAGTATCTTACTTTTTCAAGTCGTTTATTTCTAACAATTTATGCATTGGTTGTAGCCGTTGTCTTTTGCCTTTATCAGCTGTCATTGGCAACATTTCCTTTCTGCAAACTGTGCATTTTGTTGTCTGTTGCACCCCTCACCCTAATCTTGAGCAGTAATAACTTTCTACTCATAGTTATATGTGATGACCTCACATTTTAATACTCAGCATGAGGCCCTGGTTTGGTAGGAAAACTCCAGGTACTGTATGAACTTGGCATGTGTGGCATTAAATAGAAACTGAATTGGAGGTGGTCTAGGATGTTTCTCTAATATGCTGATGTTCAACCTACACTTGAACAAGAAAAGATATTTCCCTTCCAACTGCCACAGAGATACCACTTTTGGTACTTCTCACAGGTACTTTTTATTGGTAGGTGGCATGTGGTCCTAAGCAGGTTGTATGAGAGAATGAGAAGCAAGGCAAAATTAGGGCTTTCTGTCACATTGTGCAGTCTCTTCTAAGTGTACCAGTGGGATAAAATAGTGACTCAAATGTGATGGCATAAATGCATATTATTTGGTAAACAAAAAATGCATGAGAATTCATTAAAGCTAAAAAGAAGTGTGATCAAAGAGTGGTTTTTCTGAAAGAACCATTTACTCTTGCAAATTCATTTCTGTAGATTATAAAAATTTTCATGTCTCGGCACTAGATGACAACAGTGGAGGGAGCAAAAGAGCAGAGGATGGCTATGAATTCTCAAAAGAGATGGGACGGCAAATTTTTAAATGTTTCATTTTATGGGAAACAGCTGCTGTTTTGAAATACCAACATATCATGTACTTCGTGAGTTCTGCACAAGGATAAGACACTGATATTTACTATTTGTAGGTATTAAGAAATATTGTTGAAGGTCAAACAGTTATTGATATCTATTCTTCATACCATTAGTTCCTCAGGAAAGATCTCTCTCTCTCTTTCTTTCTCTATATATATGTGTGTGTGTGTGTGTGTGTATTAATTTATTATATCTATACATGTATATATATGTACATACACAAGTGTATATGTCAATAGCTCAGTTATCATTATAGATTGCTGTTGTACATAGGTATATAGAGATTGACTTCTGTCTTAAGGATTAAAATTCTGACATACTTATGCATACCAAAAGAGAAAATAAAACAAAGAAATTTTAATTCCCCATGTATATTCCCCACCCCCCTCTGCCCCACCCAAAAAAAAAAGAAAAAAAAAATGAAAGGAAAAAGAAAGATAAGAAACAGAATGTTTCGGAGTCTGGGGAAAAAGGCGGGAGGGAGGAGTTTGTTGGTCATCTGACTCAATAGCCATGTTAGGGGCAGGGTTCGTAAGTCTGTAGCTGCCTGATTTTCAAAGAATATCTTAAATATACCTTCCTTTGTTAAATTGGTTGTGGGTTAAGATTGTGCTGGCAGTTTAGGAAATTTATTACTAGATGAACTCATTCAATTGGCAGTGTTCTCTGTCTCTCGTGGAGTCTGGTGTTCTCGGTGTATGCTTAAAGAACAAGGAAGTCCATCATAGGAGTCAGTTCTTGAACTGTCTTTTGCAGAGTTTGCATCTGCTGCTTCCTTTGTTGGAGATATATACTTCACTGCAGATTCTTCGTTGAATTCCTTCAGGAGTTTTGGGACTTAAAGTATGCGCAGAATTATTAGATATGCTGCCTTCTCTCTCTTTACTTTGTCTTCTGGTGTTTCTAGAAGTTAGCATACATTCTGAGTGCATATATCGGCTAATTTCATTTTCTCGTGTCTCATAGAATATTTGTGTCTGTTTCTTGTTTTCTTGACTTGTGTTTATGTCATTTTATGAATCTTTGAGTAAATCTTTTATTTTGCCTTTTGTCATTTCATTTACTTGTTTAGGATGCTTTGCTTTACAGCCTTCTTCACCTATCAGATCGGAAATTGATATTAAGCTCGGGGGAACTCAGTGCAACTTGATAGTAAGTAGATTAATCCCGTGGATGCAACTGCGTTCTTCAAAACCTAAGAAAATGGTGCTTCAAGAGGAAAATCCTCCCATTGAAAAGCCGCAGTCATCTGAACTGAAAGCCCTCATGTGGACATGCACCGTTTCTGCCCCAGAGATGACTATTGTGCTTTATGATTTGAGTGGTTCGCCAGTATACCACGTAAGAATGTCATCCTGAACAGATGCATCTTCCGTACCATTATAATATGATATTCTAATGTAATGCCATGCTGTGCTAGTTGTAACATTATGTTTAGTCGAAGCATTGTCAGACACTAAGAATATCTGGTCAATAACTAATCATCGGGTGGTTGATAATGCCAAATTTTGGTTCATTATACAGATTTTTGCAATGTCTATTTGTGTTCTCAAATATTTTGCATGTCCATCTACACTGTAGGAAACTATTTCTTGGTGAATACTGATAGATCTGGGTTGAAGTTGTCATTGTTCTTGTTTTAGTTTTGAACAAGTTAAATCTGGCTGGATAAACAGGAAACCTAGTCCACGAGTGCCTTGGTTGGCCTATTTCCTAGCTAGATCATACATGCACCATTCCTTCTCAAACTTGGAGAATCTTGTCTGGTTGTTTAACTTGTTAGAGTCAACTGGTTAGAAATTTAAAGCATGAGCTGGTTGCATGTAAATGATTTCTGAAAATTATTGCATTTTATACTAGCAAGATGCAGACCCACTCACCAGAAGTCAGATGCCAAGCATGTAAACCAGAATTGAACTTCCCTTTGGTTATATTGTTGTGTCTTCAAAATCATTGTTAACAGGGTGTGTATATTGAGAATTTTACTATAAATAATGCACATGTCCGAATCTATAGATATGGTAAAAACCACTTCAATTCAAAATCCAAAATTATGTATTTAGGTTTGCTCTATTCATTATGCATGACCTTTAATCATTGCTTTTAGATTTTTTTTTTTTTTTGGGGTACTGGCTTTATGAAACTTTGCACACACACACACACACGCACGCACACACACACACTTACAAGAATATGATAGTAAGTGTCCATTTGAAAGTACATATTGCACTTTGAGAACACACACATTTTAAACACCAAAACTTGTAACTAGTGTGGCATCTCTGATTTAATTTTGCAACCTTTTTCTTTAGCAAAAGTAAATATCATGAGGTTTGTAACTTCATCAAGTCCTGTCTTGTATATAATATCTGTTATCTCTCTTGTATATGGAGGGATTAAATTATTTTCAGGAAATAAGAATTGTTTATTTAATCAGGTTATTCCATTTGTGGTACTCATTGTTCAATTAGTTGTTACCAGTGACCTTTCACCCACTCAGCTGGCTAGGCAGCTGTCCAAGCTTGCTTTGGTAGCTATGCTCATGGGTCAAGTTTTTATATGATTATTGGAGCTGCAATGAACTTTTATCCTTTTGCTTAATAGTGAATCTATTGGATTTGTGTAGCAAAAGCTTAAATGTTCCTTTCCTTGGTGGTTGTACTTTATATTTTGTTATTCAATTGCTTGAGATGTTAATGTTATTGTGGTATATTTTGAAGTGAGCTTCATCCCGATGCTTTTTGACTCTATTGGAATTGTGAATGATGAGTTGCTGGAACTGGAGACCAGACAAAGCAGTTGTAATGGACTTGGTAGACTAGTAAACACTGTGAACCACTGGCATATATAGGGTTTTGTGATTTGTGAGCATATGGTAACCAAGCTTCTTCTACCTTTAGCTGATGAATAATATTGGCATCCTTTGAGGTGACATGGGTTGTGGTTTTTTGTTATTGTTATTAGACTCCAGAATGTGTGTGTGTGTGTGTGTGTTTTCCTCTTCCCTCTTCTTTTTCTTATAGATGAAACTTTGGAGTATGTTAGATAGCTGACTCAAGATTAGGTGAGATATTGACAAATGTACTAGAGTACTTTGAGTTGGATTATAAGTCTTTATAATTCAGTGTATTTATGCATATTTTCTGAGAACTGGTATGTTGTCACCAATAATTGGATTGCCTCTTATGGTTGTGTATGAAGCATCCAGCTTGGAGGTTGGAAATTGATGAGGTCCATCAACAGGAATATCATATAATGCTAAATTGTTGAAGAGATTGCTTATAGGTTTATCTTGAGTTCTAAATGATAACTGGTTTGGATCGTTAATTGATTTTTAACTGTTGAGTTCAGGCTTAATATTTCTTTTGTTACCTTTGGGGATTTTTGTAATGAAATTATCAGTTATTTTCTTAGTTGTTTATTTATTTATTTGTTTGTTCGTTTCAATGATGTCACATGGATTTATCAGTAGGGAACAGTTGCATCTGCTGCCCCACTCATGTTCTATACTTGCATTAGTCCATTTCAAATGTGGAATCAAAGCAATTGATAATCCTTTATTAGCATTGTATGGCTATATCTCAAATATAAGTTGAAGGCAAATGTCAATAGAAAAAGCAGTAATTAGAATATATCTGTTGAAACATTTGGCATTGTGGTTTGTAGGAAACCCGTGCTATGTTATCATTTTGTTATACCTGGCTCAGTGTAGCATTTTTCACTTGAAACTTTGTTCATAAACTAGAATACAATGTCATTGTTTTGTTTCCTTAATGCAGGGTTGCTCTCAATCAGCGCATGTATTTGCAAACAACATATCAAGTGCAGGCACCGCAGTGCATATGGAACTTGGTGAGCTTAATTTGAACATGTCTGATGAATATCAAGATTCCTTGAAAGAAAGCCTTTTTGGTGTGGAAACAAATATGGGTTCGCTATTGCATATAGCGAAGGTTAGCCTTGATTTGGGCAAAAAGGATATAGATTCACCTGAAGATGGCAGCAAGTCTAAAATGGTTCTCTCCGGTGATGTGTCTGGTATGGGTGTCTACTTGACCTTCAGGCGCCTTGAATCACTGATATCAACTGCTTTTGCCTTCAAGGCTTCATTAAAAAAGTTATCCTCTTCCAAGAAGTCAGCCCCAACTCAAGGAGTAAAATCATCCAGGTCATCAGGAAAGGGGATTCAACTTGTGAAATTTAACCTTGAAAGGTGTTCGTTGAATATCTGTGGAGATGTAGGGTTGGAAAACACAGTTGTTGATGACCCTAAACGCGTAAATTATGGATCACAAGGTGGACGAGTCGTTATTAGTGTCTCTGCTGATGGTACTCCTCGCACAGCAGATATCAAATCTACTATTTCAGATGAATACAATAAACTGAAGTATTCTGTATCACTTGACATATTCCACCTAGGTTTTTCCATGAACAAGGAGAAAAAATCGACTCAGATGGAGCTTGAAAGAGCCAGGTCTGTATATCAGGAATATTTGGATGACAGCAATGCTGGGACAAAAGTTCCATTGCTTGACATGCAAAATTTAAAATTGGTGAGGCGATCTGGGGGGCTCAAAGAGATTGCTGTCTGCTCTCTTTTCAGTGCTACTGATATATCGGTCAGGTGGGAGCCAGATGTACACATTGCTTTGTTTGAGATTGGGTTACACTTGAAGTCACTGGTACACAATCACAAGCTTCAAATACAAAAGGATGAGGAAATCATTTCTAACATAAACCATATTGAGGATAAGAAAGAAGTTTCAGTGGAATCTTTACAGAGTGAAAAACAACATAAGAAAAAGGAATCCATCTTTGCTATTGATGTGGAAATGCTCAGTGTCTCTGCTGAGGCTGGAGATGGCGTTGAAACAATGGTCCAGGTTCAATCAATCTTCTCTGAGAATGCTCGAATAGGTGTGCTGCTTGAAGGACTCATGCTGACTCTTAATGAAGCAAGAGTGTTTAAAAGCAGCCGGATGCAAATTTCTCGTGTTCCAAACAATTCTAGTAATGTATCAAATGCAAAAACGGAGACAGGCACTATGTGGGATTGGGTAATTCAAGCTCTTGATGTCCACATATGCATGCCATTCCGTTTGCAATTGCGTGCTATTGATGATTCTGTGGAGGAAATGCTTCGGGCTTTGAAGCTTGTTACTGCTGCTAAATCTAAGCTCATATTTCCTATTAAGAAAGATAGTGTAAAACCTAAAAAGTCTAGTGGAGCAAAAATAGGGTGCGTAAAATTTGCCATCCGTAAATTGACTGCTGATATTGAGGAAGAGCCAATTCAGGGTTGGCTTGATGAACACTATCAGCTTTTGAAGAAGGAGGCATGTGAATCAGCTGTTAGGTTAAACTTCCTTGATGAATTGATTGTGAAAGCTGGCCAAAGTCCTGGAGCTGAAAGAAATGATTCATTTAGTGAAGACAAGATTTATTTTAATGGAGATGAGATTAATATACATGACACGGAAGCAATTCAGAAATTACGAGATGAGATCTACAAGCAGTCATTCCGGTCATATTATCGAGCATGTGAGAATCTTTCCCTATCTCAAGGGTCAGGGGCCTGTAATGAAGGTTTTCAAGCTGGCTTCAAGCCTAGCACTACTAGAACTTCCCTTTTCTCCATTTGTGCTTCTGACTTAGATCTGAGCCTGACCAGGATTGAAGGTGGTGATGCTGGGATGATAGAAGTTCTGCAGAAACTTGATCCCGTCTGTCGTGCACATAACATTCCATTTGCACGTCTTTATGGCAGTAAGATTAGCTTGAAAACTGGCTCCCTGGTTGCCTGTATACGAAATTACACCTGCCCGCTGTTTGCTGGAACTTCTGGTAGATGTGAAGGTAGTCTTGTGCTAGCTCAACAGGTCTGTTCGGAAAATCCTTTATTTCATGGATGTGACAGATTAATCGAGCAATTACTTTTATGAAGTCTTAAAGTGAGAAAGATTTGAGTTTATGAAATAGGCTGTTTTCTTGTAGCTGATGTGTCAGTGGGTGAAATTTTTCTCTGGTATGGTACTGCTGATTTGCAGAAAAGTCTTTTTGAATCCTTTTCTTATGATTTTTATGTCATGGAAAAGATCAAATCAACTCCATGAGTGCTGATGCTTTTGCTTTAGGAAGAAATTCCTTAGAAAATGGCTTGCAATATGATAAACTAAGGGGCAAACAATTTCTTGAGTAATCTGAGTAGATACTTAGCGGATAGTTTTGGGTTGCTCATCTAGGGTTAACAAGCTTTCAATTCTCCCAAAATTCTGCCTAAATAACTGCTTATTGATCTTTTTCTAGGTTGTTTTATTATGCTGTGAAACTTTGCCTTTTCATTTTCTTTCTTTCTCCCCCCCTCCTCCTCCTACTTCTCTTCTCTCTCTCCCCCTGAAATAGGGAACAACTCAGACATGAGCAGGATAATATTATCCATTTCTGCCCCCTTGAACTTCAGGGTTCTTTGGAGTGTTTAACACAGAGAAAAATAGTAAACGAATTGTTTGCTTTTAAGGCTGGCGTTTGTGATTTTATCAGCCTTTTAACAAGTATAAATCTAAATGCTTGATTGAGTCATTTATTGCAGATGATAGTAGGTTTTGAATTGCTAGTGTCTGGTCTTGTTTTTGTTTTCTGGTCTATGTTGTTTTGATTTTGCCTGGTTTTGAGTCATGGTTAAGACTTCTGATGACAATATGTTTTTCTACTTAATTGCAGGCAACATGTTTTCAGCCCCAAATTCGACAAAATGTTTTTATTGGGAGATGGAGGAAAGTTTATATGCTTCGTTCAGCCAGTGGCACAACTCCGCCAATGAAAACATTCTGTGATCTGCCCATTCATTTTCAGAAAGCAGAAGTCTCCTTTGGTGTGGGTTTTGAACCATCTTTTGGTGATATCAGCTATGCTTTTACTGTGGCTCTTCGCAGGGCCAATTTAAGCATTAGGAACCCAAATCCAGAAATTCAGCCACCAAAAAAGGAGAAAAGCTTACCCTGGTGGGATGAGATGAGAAACTATATTCATGGGAATACCACATTATATCTCTCTGAGACCCAATGGAATATCCTCGCCACTACAGATCCCTATGAAAAGTCTGATGAACTTCAAATTGTGTCAGGTTACATGGAGATCCAACAGTCTGATGGTCGTGTTTATGTCACTGCTAGGGATTTCAAGATTTTTTTGAGCAGCTTGGAGAGCTTTCTGAAGAATTCTAGCTTAAAGCATCCTTCTGGTTTTTCTGGTGCTTTCCTGGAGGCACCCAGCTTCACTGTTGAAGTTATAATGGAATGGGATTGTGAGTCTGGAAATCCTATGAATCATTATTTGTTTGCTTTACCTAATGAAGGTGTACCCCGTGACAAAATTTATGATCCCTTCAGATCTACTTCTCTTTCTTTAAGATGGAATCTGTCACTGAGACCTTTTCTGCCCTCTGCTAGCAGTGAGCCACAATCTTTTTCAATAGGTGATCAAGGTGTTCTGGATGGAGCAACCTTTGCTCAATCTAAATCGGAGCACACCTCAATTGATTCACCAACAGTAAACCTTGGTCCTCATGATTTAGCGTGGCTAATAAAATTTTGGAACTTGAACTATCTTCCGCCTCATAAATTGCGGACATTTTCAAGATGGCCTCGTTTTGGTGTCCCACGAATTCCCAGATCTGGAAATCTGTCAATGGACAAGGTAATGACAGAATTTATGTTCCGGGTGGATGCAACTCCAACATGCATAAGGTATATGCCTTTGGATGATGATGATCCAGCTAAGGGGCTGGTCATTAAGATGATGAAGCTGAAATATGAGCTCTATTATGGTCGTGGTAAGCAAAAGTACACTTTTGAATGCAAACGTGATACTCTTGATCTTGTGTATCAAGGTCTTGACCTTCACGTTCCCAAGGCATTTATAAATAAAGAAGATTGTACGAGTGTTGCAGAGGTAATTCAAATGACTAGGAAAAGTTCACAATCTGCATTAACAGACAGGACCACAAATGATAAGACCAGCTGTAGCTCAGAGAGATATCGTGATGATGGATTTTTGTTATCATCTGAATACTTCACAATCAGGAGGCAATCTCCAAAAGCTGACCCAGATAGGTTATTAGCCTGGCAAGAGGCTGGCAGAAAAAATCTTGAGATGACATACGTCCGGTCTGAGTTTGAAAATGGTAGTGAAAGTGATGGGCATTCAAGGTCTGATCCAAGTGATGATGATGGATACAATGTTGTGATTGCTGATAATTGTCAAAGGATATTTATATATAGTCTAAAGCTTTTGTGGACTATTGAGAATAGAGATGCTGTTTGGTCCTGGGTGGGTGGAATTTCTAAGGCATTTGAGCCCCCAAAACCTTCTCCTTCTCGGCAATATGCTCAAAGGAAGTTGCTTGAGGAGACTAAAGTACTTGAAAGACCTCAAAACTCTCAAGATGACAAAAATAAGTCCTCATCTGTAAGTAACAGTGGAAGTTCTTCATCACCACGAAATGTTGAGACCTCAAGATCACAATCTTCTCCTTCAAATTCTGTCAAAATTGAAAATTCTTTACCTGGGGCAATAGGTAAGTTCCATCTCACTGTATCATTATTACTGCTTTTTTAAAAATGTATCCTTTTAATTTCATTTTTCTTGAGATTAATAGGTATGTACATATCCTCCTTATATTGCGAGATAGGAAAAATAGAGCCACATTTTAGCAGTAAAGTTTCTGCTTACCTGGTAAAATATATCATATTTGAACCCAAGTTACTATTATAGTTGTTGGATGAGAGCTCTTATGCAAGTTCATTTCTGCCTCCCTGGATCCCTCTGCTGCTTTCAACCAAAAAAAATTAGTTTTGAGTTCTTTGTTCGAGATGTTAGCCTCAAATAGAGCATTTGATTTTATCTTTTGGTCCTGACTCTACGATTTTAAAGCAAGATGCCAGGAAAACATAATTCCTTTGCCACATGTGATGATGATTAGATTTGAGCAACATAGTGTGCAGAGTGGCAGCCAGGAGTTGCTGAAGCATTTCATCACGTTTGTCCATTAAAATTTGTGATCTTCTTAGATTTAGTTCCACTAATTTGATTTGAAGTGCATTTATTGTGCTTTTCACAGTAAAGCCATCCAATGACTCTGAGGAGGAGGGGACTCGGCACTTCATGGTTAATGTCGTTGAGCCACAATTCAATCTTCATTCAGAGGATGCCAATGTAAGTTCTTTCTGTAGTTTTTTTTTTATCAAGTTTGTGGTACATTTAACACCAGCTAGCTTTAAAATGCTTGCATGGTTGTAATTGTCAATTATTTTGATGCTTGCTCTGATATGAATTTTGCATTTTCTTTGACTTCCTACACTTCCAGTCGTCTTACCAACTGCTGTAAATTCATGTAGAAGATTTATAACGGATATCCTTTCAAGGTTACACGAACAGAAAAGGGGGGGGGTTAGGAATCCTCCTTAATGTTGTCAAATGTGTTTTATCCACCAAAAGGGAAAGGAGGAGAAAATAAAAGAAAAAAAAAACTCAAGGCTACCCCAATCTTTCATCAAATGTATGAACCACTCATTTGCACGCATTTACCTCTGAACTTGCTCAAGCTTCGAACTGCCTTCATCCTATGCTGGGTTTTCTTTTGACAGGGTCGATTTCTGCTTGCTGCTGTTAGTGGTCGTGTTTTAGCTCGATCATTCCATTCGGTTCTTCAGGTTGGCTATGAGATGATTGAGCAAGCACTTGCTGGTGGAAATGTTCAAGTTCCTGAATCTCAACCTCAAATGACATGGAATCGTATGGAGTTCTCCGTGATGTTGGAGCAAGTGCAAGCTCATGTGGCCCCAACTGACGTGGATCCTGGGGCTGGATTGCAGTGGCTTCCTAAAATTCGAAGAAGCTCACCTAAAGTGAAGCGAACTGGGGCTTTACTTGAAAGAGTTTTCATGCCTTGTGATATGTACTTCCGTTATACCAGGCACAAAGGTGACTCTTCAGATCTGAAGGTGTGGCTTTACACTTTTACTTGGAGTACTCATGGTTTTAGATCTTAATGCAATAGATGATAATGACTAATTAGACGATGCATCATATGGTTCTATTACATTTTTCCCCCTTCTTTTTTGTCATTTCGGATAATCCCCTAAGTATGAGCTTTTTATGCTGCAGGTGAAACCTTTGAAAGAGCTCACTTTTAACTCTCATAACATAACAGCAACAATGACGTCTAGGCAGTTCCAGGTTATGCTTGATGTGTTGACCAATCTTCTCTTTGCTAGGCTTCCTAAGTAAGGGTTATATGTTTCTCCTTCTCCTTCCCCCTCCCCCACCTCCTGAGCTTGTAGTATAATCTTTCTGCAAGTTTTTCATTTTCTCAACCTCTCACTCATTTTTTATTTGAATTACACCACACATTTCCTCAAATATACCGGTTAATTAAATACTCCTCCCTTTCCAAATTAAATGTTCCAAAAGTTCACTTGAAATGGAAAAACTTCCAGTACAAATTCTTACAATTACTCTCAAGTAAAAGAAAAAGGGTGGAATATCACATATGGGTAGGTCCTATGAAAGTCCATTTGATAAGATTGTGCCAAGGAAAAATGAAGACATTTATTTTGAAAAGGAGGAAGTACAATATCTAGATGAGGACACAAAATAGGATGCACCTTAATTTGTTAAATTTCCATTCTGATCTCCGAGTCAATAGCTTGTCATTTCTGATTCAGGCCTCGGAAAAATAGTCTTTCGTACCCAGTGGAAGATGATGATGTTGAGGAAGAGGCAGATGAAGTTGTTCCTGATGGTGTGGAGGAGGTAGAACTTGCAAGAATTGAGCTTGAACAGAAAGATCGAGTGCAGAAACTGATCCTGGATGATATTAGTAAATTGTCGCTTTATAGTGATTGCTCTGGAGATCCATCATCAGAAAAGGATGGTGATTTGTGGATGATACTTGGTGGGAGGCCCATACTTGTGAGTGATGAACTTTTCAATGAACTGCCAATTACAGTCTTACTCTTTACAATTTGTAGTCTAATGTGAATATGGTAAACCCACAAATTCTAGTGACTGGTGCTGGTACTGAATTAATGAATAACAAATTTGCTGCTTTTACCTACTTGTTATAGAAGCATTAGCTTATTCTCTCGCCCCATCCGGAATTGAATGTCGATATTTCTGTTTTAGGAGGCCCAAAAAATGAATGTTTAATTTCCTAAATAAAAATATTTTCCATCTAACTTCCACCTCTTCCATTTTGAGGGATACATGTTTTGGTAACTTATGTGTCCTATCATTAACCTCTTTAATTAATAGCGGTAAGGTGGTAATTTATAGTTAAATGCTCTCCTAAATCTTCATACCCGTCAAAATAGGACATTCAATTCCAAAGGGAGTAGTTTGTTAGGTATGCTTCATGAATGCAGTAATATTTAACTGTTATCTAATCATCTTGCATGAATTTTTAAGGTACAATGGCTAATGGTTAATTACACGAATGAAGCAACTAATACATTACTGGTATGCATATTGTTGTCTGTTCTCAATTATATTACCTCTGTATGCAAACTTAACTAATACTTCCTCCCTCCTATTTTATAGGGTGTGCTTGCTATGTTGGGATGTCTCAAAATGTTTTTATCTTTCTTCAAAAGGAAACTTATTGCAATAATTTATACGCCTCTAAAGTTATCCTCCCTATATCCAAACTTTAAGTGGGTTAGGAGCTGAAGGATTTGCTTCCTACTTGCCCACTGGATTTCATGTAGTGCAAGTGTGCCTCCCCATGTACTGGCTTTTCTGTTTAAGAGATCTTAAATTCAAGAAGTCCAATCTCCTCAGGAGACTGGAGTGCTTATTATATGCATAGTCACCTTAAAGAAATGTCAAGTGTGCATGCATGTATAGTGTGTTTTGATGCTCGTAGGATGCTTTTGTCTTCTTTATTTGCATTCCCTCTGATATCTGTTATGGGATGGTAAAGAATAGGCTTCTCTTCTACAGGTTCAAAAACTAAAGAAAGAACTAGCAAATGCACAAAAATCTAGAAAGGCTGCATCTGCCTCACTGAGAATGGCTCTGCAGAAAGCTGCACAGCAACGATTAATGGAAAAAGAGAAGAATAAGAGTCCTTCTTATGCCATGCGTATTTCACTGCAAATTAATAAAGTGGTTTGGAGCATGCTTGTTGATGGGAAATCTTTTGCTGAAGCTGAGATAAATGACATGGTAAGTCTTCGTGAATATTAATTTGTTGCAGTGCCTTTGTCTGAAGTTCCAATCAATAGGTTTTCTGTCTCATATTCTGATTTTTCTTATTTAATAAAGTTTAAGTACATTTTCTTTGTAACAAGGTTGGTCCACAATATTGTCGGTATGGAGTTGTGTACTCTGGTGCATGCTAGACCTTACAGTGGTAGCATGAATGGGGCTTTTTGTTCTTTTGTAGACCAGGGACTTTGGGGGTTTTCCATATGTGATACCTTTATCTTGATTTCCAATTTAGTCCTTCTGTTCTTTCCCATGAATGTCCTTTACATTAATAACTGATCTTTATCTGAAAGAAAGGACAAATGCCCATCTTGGTTCACTTTTAATTCTCAGCCAGCTGAAATTAGGGTGGTTAGTTGGTCTGTTATATGGAAAGATTATGAATGAACTTTTGGAATTGTTTACTGTAGTGGGCCCATATATGCAATACTGACACTAAGGATTCATATCTGTGGGCCATTTTGCACCATTCTTTCTAATTAATGGGTCCAATCACACCGGGGAAAATAGTCCATTTTTTCGTGTCTTGATCTTTGTACACTTTAGTTCTAAAACCTATATTTTTTTTCTCTCTTGTTTTTGCATTCATTAATCTGTTTTGAATGCAAATGTATGTGCATGTGTTTTCACACATGTATGCATGCATGTACATTTTAAATACTGGACATTCTACTTTTATTTTTATTTATTTACTTTGTGATGAGCAAAGATTATTCCATGTTATATTGCATCACAGAAGTACTGAACCATCTATATATTTAGAAAAAGGTTATTGCTTCTTAGTTCTTGTTGCTGTTTCATTTGTCTTTCCCCTGGCTTATTTAGTGCTGGAATGAGGGAGGAGAAAATACGGGTTTGATCGTCTACTTTTATCACTCTCATGGTAGTAGTCATGTTTGGTGCAAAAGTTATTTAAGCCATTTAATGACTGTGCCGTAGGAAATTACTACATTTGATATTATATGAGTGCACAAAATTTTTTTCCTGTTGTGGGGATTTTGTTAATAATAGGGTTTTACTAACTTTGGTTATGTATGAATTCTGTCTGAGACATGGTTAACTAGTACGAATTAATGGAAGGCAGGAAAAATGAGCTATGCAGCTGTCCTTTTACATATTCCAAGATAAAATTGTGGTCTGACAAGGACTAATAACCATTGAAGTTTACTTCTAAATTTCTTGCTTATAAGACATTTTTGCAGCTGTAGAGATGAGGAGAGTCCAGCTGTAAACATAGTTTCTGCCCTTGAATCCCTGAAACCACAATTTCTATGTTCACTTTTTTCTCAGTTGATAAATTTAGGTTCTTTCAGGCATAGGGGTTGATGACAGATGGGCAAGGAGAGAAAAACATTCTCACTCTGTTTTTTGAATCTGATATCACTATGTTGATGGACCAATCAAAATAGGTTGTTATTGAGAGCCCTTGCCCCCCCCCAACACCAAACAAAACCCAAAGGAAAAAAAAAAAAACACCCAACAGCATGATATGACTGCAAAAGAGGGATTTACATTTCAATTTCCTTGAATTTAATTGAACTCAACCAAATTTTTTTCTCCCACTCTATTTTTCCTCTTTTCTGATTCAAAAGGTAGATTTGAATTTTTCATGACTTCAAAAAGCATCCAGTTCTTTTTGAGAAGTTTTGAGTTCATTTGATGTATGTTTTTCATTTTTCAGGCATCTTTTGGTTCCTTTTTGTATGAATATGGTATTATGGCTGCATGCTCTTTGTCTAATATTTATGTTACTACCTCATCAAAAAGTGTTTTAGATCCTGAATGTGATTGATCAAACGAAGTGGACTCCCTAATGCCTTCAAAAGGTACACAAGAGCCAGCATTGCTTACAAAAGATAGTCCATGGCTTATCAATTTTGTCTTTTTAAGCCAGTAACAAGAAGTAACCCAGTGTTGCTACAATATGTAAAGTACCCACTGTCATTCTTATCAGATGCACTATACTTCCTAAGAGATTCAAGAAACTTTTGTTGTTGGAAGAGTACCTCTTATCGCAGTAAGAGGTCCTCAGCCTTCTGTTTTTCCAGTAAAAGAATTTGGATGTACTAGTTTTCTATCTGTAGAATTGCGAACTTGTTTGTAGGATGGTCCTTGGCTCCTTTGGCAAGTGACCTCAAATGTCCTACTTCATTTGTTTACTATCTGTTCTATAGGTTGGAGAATATATTTTTGATTTCACATTGATTCTGACTCTATTCTAGTAATTATGAATCAAATACTTATTTTAGCCCATTATTTTCATCTTAGCTAAGTGGCTTCTGGGCCATGCCCTAATGATGAATTAGTTTACCTCTGAGTTACCCCAATTGTTTGTGTTATTGCTTGGAGGTTCGGTATATCTTTCTCATGCAAGTGCCAATTTGGGTCCACCAGCACTCTTGTGATGGTTGCTTGTTAATTCTAAAACCTCCTATCCATGGACACACTTGTTTCTTCGGAAGGCACCCACACAGAAAGAGGGAAGGAAACTGATCTTAGTACATTGCTGAGGCTCAAAAATTGAGTGTCTTCACAGATTCTCAAACAGGATCTCTTTGATAAGTGCCATAAGTTGTCAATTGAGGTTTTTCCTGGGGAAAGGGAGTGAAATTAGGCCAGTTGTAGTAAGTGAATGTTTGACAGAAAAAAGAGCTATTTATATTTCCACTCAAACAATTCTGAATAATTACATGTACTTTGAACATCTAGACTTGGGATTTTAGCCATTGTAGTATTTGTCTTCTGTTTTTTTTTTTTTAATACATCAATTCATCAGATTGGAACTTGATTGCTTTTCAGTTATCAAGTTATTCAACTGTAGGAACCGCGTCTCTTCCTGCATTTAGGTTTTCCCAGAAGAATGGGAATTTCTTCTCTCAATCTTCTGACTGTTTATAAATTTTGGATACCTTGAACCTGAAGTCAAGGAGGAAAAAACTTTACACCATTGTTTTAGTTGAGTTTTTTTGTAACCTTTTTGGTAATACATAATTAATTGGAAACAGTAACTTTCTGAGATTTGTAAGACTAATGTATTCTTTTAGCTGAATAATTTCTTTATTTCTATCAGCATGTAGTGCAAGATCACATGAAAAGAACTGTATTCCCTGTCAAAAATTTTTATTTTAGCTAAAGCTTTTATTATCCAATTTCTGGATGCAGATATATGATTTTGACAGGGATTACAAAGATGTTGGCATTGCTCGGTTCACGACAAAGTACTTTGTTGTGAGGAACTGCCTGCCCAATGCCAAGTCTGATATGCTTCTGTCAGCGTGGAATCCTCCTCCTGAGTGGGGAAAGTATGATGCTTTTATTTATTGGAAATTATAAAACTATTTCTTGCAGATTCAAATTTATTGCCTGGGCAGCTCACTTATGTTTATATACCACTTTGCTCTTAAAATATCTGATATTGTCATTCATGAGAAGCAATCTGTGTATTAGGCGATCAGTTTCTCTATATACCTACGCCAAAAGTTTGGTTTCTTTCAAGTCTGCAATAGATGTGATCTTATCTGGGGGTTTAAAAGTAATCATTCCAAGGGAACTAGTAGTGATTAATGCATAAAACTATAGGTTGAGGTCTGTGCAAGAGCGTAAATGGAATTTATCTATTTAAAAAACTTGGGCTATTCATGGGCTATTCATGCAGTGTGGATTGATCTATATCCATAAACTACTTCTGCTTGCATAAAATTATTGTGACCTGAACTCAAGTAGACATGTACTCGAATTTGAACCGTGTCAACATGGTAGTAGTAACTTTCTGGAATGTGCTAAGAGACTTGGGTAGGTCAGAGTAACTTTAAAATTGTTAAGTGCATAAATTACGCTCCTCTCTATCCGTTCAATCTTCTAGATGAGGTGGTAATTTAACAAAAATCATAATACATACTCCACATTGTGATAATTGTAGGAGAAAATTCTGTAGTGTACCCAATTTAAGTTGCAATTTAATGTCTAAGACATGTATATCTCATGGCGTAATATTTCATCAGTGGAACAACTCTGCTGTTACTTACTGTATTTACCCTTTTTGCTGCAGAAAAGTGATGCTTCGAGTGGATTCAAAGCAGGGAGCTCCAAAGGATGGGAACTCTCCTCTGGAACAATTCCAGGTATTGGAACCCTACAATCCCTTTCCTTTTCAAAACCTAAGAACTTCCGTTAGTTAGAATATCAGAATCATTTTCATTGCGGATCTATGATTGCTGGATAGACAAATTCTTGCATTATGCAGGGATTATGGTTTGGACTATCAGGTGTAGCAATCAAAAGCTGTCTTTTTAGGATATATTAGTGTCTGGATTTGAACAACCTTCCAAGCAGATTGGTTGTGAGATTTTGGATTCTGGTATCCTGGGTCATTCAGAAATTCTTCTTCCTCTATAGCTGTAAAGCAAAATCAACTTTATATGTGGTCTTCTGATAGTTTGGTATTCATGTATTGTTAAGAGTCTGGCCCGTCTTCTGTCCATCTATTTGTTACAGAAGAAAAGCATAAGCTTTTCATAAATGAAAGAAGGTTGCTGCTGCAACATAATAACTTCACCTCTGCTGCTGAATGGCACTTGTTCTGTAGCATTTCAGCTTGCCATATGCACGAGTGAAGGGGCCTTGTCAATTACTCAACAGCAATGCCCACAGCTTTTTAGAAAACAGTACAACGGCCAAAAAAAAAAAAAGCGCTTTAGCTAGTAACAAATTCAGAGTAAAGAATAACTCCTATTGATACGTAACTTTGTGTATAAGCTGGCTTTGGTTCTTGGAGAAACTGTATAATCAAGGAGCACGGGCCTTCCAAAGAAAGAAATTCTCTGTGTAGCATTCATATGAAATCCTTCGACCACAATTACTCTGCTACAGGATAGTTTGATCTTTTGGCATAGGATTTAAGATATGACTCTCTCTATAAAGAGGATATAAATTTCTTTTTAAGTACTAAGTTTGAAATAGAAAGGGTAAATCTTCAAGTGAACTCAACAAGCAGGCATTAGAGGATAGAGAAATTTACTTCAGTATTGTACCTAAAGTGCTCAGGTTTACTATGCAAGTGAAGTTTTTCCAGCAGTTGCTCACATGTCAAGTATTTTTCTAGTGTAATTGGTGATCCAAAAGAACATCTTTATTATGTTTAAGATGGCGGAATTCTTTTATTTCACCTTCTATGGATAGAATGAAGCCTTGGAGAGTGTTGATTAAGCTCATCAAGATTTCGTTTAGGGAATCAAATACTCTTCTTTCCCCTTGCCTGTTGAACCGATTTGGGTGTCAGCTTGATTATTGTTTTGCATGAGAATGATGTTTTCTGTTTTGTAGGTGGATATCTACCCGTTAAAAATCCACTTAACTGAGACAATGTACCGAATGATGTGGGAATATTTCTTCCCAGAAGAAGAACAAGACTCCCAAAGACGGCAGGTTTGTTACAATGCAGAACAAAGTGCATATAAATTTCATTCATCGAAGGGAGATTGTTTTCTAATGTTTTGGGACCTGTAGGAAGTTTGGAAGGTTTCAACTACCGCTGGATCTAGACGTGTGAAGAAAGGCCTATCAACACAAGAGGCATCAGTGTCAGGCAGTCATCTGGCAAAAGATTCTGAGGTATCCTCCAAATCACCAGTTACATCTGGAATAAACCAGACTTTTCATGCTGATGTATCTCAAGTGAGTTTCCGCTTTTTCTACGTTCAGTTATTTCTTTCTTGTTGATCTGGTATTGCACTTCTGCTAAGAGTCAATTAAGCAGAATTGGTCTCTCCTTCATTTTAATGTTCTTTTAGGTTTTTTGTTGCTAATATAAATAACTATATTGACTATCGTTTGGATTCTGAATATCCACAGCCTTCAAAGTTGCAAAACCTGAAAGCAAATATTGTCTGTGGTTCAACTCCAGAGCTCAGACGAACATCTTCCTTTGATAGGACATGGGAGGAATCTGTGGCAGAATCTGTAGCTAATGAACTTGTATTACAGGCTCATTCATCAAGTGTTTCTTCTTTAAAATGTGGTTCCTCAGCTGGTGCTGAGCTTCCAGATGAGCCAGCTAGAAATAAATCAAAAGAGTCCAAAAGCATAAAACCTGGTCGTTCTTCCCATGAAGAAAAAAAATTAGGCAAAGCAAACGATGAGAAAAGATCTAGGCCTCGAAGAATGAGGGACTTCCATAATATCAAAATAAGCCAGGTATGTTCATTGTTACAATGTACCTTTGCCATAATGTAATTATTTTGCACTAATCCATTTGTTTTCCTCTGAGTAGGTTGAGCTGCTAGTCACTTATGAAGGATCAAGATTTGCAGTGAGTGATTTAAGATTACTGATGGATACTTTCCACCGCGTTGAATTTACTGGAACTTGGAGAAGGCTATTTTCACGAGTTAAAAAACATATCATATGGGGAGTCCTCAAGTCTGTTACAGGAATGCAGGTAGCAACATCATAAGCTTCATTTCTGAACTTGCACAATTTTTAAGTGGTGACACTCCTATAATTTCCATTAAACTCATATTTCCTTTGCCCTATGCATTTGGAAGGATTGATTACTTCTCCAAGAATCCAAAACCAAAGTGATAAATATGGTTTACTATTTCCTATAATGCAAGGTTATCATGAAATTCTATTATGCCAGTGATTATTTATTGTTTTATCCCATTTTTACATATCTTCTTAATGGTCTGTATACAGGGCAAGAAGTTTAAAGATAAAGCGCAGAGTCAGAAAGAAGTGAGTAGTGCTACTGTTCCTGATATTGATCTCAACTTTAGCGACAGTGACGGAGGTTCAGCTGGAAAATCAAATCCATATCCATTATCTTGGCCTAAACGGCCCAGTGATGGAGCAGGTGATGGGTTTGTTACCTCCATAAGGGGTCTTTTCAATTCTCAGCGCCGGAAGGCCAAAGCCTTTGTTCTCCGGACAATGAGGGGTGAAGCGGAGAATGATGTACATGGGGATTGGAGTGAGAGTGAAGCAGAGTTTTCTCCATTTGCAAGACAGCTAACCATAACCAAAGCAAAGAGATTAATTAGAAGGCACACAAAGAAGTTCCGTTCCAGGGGACAGAAAGGTTTGTCGAGCTCATTTTCCTGTGATATTGCCTCCATTTAACATCATTAATATTTATTGCTGATTTAGCCTAGTCAATTCTTTACTTTTCTGGGTTTTTACCATAGTAGCATAACCAATTAAGGCAAATTCATTTCAAGAGGCCTTCTCTTGCTTCTCTATTAAAGTTTACAGTGTTGGGCAGGCTCTTTTTTCCTCGTTATTCTGCTTTCTGCCGGTATCCTTTCCTTTCAATCTTAGTTTAGTAGTTTTGAGGCCTATGTGTCCTGCATATGGTGTGCCAGTATTCTAGAAATTTTCTGTGACAGTTGGCTTGGAGGAAAATTCAAACAGACTGGATAGACATGAATCTGATTGAGCCTTTTTGCATCAGGTATATCGTCCCAGCCAAGAGAATCACTGCCCTCTTCGCCCAGAGAGATGACACAGTACGAAAGTGATTCTTCGAGTGGATCCTCGCCTTATGAAGACTTCAATGACTAGCAGAGTGGCATGCGGGGGGAAGTATCAATAATAAGTTTTTTCCAGTAAGGAAAGTGTTTTTCACTGCATTTTCAACATTCATAAAAGCTAAAAGATTATGGAAATCTACTGATCAGTGTCCATGTCTCCACGATGACCACGGGCATCAATCATGAAGACCCAGAAAAGCAACTTTCTTGATCAAAATAGTCATGCGGTCAAACAAAAAGATGCAAAAGAGATCTCATTTTCTTTCCAGGAGTAGCATATATTTCCATTAGAGGCGGTCGTTTACCCTCAGCAAATTGCAATACTATTTTTCATTGTAGTAATATCCAAAATTGAACGAATATTATGACTCGTTCAGAGTATAATTTTGCGAATGCTGTTGGAATCTTAGCGGCAACCAAAGCCAGCCTGTGAGTATGTATGTACATATTGCAGAAAAAAATAAATAAATGAAATCACCATTCATTTGCAGCGCACATGGGGTCTTGCGAACATCAATTGATTTTAAGGCAATTAACGTATGTGCATTTTACTCCCTTTACTTTGTTCCCTTGCTCCTCCATCACTCTTTTTGTCTTAAAGTGGCAGAAAATATTGGACTTAAGTGTATCATGGAACCTTCTAAACACCACCTATCGGTTGCAAACAGTTTTTATTCGATAAGAAACTATAAAGAGTAGTTATTTCCTCTTTTGCACTGGAGAACAAACAAAGCTATAATAGTATGAAGCTTGCAATTTTTTCCTTATCAAATTCACAAAACAACCCAACACCCCCCTTCCTCCCCCCACCCCTGCCCCCCAACACACCCCGAAAAAAAATAATAAAAAGATCCACAAAATTGTAACCAGAAGGTCCAGAACAATAGAACAGAAGATCTGGAGGTTAATTCTGGTGAAAAAGAAAAACTTTTTTACTATATGTTTACAAGGTTGACTGAGACTTCTAAGTGAATTGTAGGGGCGAAACGGTGACTCGACTAATAGACATTTCAATTGTTCGACTTTACACTTTCCCCGTCTTTATTTTTGGGAATTGTTGCTAACAGATAGGAAGACTTTTACCGAGAGGCCGTTTAGCCAGGTAGTCGCCTGAGTTGGAGAGGGTTTTACGCTTGGTAGCAGCGGAGTTGAAGAGGTTTGAATGAAGATGCTCTCCGGTACAAATTTTGCAATTAAGCCATATCACTGGTAAAAGTATCAAACAGTCCAAGAGATGCCAAAGCCGAAAATGCAGTTTTGAACTAAATGGGCATCTACAACACATCCAAACTCGTGCACGCTAGCAGGCGATCTCCTTTCACACTAGTATCAACAAGACTCACTCCTATCAACAACTGCCACTCCTACTACATCTAATGTTAGGTTTCTGGCAAAGCTCCTCTTTAGAGAATGAGATTATGAATACATTTGACGTATGTAACAAATATGGATGCATCCGCAGACTGCCATTGTAAGGGAGAAATGAATATCTCTGATTGGTGTCCCGGCTATACCAGTAGCTAATGTACAAGAATCAAGATGCAGTCGGAGAGGGAAAACCAATACTACTAGTCAAAGTTCGACGGAATATCAATTTCTGTCTCTGAGGCATTTGCAAAATCGACCAAAGGTTCCTGCAGAGGAGAACTTCCAATGAGAAATTGTCTACCGCACGTACAGAATGTTACTTAGGAAAAACTATGCGCAGGACATCATTTGAGCCAATCAGGTGCACTTAGTACCTGCTCATCAACGTCGCCTGAAGACCTCACAATTCCCACTGGCACATCTTCACCAGAACCACAAAGATT
This sequence comes from Voacanga thouarsii, assembly GCA_026120185.1. Lineage (NCBI taxonomy): Eukaryota > Viridiplantae > Streptophyta > Magnoliopsida > Gentianales > Apocynaceae > Voacanga > Voacanga thouarsii. Next base: position 1,416,050 of record JANUWF010001723.1, on the reverse strand, counting down.
CTGCAACAAAGGAGAGACATCACTTTTAATTTCCTTTTTCATCCAAAACCACGGACTGTACTGAAATCTGCCATTCATATCTTCTATAGACATAAATGAACTAAGTAGTAAACATTTCCGCAAAAACATAAGAAATTCTTTTCCATGAGAAAAGTTCATTCATATGATGAAAGTACGCAAACCAATAATCAGAAAATAAATTTATAAAGCCCCAAAAGCATTCAGGTTTTGAAGAACAATTGCTAGCCTATTGTGCTGTCATACATTTTCTCGAGCTCTTTCTAATTCTTTGATGTTAACTATTGAAGTATATTTAGGTGGATTGAAAATGACAGACAAGCAAGTCAAGTCATTATGTCTCGATCAAGTCCATTAGAGTTGAGGTAAAGCAAGCAACTTTTGCAAGAGAGAATTACTAAGTACCATTCAGAATGTTATCACACAAATTGCAGTGAAAGTGAAACATTTTATGTTTAGATTACATGGAAGGGCAGTAAGCTGGAAGTATATGAAGAGATTGCAATAGCATGTCAAAATAAAGGACATACTCTGTTGTCTAGGCTGGCAGAATGAGTGCAAGATGCCTCCATTAAGGCCTTGGAAGGTGGAGTTCCCTGCGAAAGTAATATCATTAAAAACAGTAAACTTAGCAGTTTTCAAACATTTCTGTAACAAGACAACAGTGACATACAAGTTTGTCCTGGTTGCCAGAGGGATTTTCACCCTCAAGGAGTGAAGGCTTGACATCAGCTGGTGTGCCCTGAATCCCATGGACATTGTTAGCTAATTATTGATGCCACTAATGTACATAACAAGACAGATAAGAGAGTTAATAATCCTTGTCACTATTGCTCATCTTGAACATAAGGGCATGCTAAGTCGCAGGGGTGGTTGGGGGGGGGGGGGGGAGAAGTGGTGGTGGTTGTTAATTGAAAACATATATTCTTGCTTCTAGTGAAGAAACATACTGGCTCCGCTGGGTGTAAAGACATGTTCTTCCCACCCTTGCTCAGATCTCTTAAAGTTCCCTGACAGCCGAAAGACAAAATCTAAAGCAAACACACTTGAAACAAACTAAATTCAAACTCTGATCCAAATAAATGATTAAGAAAAACTAAACGTAAAAGTGTAACATATATAAAAAGAGTCAAAAGTGCACAGATACAAAAACAAACTTTGGAAAAAGCGTAAAGGAATATATTTTTCATCAATTCCCCATCCGTTTCTGCACATGCATGTGTGAATGAGAGTGTGTGCAGAAGCAGAGGGTAGAGAGATGATGATGATGATGATGAATATTCACACAACAATTAACACTGAATAAGCTGCAGCAGTAGGCAACTATATCTTTACCTCACATCTATTTCTAACTTCCTTAATAGGATGATTTTCCAAAATAGATAACAGAATGCAACCTTATCGATTATTTAACCACCTTAGAAACTTCTTTACACTAATACTCCATCCATCCTAATTTGTATGTCCACAATTCTATTTTGAACTGTTCCAAAACAAATGTCCACTTTCCTAAAATAAACATATATCCCTTTAAACTTCCACCACTAACCTTCTTAGATAATAAAGGTATGGTGGTAACTGAATAAGGTCAAATGTTCTCCTAAATCTTTGTGCCAAGTCCAATATAAACAATCAATCTGGGTTAGAGGGAGTAAAAATGATGAATACTGCAAGAAGTTTAAGATAATTTCTACATCACCATCTCTTTAAACTATAACAGGCAAAACCTTCCATCTTGGTGTATGGCTCCACAAACAGAAGTGCAACACCCCCCCCCCCCAAAAAAAATAAATAAATAAAATAAAAAGAAGCAGCTTCATGTCCATTTACAACGTCTACCCATTTGTTCATAATCTTACCAAACCCTAACCAAGTCATTATTAAAGACAAGATAGTTGCCTCTGAATCCCTTCACATTTCATTGCTACCAATGTATATAAACAAGGGACATTTTTCTTTTTACGAAATTCCAGCATTGCTTCTCCTACCCGCATCAAGGGAAAGGGAGAAACTGGGTGCAACACCATTTAGGAACAATCGAGTTTGTACTGAATATTCCTGTAAACAAGCTCCTGTACAATAGTCTCTGCTTTTTTATTAGGAAAGTTCGAAGAATGTTAAGCCTGGGGAAGAAGAAGGTTAAGAAAAACTATCAAAATTTGAAAATGTGTTATGTGAGAAGAAACATAAGCTAGGAAAAGAAAAGACATAATAATAATAACAACAACAACAACAACAACAACAACAATAACAGAAACAAGCAGCAAGATGATTATGCAAATTTCGTTTTTATGTCCCTAAAAATTTCTCGGGAACGTGTTATCTTTGAAAATGAAAAGAAGTAAGATTTTTTCACACCTTGTTTGCCCACATAAGCCCACATGCATTGCAAAGAGTTCTTGGTCCATCAGGTCCGCGTCGCATTGCAGGAGTACAATTTTCAGTTACACCACAATGGTGACATCTGCGCAGACTATAAAATATGCAAAAAGCAGAAGCCAAACTACTTTCAGTCAACCAAACACTTGGAAGATATTGTATTAACAACATCACTAGTTTAATTTTCTGAAGAAGCAAAATCAGATGGATGTTGCAACTCACACAGTTTCCTGATGACATGTATCATCCGCTTGAAGGCTACTCTTTGCTGAATTCCAAGTAGAAGACGCAGAACCTTCTTTAACTGATGCGAACTGACCATTCTTCCGGTGCATTCTAGTGGAGGATTACAATCATATTACATTTTGGAAAAAGAAAACAAAAGCCATCTTTACCAGATCAAGTTTGCAAGGGAAATCCAGACAAAGCAAAGCAGTTGATGAAATGACATCCATCATTCACCTTGGCTAATTTAGGTGCTGATGTTGTAATCCCTACCTCTATTACCTAATTCAAGTTCTGATATATTCATTTCTTTTTTGGAGTATATGCTGATGTAAGCTTCTCCACTAATATGATGCACAATCAATGAGATTTCATTAATTGAAAACCTAGCAGAGAAGTTTGTTTCAAAATTATTTCTTTTTGGTAAGATACCAATTCCGTTTCCTGTTTGTAGGTGGTCTGGAAATAAATTACCATTTTCTGTTGGACTTCGGATTCTTACAGTTGAAATAGTTGTACAGGTGTTGGAAATGAGCTATTGTTTCCACGTATTGCAATTGTATGCAGAAGTGTTTTAATATGCAGCAACAGAAGTGAGTACATACATCCTTGAGAAAAACATGCTGTATTATTCCTCTGAAATACTTGGAACATCCACTGCAATAAATAATTAAAAAAACAAAACAAGATGAAAGATTCTAACCTTTGAGCAACTTCTTTGCGAACGCTATACCTAATTTTCTTGTCAAAACATCTCTCCTTCCGTTTTTCACGGAACCTCACCAAAGAGGCAATTCTTCGTGAAAGATTGGACCTTTTTGGTGTATCATTCACACCCTAAAAATGTTGATCAAGAAACGGCATGAAAACACCACATAGTCCATACTGACTTAATCTGATGATATTGACTGTGGAACTACCTTATTCTTCGGATCCAATGAAACATCAATAGCGGGCACAGCAGTTGGTATATCACGTCCACCCAAAAGCAATAGCACTGCCTGCACCTGTTGAGTACAGTCATTTAGCATCAACTTGGTCTGTCATGCATATTGACAAACGGAACAAACTTCAAAACGACAAACATACATGCACCTTTTTGCCTATACCTAATATGTTATCCAAGAAAGCTGAATGTAGAATCATAACATGCCAAATAGAGATTCAGACAGAAAGAAGATGAAAAAACTACAGTTGCAGCAGTTGGCCTTCAGCAGGAGAAGGATGCACTACAGTGTTTAAAGGTTAACATGCTAAGAGGGTAAAAATCATGAAATTAGCATGCCATTATAACATGCAAGAACTTCCTAAAAACAAAGAATACAAATCAAAATAGGAACAACAGTTCAAAAATACATTAAAGATGTTATGAAAGCTCAGTTTTCCACAACATATTCTGTTCGAAAGAATTTAACATTTTCTTCCACAGAAAAATAATGCAATAAATTATCAAAGCAAGATGTTTTACATGCAGGAAACAAGTTGGAACAAGAAAGGAAATGGGAAAAACAGAAAGCTCCAAACTTTTTCCTTCCTTCTTAAGGAAGCCCTTTACATAATTAAATACTGTAAAGAAAAGGACACAGCTGAGACAGATCACCTCCTAGTAAACCTCTATACGGTTACACACACAATTCTGAAATAATAACAATCTTCAACTGCATTAATCTGTGGCCCCTAAGATTGGGCGTTCCTCTGAAAAGATCTTCACATGCAATTTTCTTTCAATGAAAACATATATTTAGAAATCAAATAAGAGGAGCCTCTCACTATTACACCTTTGCGTGCTCTTCTTAGAAAGAGGACCGAAACAAAAGAAAAACAGAAAGAGTCAAAAAATTCTCTACTTGTCAGCCATTCCACGGAATTTTGAATTCATTCATTCAACAGCCAACGATTGCTGTGATAAAATTCACTTCATATGAACAGTTACGTAACTTAGCCAGATATATACTCGTACATATGTATGTCATATATGCATATCCAAAATTCAAATACAAATTGATGTAGATACCCATATATCTAAACCTAAAACATCACAGCATACACCTTTTCGAAAACTGATTTGTTTCAGGCGTATGTATCTGTAGGCGATACTTCAACAGAATAAAAAGTCTCATGCACATACAAAACACAGCAGCGTATGTAATAATTGCAAAATTAAGGAAAAGGAAATGAACATCTAAAAAGGAGAAAGAAAAGGAACATAGTAGTAATACCTTGTCGGGAGTAACACCAGGGAAAACATAAACTTCGCCTTCAAACGAGAGAGTGAGCTCACTGGTCCTCTGTGCCACTACCTGAACACCATCACCACTTCCACCTGCGGCGCGGCGACTGTAGCTTTGATAATTATTCGGAGCGTTCAAATGAACCTCTTCGGCGTCATCCATGACGTCATCTCCGGTATTATCATCATACTCACCTCCGTCGTCGTCGTCCTCCTCCTCCTCATCCAACTCAATCCGCGTGGCTACATGGTCATCATCGCCGTCGTAAGGACGCGCCTTCGGATTCGACGCCATCACGATCCTCCTCCTCCTCCTCGTCGATATTTATGGATTATAAAAAATTATCACCACTTATTATATTCATAATTACACCATTAGAATAAAAAAAAATTCAAGCTCTTCTCTCCCTCTTCCCTTCAAATAGCAATCCTCCTCACTGTTCCATTAAAGCAAATTACACACATCTTAGCCCTCTCTGTGTCTTCTCTCTATATAGATTTTTAAAAATAAATTAATTAATTAACGTGATGATAAGAATGGGGCCCTAAAAGAGGAAAATTCCGGAGCAGGGTGCGTCATTTGCAGAGGCTGAATATGGAAATGAATTTATCCGATTAAAATATTTTGTTTTGGAGCATTATGTATCGACATGTCGGAAGGGGGAATTAATAGGGAGAGACGCAGGTGTAGGAGATGCTGGTGTTTCGGGGTTATGGGACGTTGGATTTCGCAGTTGGAGTTTATGAACGGTGGAGAGAGAGCGAAGGTCTGACTTGGGTTGCGGGAGATGATTACCGGAGTTGGGACAATGGATGATAGTGCATGAAGACAAGATATTGGATTAGATATGGAAGTGGGGTTTTTTTTTTTTTTCTAAGGGAATTATTGGGAATATTATAATGGGGGGGGAATGGAATAGGGATTGAGGTATTAATAATTGTTTAATATCACTTGGCCATTTATTTAAGTATTTTTTTGGTTTAAACTTTTATAAAGAATGTATGTATTTAATAATATAAGATGAGAATTTAATATAAAGAATATAATATATGTAGTATATTCCGTTAAAGCATATATCATGTTACAAATTATTACTCCCTTCGTCTCATAATATAAGTCGTTAGATTTTTATTATCTCAAATTATAAGTCGTTGGGATTTTTCAAAAAAGTTTTAAAATTATTTTTATATATTTATTCTTATTTATTATTTTCTTTTCCTCTCTTTCTCTCTCTTCTCTTCTTTTGTTTCCGAGACATTTAAATATAGGTATTTTAGGAAGAAAAAATATAAAATATAAATATTTTACAAATTATTTTAAAGAAATACACTGAATATAATATGAATGCATTCTTGTGTAAAGGATTGGCGAGGTAAAAAGTTCAGATCAGTGCTATCCTCTAAATGGCAAGGAGGATATACTTTTAAATCATTTAACTGGACTTGTCTTAATATTGTTAAATGAATTCGATCATGTTATTTTTGTAGTTATATAAACTTGTTAATTTATCCTATTGCATTGTTTATAATAATAGAATATCTTAAAACACTTTTTTTCATACTAATTTTGTGAGATGCGATGATTAATATGTTTTTCACACACACACACATATGTAGAGAGAGAGAGAGAGTACAGTTTTTGTTAGCTTTGCATAAAGAAAATAGTTATTTAATATTAGTTTTGAAAATAATAATTCGAATAAGTTGTTAGGGATGTGATTTTGCAACCAAAAAAAAAGAAAAAAGTAATAATAATAATACATATTTAAAAGAGGAAAGAAAAAGTACCATTTGCATTATTGTTCAATAAAAAAAGAAAAAGAAAATATTTGACGTGTTTAGAGTATTCTTATTCGATTTAAATCGAATCGAATCAGTTTTAATTTTGATTTTCGATTTAATTTTAATAAAATTTGATTCGGTTTGATTTTAGAATTTATATAAAAATTTGATTCGATTTTTTATTTTTTAAAATAAAAAATCGAAACATAGAATTATATTTTTAAAATTTAAAATATATAATTAATATTAAAATATTGTTCATTAATTAATTATTTATTTTTATAAATTATGATTTTTAAAAAAAATTCTGTTCGATTTCGATTATTTTGGTTCAATTGAGTTTGATTTTGTCCAAAATAAAGCTATTAGTAATTGAGTTTAAGATCTCCATCTTTGCAATTTGCATCCGTGATGATAACTTTCTATTAAAATATTTGGTCCAAATATTTAAAATATTTAGACTTTAATTTATATTACATTTTATATTAGATTTGAATTGTAATTTATATTAAATTTTATTTGGTTGGATTTAAACTTATATTAGGTTAATAGATCTACCAAAGAGACATTTAAATTCGATTTTTTTAAAATTTCAATTCGGTTCGATTTTTTTAAAAAATAAAAATTAAAAAAAAATAAATTTCAAAATCGAAAACCGAATGTGACTCCATAAATCATAGGGAGGTTTATACTGCGGTTGCAATTGTATTTAAAATTGGTTCAGAGGTTAATCTTTCGATGATTTAGATTTTCTTTAATTTAAAAAAAAAAAGTGAGATGACAGCTTAAAGAATAGTACAATGGAGCGGAGGTTTTCAAAATTCAATCCAATTTCTGGAAGTGATAATAGTAATACATAAAGCATGCAGTGGGTGGAGAAATGTTGGTGGTAACGCCCATCAAGAAAATGACCACTCAATATCATAAGCATCAGCCGCACCTAAAAAAGTATAATCAAACCATCTTCAACATTTTCCATTCTTGTTAATCACGTCCTCTGTCAAGTCATGAATTCACCTCAGGGGGGTTACCTTTTTATTATAGTTTTAAAAAGATATATAGATCAAATTCTATACTTTTTAGATATTTGAGAATATATATATAATTAGTATTACTTTTTCAGTTACAATTACTTGTCAAATTATGATCTCTCTTTTATATCACTTCGAATCTTCTATGACATTTTTATTTATTATTATTATTGTTTTTAATTCCCTCATTTAACTAACAAAAGATACCAAAAAATTGTGAAATGAAAAATATCATTACTGCTCCACTTTCCCTGATTAATCACCAACTTTTCAACTCATATGAGAGTAGTGTAGCATATCCATATCACTTCATATCTTTGGACCAGCCCAACTCATCTACTGTAATGGCTGGAGAAGTAGCAACCTAACACTTATCAATCACTTGGCTACAATGAAAAGGAGTGTAAATCTCAGAAATTTGCATTTTTTTACATCTTTGAAACTTGGGCTTTTGATGGGAAAGGTAAAGATGATTGTACTAAAATCATTCCGAAAGGTAAAATTGGATAACACTGGTAGACCAAAACCATGGAATCATCTAATCAAGATACAACCTAAACGAGGAAGAAAATCGAAAATCGAGAAGGCAAAACCTAAAATAGATGAGAATGGTAAAGGAGTAAGCATGCCACTAACAATTATAACTAAGTCAATAAAACGAGCTTATATTAAGTACTAACAAACTACTGAGAAAGAACCAGACAACTAATACGGTTTTATAGATAACCAAAAACTATCATTTTTAATTTTAAAACAAAGAAAAAGGATCCCCAAAAATTGCATCACACGGCAGAGTGCAAAAGTTCCAAATCTAGCTTACTCTTCAGATTGACCAGAAGACACAAAATAGTCCAATACGAGTATACTTTCCCTATTATACCAATAATTTCTACCTCAGCTGCAGGTTTGTAAATCTAGCTTACAAGGGAAAATGTAAGGTATTGTCAAGTTCCCAAAATGTCAAGCTTTCCGACAAACAGAGAATCAGGAATTCCAATCCAGATTCTAAAGCAAGAAATATAGCCCATATCTTAAGCTAAGCTATCTGTACAATTGACAGCACATGTTGTTGATTAGTTCAAAAACTTCCATAACTTTTCAGTAACAAGAGCAAGCAATGAGCCGGCCAATGGTGAGAAAGTCCTGCGTCACTGTTCAGCTGCTAAAGCTGGGGAATTACCAGCAGAGAAAGAAGCCATACTAGGATGCCCGATATTAACAGATCTACTGATGGGGGCTCCATAGTCAGAGTCACTATCACCTTCATCCTACATGGGAAAGAAGTTCCAAAAAGGAAGATAAGATTTTTTTTTTTTTTCTGGGCGGGGGGAAGAAAAGGACAAAGAAAACATGCAGGCTCCTCTTCTACAAATCCCTCAACATGCATACCTCTTCTGTTGCAGCTTGCAATTTCTTAGATAGATCCCTCAATGTTCCCTGCAGGTTTACATGACTTCAGGGGTTAGATGCAGACACTTCAGCAACTCAGATGGTCAAAGAAGTATTAGTGTCTCAATAACAAGAAAGATGAAACTGTATCAGTACAAAAGTTCAAACTCTATTTTGTGCCACCCTATTGCCGTGGTCATCCAAGAAGGAAAAGGGAAGATAAGAATTTTAAATACAGAACACAAACAGCTACCATGCTATCCGTTGAAAGGCCATTTTTTGGGGAAGACACTGACCTTGTTTGCCCAAAAAAGCCCACATGCATTGCAAAGTGTCCTTGGACCAGCTGGTCCACGCCGCATCATTGGGGTGCTCTTTGAACTTGTGCCACAATGCATGCATCTAATTAACAAGATACATTAGCAAATGGATGAAAAAATCAACGCTAAACTTGGGATTACACAGAAGGAAGAGAAGTGCAAAATAAACTATTAAAAGGTTAATAGATGTGGGGAAACCATTAACATGTCTAAGCAAAAAGGCTTCTGCTTCCCAATTTGCACAAATGAGCAAGGAGCAAGTTTTTAGAAAGTTATAAATAAACATGGAGAAAAAAAGAAACAAGATATGTTAATGTAACAATAGAACTCACGAAGTTTCCAACTGATTATCATTCTGTCCAGACTCCTCAGCAACATCAGAGGTGATTGATTCATCAGAATTTCGAGCCGCGAATTGACCCTTTTTGCGCTGCATCCTGATGCAAGTGTACAGAAAAACAAGAAATAGAAACTGCTAAAGAAAATTTGTGGGATGCAAACAGAAAACAAGAAAAGATTAAAAAGAGTTATATTTACTGCATGCATGGCCAATAACTATGAAGACATAAGAGAGAAGCAAATATGCTAAGTTATCTGTGAAATATTAATAAAGGATCCCAACAATTTTAAAAACTGAAAGAAAGTAAAGCCAGTCTCCTTTAAAAACACAATTATTGATAATACAACCACCACTGGTGAAAAGCAAAGCCATTGCATGAGGCCCCTACCATCACTTTCTGGGATAGTACAAAAAAAAAAAAAGAAACACAATAAGATCTCTGGTCCGTCGCTGTTATAAATGAAGGGTGGCCAGAACCTGATTCCACACCAATCTGCTACTCTTCTACATGCATGCAAATGAAGACCTAATAAATGGTCGGCTAACAGAGATTAGATAGATGATAGGTTATTAATGTAAGATGTTATTGCATTCAAGTATAAAAAGGGAAATTTCACAGCTTTTCCCGTTGTTCATCCTTTCTGAACCGAACACATAAAGATGCACAAGTTAATCTGTGTCAAACGTGAGATTATTCATTCACATTACCTTTTAGGTGATTCAAAAGCAAGTCAGTAGTATTAAAAGTAACTCAAAAGGAAAACAAGCAATGAGATAAAGCATGCAAACAGGATGCCTTAGAAAGGAAACATGTAGAAATGAATGTGACAAGAAATTTCCATTCATAAAGTACTTACAACTTAAACTGTTCATGCAACTGAAAAAATAATCTTCCATCTTCCCAAGGAATGTTAATGGCTTCATAATTTGGATATGCACCAAGGTTCCTCAAAACATTTATGCTCTAACTCCAAATGCTTGAGAGAAGGCTTTATTCCATGTACCAATTTACCCCAGAGCCCTTAAACCCAGAGTACTTTTCGAACATTGAAAAATCAAATACAATGACAGTCCTTTTTGGAGAGTTAAGAAACATATTTCAGTTTGAGACTACAAAACAGGTTCTTGTTCTGTTATGCTTTCAAAAGCTTTTGGCATGTGAATACTTCTTTTCAGATTCAATCAATTGTGACTGCACCAAATGAAGAGGTTAACCTTAGTGCAACTTCTTGCCGGACATTGTATCTGATTTTCTTCTCAAAGCATCGCTCTTTCCTTTTCTGTCGGAACCTATTCAGGGATTCAGCTCTCTTGGGATCACTACAGCGCCCGGTATATTCCGTCAAACCCTAATCAAAACTCAGTGGAATGTTTTAAGTATAGCCATGAAACAATAAGAAAGATAAAAATAATATAACTTTTTCTTTTGTATGGCTAACGCATACCCTTGGGTTCTGATAAGCCCCTTCAACGCCTTGTGTACCTGGAGTGTATTCACATCCCCCCAACAGTAAAAGCACTGCTTGCACCTGTGGTAACAGGACATGGAGAAACAGTTGAAGCCAATGACCGCAAGATAACCTTCAAGCATTTTTCTTTCCTTTTTTTTTTTTTTCAATTGAGTTGAAAGGTATAGGTGTAATGAGAAAGCTCAAAACTGCGAACTTCTGGCTGAACGAACTTGAATTAAAACAGCATTTTGTGAACACTTTGGCTCTTTCCCAATAATATACATCTTGGCTAGTTAACACACTATTAAAAAGGTTAAAAAGAATTCTTTCAAATGGAAACAAATATATAGTTTGTCTACAGACAGATCAACCAATTGCTTCAGTTCACCATGGCAAATAAGCAAGCAAAAACTTCATTCTCCCATACTCAGTGAACCAAACAAGCTTCTATCAGATATGGTTTAATTGGGAAAAAGAAATGAAAAAGATCTGGAAAGAAATCCATATCATCGAAAACCTCAAGTCGATGATTATTTAGCAGAGAAATGCCCTAAAATTGCAAACTTTATCATACAAAACTACAACACTTCAATAAAATTTCTCAGCAAAAGAAAAAAAAAAAAAAACAGCTTTCAATAACATGGCAATACAAAATAGTTACCTTCTCGGTGGTAACCGAGTCGAAAACATAAACCTGGCCACGAAACGAGAGAGTAAGCTGGTTTGAAACATCACCGCTCTGTACCAATGTCATCCCCTCAGCGCAGACGCCACCAGGCCCACCGCTATACATGGAATCATGCGGGACGACTTCAACGCCGTCCAAGCCACCAATGGTGCCCCCTTCATCGAACTCAACAATCTGCGTGTTTTCAATCGACTCGCCGCCTCCGCCTCCGCCTCCGCCTCCGCACACCACGGCATTGACGTCCTCTCCATCACCAACAGGAGAATGTTTGCTATGGGCCTGGCCCTGGCCTTGGCTTGGGAGGGTCACCGGCGGCTGTGCTCGAGCATACATTGTTGGTTCGCGATTGATTGGCAGTACAAAACTGGGTTTGAAGCATCAGTTCGCAAAATATAGCCTGTGAGAAAAAAAACCCTAACCCCACAAACTGATGCTACCTATATATGTATGTATGTATATATACAATTGAGACTGTGAAAATATAAGTACACACGCGCCGATGCATACAGGTGGCGATGTAGAAGAGAGGGGGTGTGTGGGGGGGTTGAGTGTGTGAGAGAGAAAGGAGGAGTAGGAGGAAGGGGCGAAGGTACAATGTAGAAGAAGGCGGTGTGAGAGAGAGGCAGAAAAGGAAATAGATGAAATTTTGGGGCAGAAAAGAATGGTAAGAAAAGCAAGCTTGGGGGTAAATTGGGTATTAAGAAAAAAGAAAAGTAACGGCAGGAGGGGATTTGATTTTCCTTTTTCGTTCAGTACTATGATGTTTGGACAGGTGGGAAAAGAAACGAGATGTTTAAAATGTAAAAAATGTAAAAAATGTTTAATTGTGACAAATTAAATAATATTGTTATTTATTTTTTTTATTTTATAAGTATTCTTAAATTTTGAATAAATTAATTATATTAAGAGATGTTTTTAAAACTACATTATGTTTTTATAATATAATATATTTTATTATTATTGATATTGTATTTTGATATATTTTATTTATTATTTAAATTATATTTTAAGACATTATAATAAATTGTTTAGATTGCAAAATTAGAAGTTTCTTAAAATTTTCTACACAAGTTTTTTTTTTTTTTTCCGCTTAAGATTTTAGGTCTAATTAATAAAATTTTCTGTCTTGATCCGTTAGATCCTATCATGGGTCTTTTTTTTTTTTTTAAATCACTTAAAGACTTATTGTAGTGCATGTGTCACAGACTTGCACAAAATTTCTTTGCAGCAGTAGCAAAATCAAACAATGGAAAACGATAGTTTTCAAAATATTTATTTATGAAACTTTTTGCACATATATTAAGGGTATTAAAAATAATATTATAATTTAAACAAAATTTATATTCTATCTATATTAAAAATATGATAGTTATTTGATTGATAAAAATTCCCAAAAAGTAAGAAGAAAGAAGAGTTTTGAAAAGTTATATAGTTGACTTAGAATAAATGAGAGTAAAATAAAAAAAATTAATCATTAGTTCTAAAAATATGTACATGAACAAGTATTTTGAAAAAAAATAAAAAAATTTCATGAACAAATATTTTGAAACATGAGAAGTAATAAACAAAATGTAATGGTATAAATGAACAATAAATGAAATGTTAATGTCATAATAATTTAAATAAAGTTACTCCCTTCGTCACTTAATATAAGTCATTAGAGACTGCTTATATTATCTCAAATTATAAGACGTTGAATACTTTTTAAGAAGATTTTGAACTAATATTTACCTTTTGTCTTTATTTATTGTTTTATTTTCCCCCCCTTTCTCTCTCGTTTAAAGTTAAAATTTACTATTGTCCTTAATTATTGTTCTTGTTGGGTACTTTTCAAAGAACTATTTGGTGAGAAAATTAAAACTTTACAGCAAAAGTTTAGATGTTACAAATAAATTTTGTGTAGTTTTTGATGTTGTGTTGTTTCTAACGAGGAAAATAATGAGTTTTTCAATTCTAATTATTACCACAAATAAAATTTAAATGGAGGTATTTTAGGAAAAAAGAATATAAAATTATCTTATTTTTAGAAATCTTAGTATGTGTAAAATTAAATTTAACGACTTATATTAAAGAACGGAAGGAGTATCATTTTATTTAAATATAAATTTACACCAAGTATTTGCAATAAGTTTAGGAGAAGAATACACCATATACAATAACCAACAATATTTAATCTTACTTGATCTCAACTTTCTTTACCCACGATAATGAAAAATTTTTCAATGCGGCTCGTCATGGCAGTGATGTGGTGTAGCAATCATATCATTAGCTTACACTTAGTATTATTTACCACGTCAACAATTTGATCTGAATATTCTACATATTCATTTTTCTATATTTGGATATGGTTTCCAAAAAATTAGATTTGGATCTCAAGAATCAAGATAATATAGGAAAGTGATGTGAGATCAGATTGGTGACATGGTAAGTAGAGTATAAGCTAATAATAAGATCGTTGTACCACATCACTACAATGACATGGTACATCGGTTGTACTGCATCTTTTGTCCTTTCTGAGCGCTAAGCTTGGGCAACTTAACTTGACATTGATCAATCCAAATAAGCCTTTAATTTGGAGATGTGTAGGTGTTCTCAAACTTGATCTGGCAAGCCAAACTGTGTTAGGTGACCAAATACGTTTAAGAACATTCAATCATTCCAATTTCCTCTAAGTAAGTTTGAGAATACACAAGCATTCCATTGGCCCTATTGGCTCTTAGAGTACGCATGGACACAGTGATGTTCACGCATATGGGTGACAGCCTCTACTTCTCCACTTGGGATTACACTGGGTCAAGGATAATTTTGTCACTAGTAGAAGGGGGTTGGAGATTCCATCCTCTTCCTATTGTGGGAATAAGTTAAGGAAAGGTTGGGATGTAGAAAGCAAAGTGTGGATCGAGATTTCTAGTCCCTTACCTACTTATCACCCCAATATATCCATTAATAAGTTTTAGAATAGAATAGAATACTATAATGTACCTTAGATTATCTAATATGTGATTTTCTATTATAATTAAAAAAAATTATTTACCCTAAAAGAAAAGACTAAGTTTTTTTGAATTATATGATCAATATATAAATTTTAATATGATAATTTATAAAGATCAAGATCATCTTTTTACGTAAGTATTTTTCTTAAAAAGAATACATAATTTGAAAGTGGAAGTTGATGAATTTTCCTACTTTATTTATTTTTAACATGTTTTGGGATGTACACGTAGCATAATCACAAGAAATCAACGGAGATTGATTCAAGAAATCAGGGGAGCAAATTCTTGTACAGCTAACATAATCACAAGAAATCAAATGAGTCGATTCCGAGTATATTAGTTGTCAATTATTATTGTTAATTATGTAAATTAATAAATAGAAATTATTATCCTATAATGTAGTGATTCTTTCCTAGTTTAGACCCCTTGTAATTTGTATAAAATTCTTAGCAATGTAACAAATGAGCATTTGAACTCTTCATTTTGTTATTAATAAGGTTTTATTCTTTCTTCCTTTGTATCATGGTATCAGAGTCTTAGGATTCTTAATTTATGGCTTGGTTGCTTTAGTGTGTAGCCATTTTTTATTTCTAGTTCTATCGTAAGTGTGCAAAACATCATTTGCTTGAGTCATCATAGGAGAGTGACTTGTTTGTTAGTATTTGCTTGTTCATCATTTCTATTTCTGGTCTCCAGTGTTGGAGTTTCTAATCCTTTGTTCTCACGTTCTGCCCATATCTAGTTAGATTTAGTTTTTTATCAGCATTTGAGTTTGGAGATAGGGCAGATTCTAAATTGGCTATTGTCACATATATGATTTCTATAATGTCTAAAATTATGGATAATGAGCTTAACATGACTAATTTTATAGCTTTGAGTAAGACAGTTTGGGTTTACTTGTGCAGCATTAAGAAGGATAACCACCTTATTGATAACTCTCCTACCGATTATAAGAGGCAGGCGTACTTGGGAGATGATGCCCATATATTTTTGTAGCTAAGGAATCCCATTGATAGTGAGGTAATTGTTCTTATTGATTACAGTGAATATGTCAAGAAGTTGATAGATTTTCTAGAATTTTTATATTCTAGTAAAGGAAATATTTCTCGTATTTATGATGTTTGTAAGAATTTTTACCGCACTAATCAACAGGATCAATCTCTTATGGCCTATTTTATGAACTTCAAAAGGACTTATGAAGAAGTTAATGTTTTATTGCCTTTTAATCCTTATATAAAAGTGCAGCAAACTCAACGAGAGTAGATGGCTATAATGAGTTTTCTAGCTGGTCTTCATACAACGCGTTGAAATCCCAAATTCTCTCCAATCTTGAAATCTCATCATTATAAGAAACCTTCATCAGGATCCTCTGAATTGAGACTAGTCTGGCAATCCCTTCATCTCAACCTACCACTGCTTTTATAAGTCATACTGGTGATTATGGGAGTTGCTCTAATAGGTGTAATAACAGAGAAAGGGGTTCAAACAATAAGGGTAATCAGGTTCAAGAGTCAAGGAGAGTTTGTTACTAGTTACTACTGTAATGAATCAAGACATATCAAACATTCTTGTAAGAAGTTACACAAGAAATCTTAGTAGAATCAATCTGCGCATGGTGTGGCTACTACATTTCCATCTAACAAAACCATCATGGTCTCTACAAATGAATTTGCTAAATTTTATCAGTATCAGGAAGCAGTGCAGTCTTCATCTCCATCTATCCCTGCGGGTGCTAAATCAAGTAATCCCACTTAATGTCTAATTTCCTCCTCAATTAAGTGGTTATTAATTCTAGTGCTACAGATCGTATGATAGGTAATCTTACTCTCTTTTATAGTTTTTAGCTTAATATCGCTTCCTCTAGTATCACTTTAGCGTATGTGTCTACTTCATGCATCCTTAGTGTTGGGGATATGCCCTAGAGTCAATTTGTACTTATACAATTGTCATTATGTTTTATATAATAATATGAGGCTTTCCTTTCCATGAATAGTGAGTTTTGTTTTGTTGGTCATCAAGTATGTGACTTGATAGTAAAACCCTACAATGAATACAATGACTATTCTAAAGTCTGTCCTCGATCGATTATTATTATTGGAATAATAATAAATTAAGATTAGTATGTTTGTGACTTGATGGCTATGTTTTATCGGCCATGGATATTTGTGATATCGAGTCAAGACATAAATAAATGTTAGAGAACATTGTATTGGACATGACCCACTCGTGAGAGTACTTCATGGAATATGTCATAAGTACTTTCTAGCCATAATAATATTGAAAGTCCTTCGACCTAAATTCATCATAGTTTCTTACTTGATAAATTCTATATTTTGACATTGTCTAAAGTTGTCTTTAACCGAGATAATAAATTAGACTACTCGTTGGATATAAAATAAATCAAGGAGAGGAATATGATTGATTGTGAAGGAATTTGTCCTCTCAATTATGGGAGAGATATCCATGGGCCCCTTGATAAGTTAGACTCGTTAAAAAATGCATGGCCGTGCTCAAATATATCAATCTAAGATATTGATATCATTTGTTTGAACAGATCTACTATGAAATCAAGAAATAATTGATTAAGCTTAATAAGGATAACATGCTCCGTGCCTTATGCTTAATCCGGATATCGTGTGACAAAGGGACTAAATATAAAATTATGGTTTGGTTCAAAGAGATCACCGATCTTCATTTAACCTGGATAGTTATAATGTTTTGCTAGAAACCGCTTATAACTTGTGGGCCATTTAAATACGACTTAGGCACGTCGCGAGTGTTAAATGAACCTATAGGGTCACACAATAAGCGAACTTGTTAGGTTATTTTTCTGGTGACCAGGTTCGATGAATCTGGATGATATCCAGATTATAAGAATCTGACTCGGTAAAATAATTAGTTAAATTACCGAGATAATGGCAGAATCTTATCATATCAGTTTTAATTTAATTTGAATTTAAATTAGAATATGATAAGATATGATTAGGGTTGGACTCTAAGAGGTTCGAGGGTTTTTAAGAAAACCCTAGCCGTCTTTCGATAGTCCAATTTTTCCGGTTGAGAACATTCGTGCCATTCTCTACCAGAGAAAGAAAAAAAACCTCTCAAACCCTAGGCGCTAGCACTCCCCGGGTATCGAGGGAGTTCGCGGTGTGTATCCGTAGAGGACGTTCGCATACTGCAGCGTCTGGTGATTTTTCGGGTCGAACGTACAACAACGCAACCAGAATCGAAGGATTTCGATTACAGCAACCAGAGGTAACTCTTAATCGTTTACATCTTCTTAATCGTTTACTTGGGTCCTCGGGAGGGATTTGTAGATGTTTTCCGCGTTTAGGAGTCCACGAATCCCAACACTTAGGTCTAAAACTGTTAATCCGACCTCATATCTTTCTTTGTTATTTGTTCTTAGTCTTCCTCAATTTTCTTTCAATTTACTATCTGTTAGCAAACTCACTCGTGCTTTGAATTGTTGTATCTCGTTTTTTTCCTAGCCATTTGTGTGTTTCAAGATCTTATGAGGAATAAGACAATTGGTTGAGGATATGAATCAGAAGGACTTTACATTCTAGATACTCAACTGCCCAAACATGTTTCTTGTTCTAGCACTCTTGCACCTTTTGCTCATTACCAATTGGAACATCCCTATCTACCCCTCCTTAAACAACTACGTCCTCCATTTTCTAGTACGTCCACCTTCAATTGTTAGTCATGTCAATATGCTAAACATCATCATCTGTCTACCATTCCTATAGTTAATAAAAGGGCTAGCCGCCCCTTTGAGGTAGTTCATTTTAATGTTTGGGGCCCATGTCCTATAATGTCTAGATCTGGGTTTTGCTATTTTATCTCATTTGTTAATGATTATTCTTGAGTAACTTAACTTTATATGATAAAAAGTTGTTCTGATTTGTTTTCTCATTTTACTGCTTTTGTTGCTAAAATCAAAACACAATTTGATGTTTCTATGCCGACATTAAGAATTGATAATGTAAAAGAATACTTATCTCATCCCTTTTAACATTATATGACCCATAATTGTATTCTTCATCAGATCTCTTTTGTTGATACACCTTCTTAGAATGGAGTCGATGAAAAAAAAGAATAGACATCTCTTTGAAATAGCTAGAGCTCTGTTGTTCCAAATATAGGTTAATCCTAAACTTTTTTGTGCCGATGCAGTTTCCATGGCCTATTTTTTAATCAATCTTGTGCCATTCTCTTTCCTTCAGGGTCAAATTCCTTACACTATTATTTTCTTCACCAAACCTTTATTCCCTATTAAACCCTACATCTTTAGGAGTATTTGTTTTGTTCGTGGTGCTCTTCCTCATATTACTAAATTAGATACCAAATCCCTTAAATGTTTCTTTCTTGGTTACTTGCGTCTTCAAGAGGGATATCGATGTTATAGTCCTGATCTTAACAAGTACTTTATGTCGTCTGATCTTACTTTTCTTGAGAATGTTAGGTTATTTTCCATAGCCTGTTCTATAAATTTGGGTGTAAGTAATTAGTGGCTACTTTGTCCTGCTACCCGAACAGCTCCTGTCACTATTCCATCCCTACCCTCATCACCGCTATTCACCATGTGTATTCCAGATGGCAAACTCCCACTACTTCATGTCCTATACTAGTTTCTACTTCATTATCAGATCCTACCCTTAAGCTTCCTATTGCCCTTCGAAAAGGTAAGTGTCAATGCACTTTTCATGTTTCTTATTTTGTCTCTTCTGTTCATTTGTCCCTTTTCTCCTCTTTGTTTATGGCTTCCATTAACTCTATTCATATTCCAAAGTCCATCTATAAGGCTCTGTCTCATCCTGGTTGGCGAGCTGCCATGATAGAGAAGATGATTGCAGTGGATGCTAATGGTACTTGTAATTTGGTCGTTTACCTGAAGGTAAAAAGGGCATTAGGTGTAAATGGGTTTTTACAGTAAAGATTAATTCGGATAGTTCTGTGGCTTATCTTAAAGCCCATCTTGTGGTTAAAGGCAATGCTCAAATATATAGAGTGGACTATTCTAATACTTTTTCTCTCGTTGCTAAATTGACATATGTTCACCTTTTTATCTCTTTGGCTGCTACTTATGATTGGCCTCTATATCAACTAGATATCGAGAATGCATTTCTCCATGGTAATCTTTGGGAAGAAGTGTACATGGAGCAACCGTCTGGGTTTGTTGCTTAGGGGTAGTATGGGAAAATATGTCATCTCCACAAGTCCTTGTTTGATCTGAAACAGAGTCTACAGGCTTTGTTTGAAAATTTTAGTAAGGCTATTGAGGCATTTGGAATGAAGAATAGTAAGTCTGATCACTCTGTTTTTTATAAGCACTCTGATTTTGGCATCATTCTTGTTATGGTATATGTTGATGACATTGTGATTATTGGTAATGACTCCATGGAAATTTCATCCCTTAAGGCTTTTCTTCATACACAATTCCATACAAAGGATCTAGGGGTATTAAAATATTTCTCGGGGCTTGAGGTAACCAGGTGTAAGAAGAGTATTTTTCTTATCTCATTAAAAATATGTACTTGGTTTATTGATAGAGATAGGAAAATTACTAGCTAAACCATGCAGCATGCCGATACTTCTGAATATGAAATTTACAGAAGATAATGAGGTGTTTGAAAATCTTGAGCATTATAGAACACTAGTTGGGAAGTTGAATTATCTTATAGTGACTTGACCCGATATTACTTACTCGATAAGTGTCGTGAGTCAATTCATGACATCTCCAATAGTCCATCATCGGACAGCTGTAGAACAGATATAATGCTATTTGAATAGAGTCGCTGGACATGGAATCTTGTAGAAAAATCACGAAAACACTCAATTTGAGTGTTTTTCATATGCGGACTGGGCATGCTCTAAAATGGACATTAAATCCACCATAGGTTATTATATTTTTGTTAGAGGGAATTTGGTTTCATAGAAAAGTAAGAAGCAAAACGTTGTATCCTGATCAGGTGCAAAATTAGAATATAGGGTTCTGGCGCAATTTACATGTGAAATAATGTGAATGTATCATCTTTTGACTGAGGTTGGTATCGAGGCTTCTCTAACAATAAGACTATGGTATGATAACTAAGTTGCCCTTCATATGCCTCTAATTTATATTTCACAAATGAACTAAACATATTGAAATTGACTATTGCGTTGTTTGTGAAAAGCTGTAACGAAATCTGATCTTTACAGGATATTTGAAGATTTGAGAACATTTAGGAGATCTATTTACAAAGGCTTTAAACAAGATTCGGGTTGACTAACTTTGTAGCAAGTTGAGAATTATTAGCATCTATGCTCCAACTTGAGGGGAGGTGTTATGGAATGTACAACGAGCATAATTATAAGAAATCAAGGGAGTTGATTTCTATACAACTATCATAATCACAAGAAATCAAGGGAGATTGATTCAGGAAATCAATGGATCTGATTTCGGATGTATTAGTTATCAATTATATAAATTATGAATCATAAATTATTCTCCTATAATGTAATGATTTTTTTTTTCTAGTTTGGACCCCTTGTAACATGTATAAAATCCTCATTAATATAATAAATAAAATACACAAGCATTTTAACTCTTAATTTTGTTATTAATAAAAGTTCATTTCTGTCTTCCTGCGTATGAAAACAAATATAAAAAAAATTAAACATTTTTTTTTGAAAATGTGGCATTGTTTTAGAAGTTTATTTTATTAAAATTTAAATTCAAAATTTTCCCATTTTGTGGTGGGTTCACAATCTCGAAACCATTAAAAAAGAATTATCAAAAGAAAATGGGTGAAGTAGTTTTACAAAATTTTCTTACTTGAGATGTTATATTGGATTCTATACTAATTAAATTTTAGATGTTTTTTAATCTAATGTCAAATGAAAATTGTGAAAATAAAGACAAATATACTCAGTTGACTCCTTCCTTTTTTTTTAAGTTTCAAAATCTTTTAGATTTTAAGGGATTTTTTTTTAGAAAAAATAAAACGAATGACTTGACCAATCAGAAGTCAGGAAATACATGGTAAGTCATTTTTTCCCTACATGAAAATAATTACAAAATACAAATAATTGAGTTGCCAATTCTAATGTATTTTTCCTATCACCCTTACCATGCAGTGGATATGGGTGTTATGTGTCCCTATTAATTTCTTTTGTGCTAGTGAATCAATTGTGCATCCATAGGGTAGAAATTTAACTAACCTTGATCGAATTCTCTTTATCATTTATTTTAAAAATAGACGTATAAATAAAAATTTTTTGTTATCGAGTTAAAAATTTAATAATAGAATGTTTAATTCATCGTTAAGATTGACAAAATAGTAATTCATTTTATTATGTAAATCTCTTATCGTATTAGTAATAGATTTTAAATTTAATCTATATGTTTTTTAAAACTTGTAAACAAAGTTTAAATAAAAATAAATATTATAAAGAAGTAGATTGAAATTTCTTAACATTTCAATTACTATCAAGACTATTTCTAGGTAATTGTTGGATAGGTGTTGAACATTCCTAAGCTAAAATCTAGGGAAGAAAGAAGAAAAGTAAATGCAGATTCACAAGTAGATTCAAAATCCTCCCAATTTTTTTTTTTTAAGAAGTTTGATTCAAAATCCACTTGTATCAAAAAAAAATAAAAAATCTCTTATTTTATATGAAAACATTTTTTTAATGTATTCAAATATCAAACTAATACACTTTCAGCTTGAAAAGGTAAAAATGTTTTAAAACAACTCAAAATAGCAAAATAGGTGGAATCTATTTAATTTTTTAAAAATTAATTCATGTTGTAAATATGTTGAATTAGTAGAAGCTCCACTAGCTTCACTAATTATAGATTTATGTGAATTATTAGGGAATTAGTGGAAGCTCCACTAATTATGGATGTCTACCATTTAGTGGAGACACCACTAATTAAGATTAGTGGAAGATGATGTATTTTACTAATTAAGAGTTCTATAAATAGAGCTATTCTCTAAGCTTGAAATATACCATCATTTTGTGAAAGAATTGTGAAAAAATTGTGAGAAAAAGAAAGAAAGTGTTGTAAATATTTGAATTAGTGGAAGCTCCACTAATTATGGATTTATGTGAATTATTAAGGAATTAGTGGAAGCTCCACTAATTAATGGAAACTCCACTAATTATGGATTTTTATGGATGTCCATCATTTAGTGGAGACACCATTAATTAAAATTAGTGGAAGATGATGTATTCCACTAATTAAGAGCTCTATAAATAGAGATATTCTCTAAGCTTGTAATACACCATCATTTTGTGAAAGAATTGTGAGAAAATTCTGAGAAACAGAAAGAGAGAAGTTTGAAGAAATTCTTGTGTAAAAAATAGTTAGAGTTTTCTTAGTGCGTAGTGTGTAAATTTTATTCTAACACTACCCAAATTTTATAACACGTTATCAGCACGAGTCTCTGACGTTATTAAAGCCAGAAGATAGGTACGCATTTATTAATCTCTATGGCTAACTTTGCTAACCTCGAATTTGTAACCCTTGATATTGCTGGAAAAATTATATGTCATATAGAAATGCATCTAAATGTTAAAAAAAATATCCATATGTCCTGTGGGCAATTTAAATTTGACCACCTGAAGATGGTCGTATTACCAACTTCACGGTATAAATGATTGCACCTGAAATTGCAAAATTTTAAAACCGTGAATGAATATGGCTCCGCGATGTATCAACTTACATCTCAATTAAAATTATGCGGAGAAAAAGTTACTGATGAAAATATATTGAAGAAGACATTCTCCATCTTTCATGCCTTGAATATTGTCCTGCAGCAACAATATCGAGAAAAAGAGTATACACAGATTTAATTACTACATTTATCATTGTAGAGAAAAATAATGAGTTATTAGTGAAAAATCATGAAGCCAGACCAATTGGCTCAATAGCACTCCCAGAAGTGACTGCTGTTAGCTTCAGCAGAAGCCATCGTTATAGTCGTAGTTGTGGCAGTAGCCGTGGTTATGGTCATGAACATACTTGATATTTCCCTTAGCACAGAGCAATACTAGCCACCTGAAGTAGAACATAAAAGATAATAAGGGAAAATGATATTTCCATTAATAATAAGTATCACATCTTTGAGATGTTACATTCGAATGTCAATATATACTATATTACTGCTAACAGTTCAGAAAAAAAAATTTTATCTCCTCTTGATCATAAGTCTTGTGTTCACTTGCATTTCCTTTATTCATTTCACTGGTGTTGACATGAACTTGAGGATGCATGCTTATAGTTACTATTTTTCAATTGAGTTGACAAATTGATGATGAATCTTTGCAATTGTTCTTTTTCCATGTTTGCATTAGAGGAAGACAAACAAGTAGCAATTATGGATTTCAATTCCTCTTCTTCGGCATCCTCTTTCTCTTCCTTCTCCCTTAGGCCAGCATCTAGACTAACAGCAGAATTAGCCGTGACGTTACTGCGTAATGAGTCTTGGGATTTTCTCATCCCCTTAAGTTTTTTATTATATTTGACCTTGAAGCATGCTTGTCTCAATTTCTGTGTTTAGTCCTCCAACTGCGTATTAGAACTTTCTTCCACCAACTTCTTCTCACGTTCCAATATCCCAATGGCTTCTCTTAACTTACGTCATTCTTCGTCTTTATTTCGCTCCTGTAAATCGAAGTGATATCATCGGTGGAGATACATTCATTCCAATCATTATTTACTTATAAATCTTTCATAGTTTTAGCAAATTACAAGTAAGTATGTGAGAGAACCTGAACATTCTTGATTAGGGTCTCCAAGCTTATCAACTTCCTGTGAGGCCATCGACGAATTCCCAACTCCCTACATCTATTCTTGAAAAGGGTTAAGCCAATTTTCAGTTCTTTGGCTGCGCTCTTGATTGGCAGGTAAAAGTACTACGAAATAGTTTCTTTTGATAGTGTCTTGGAGCTATTGCCCTTCTGCTCTCTCTGCCTCCTAATCCTCTCATTCTCCATAGGAATTTCATCTGCAATAATATCTTGAATTTCGATATTATGCATTTCATGGGTCCTCACTCCAAATTTGTTGCCAAGACCACTTATTATTTCTCCTAGAAAAGGAAAAACAATATCAATAAAGGTAATACCATGCAAAATCCATGTTTGAATGTATGATAACCTGGAATCATATTCTGGCTTTGTTCAAAATTCATTATGGAGTATAAAGGATCATGCACAAGCATATCCTCATTCAGAGGAACAGCATCAAAAGTAGCCTCTTGAATGGGTAGATCAACAGCATCAAAAGCAGTCTCTTGAATGGGTAGATCAAATTGAAAATCCAAAGTAGCATGTCCAGAACTACCACTGATTTACATCACAACAAACCAAAAGAGAGTTTAATTTCATTATTTTATTATTAAGCACACTAAAAAAAAGGAAGCCATCAAAGGTATCTCACCTGAAATAGATCAAAATCATCTGCATTAGACCTGACATTAGACGGAAGCAGTTGGCTTAGAAAAGAAAACACATCAAAATCTTCTATGTTAGAAACCAAGTCAAAATTTGACCATGTCTCAAATGAATTACGAGTCTCCATATCTGCTTTATGATTTTTGTTTTTTGATATTTACTAATGGCTGATGATTGAGATATATATCGACACACACACACACACACACACACACACACACACACACACACACACACACACACACACACACACATATATATCTGTACGAGGCAGAAGAAGAGGTATATGATAGATGGAGGGACGGAGAAGAAGAAAAGACAAGGAGGAAAGGGAAAAGATGGTACCGGGAAGAGTAAAGGCACTTCCTACTTGTCATCATTTCTTTTTCTTTTCCCTTATTCTCTTGTAAAATCATTATTCTCTAAATTAGGAGGAGAATAGAAATAGTATAAGAAAGATTTTGATTGGACAACATCATCTTGATCCGCTACAAGCGCGTGTATAATTCATTGGTAATGCATTGCAAATCAAATGCCAGACGCTTTTGTTGGCTCCTGAAGAGTAACAAAATCGCATATTCCAGCTATAAATGCTCATATTCAACTTGAAGTTCTAGCAGACCAAAAAGATTATACTTATAACTGTTGAGCCAAAAGCACGCCAGAAGCGTGGCCGACATCTTAGTTTTAAAGATAAAAATCCTCAAAAGAAAAGAGGATTAAATGATCCAAATGTTTATAGTGAATTTCTATTAATTATACCACTTCCGGTAGAAGTTAGAATTGGATAGAAATAATTATTGATAATATGTTTGCATACAATATATCTCTTGATGTTATACAGGATAATGATGATCCTGGACTAATATCAGTTGATGAATGTTGGCATAAAAAAGATTGGCTACAATAGAAAGATGCGATTCAATTGGAGTTAAATGCACTGACACAATGTAAAGTCTTCGAACCTGCAGTTTGAACACCAGAAGGTGTAAAACCTGTTGGTTACGAATGGATATTTGTGCGAAAACGTAATGAAAAGAATGAAATCGTACGATATAAAGCGCGATTAGTAGCCCAAGGTTTTTCACAAAGACCAGGTATTGATTATGATGAAACTTATTCTCCTATTGTTGATGCTATTACACTCCGATATCTTATCAGTTTGGCAGTACATGAAAAGATAGATATGCGCCTATTAGATGTTATCACTGCTTACTTGTATGGAAATTTAGAAAATTATATTTACATGAAAATCCCCAAAGGATTTCATATGCCTGAAGCATATAAACATTATCATCGTGAAAATTACTCCATCAAGTTACAGAAATCATTATATAGCCTGAAGCAATCTGGGCGCATGTGGTTCAATCGTCTTAGTAAATATTTATTGAAAGTGGGATTAAAAAAGACCAAGTATATCCATGTGTTTTTATTAAGAAATTTGGTTCTAAATTTGTGATACATGTTGATGATATTAATCTTATTGGAACTCCTGAAGAGCTCCAAGAAACAATTGATTATTTGGCATCAAGGATGTTGGTAAAATTACATTTTGCCTTGGTTTACAATTTGAACATTTGGCAAGTTTCATCAATCAACATATACAGCAAAAGTTTTAAAAATGATTTTCATGGACAAAGCACATCCATTGAATATTCCAATGATCGTCCGGTCATTAAATGTGAATAAAGATCCTTTCTGACCTCAAGAAAATTATGAAGAATTTCTTGGTCCTGAAGTACCATATCTCAGTACAATTGATACATTGATGTATCTTGCTAATAATACACGACCTGATATTGCTTTTGCTGTCAATTTATTAGCAAGATTTAGTTCGCCACCAACACGACGACATTGAAATGAAATTAAACAAGTCATTCGATATCTCCAAGGTACAATTGATCTCAGATTATTTTATTCAAATAAAACCAACCCAACATTGATAGGTTATGCAGATGCTGATTATTTATCTGATCCACATAAAGCACATTTTCAATCGATTGGTTCATGTCATAGATTGAAAATGTGCTTTATGTGGATCAGATAAATAATTAGCATCTGCATATTCAATTGACCTGCTTTGTTATATGGTACGGAATGTTGGGCAGCTAAAAGGTGTCATATTCAAAAAATGAAAGTAGCTGAGATGTGTATGTTACGGTGGATGTGTGGATATACTAGGAAGGATAGAGTTAGAAATGAGATCATTAGGGAAAAGGTGGGTGTGGCATCTATTGAGGAAAAGATGAGAGAAAGTCGTCTGCGTTGGTTTGGACACGTTCAGAGAAGACCGAGGGATGCTCCTGTTAGGGCGATGGAGAGAGTGAGGCAGGATATGTTAGACAGAGGGAAAGGTAGAGGTAGGCTTAAAACGACATGGATAGAGGTAATTAAGAGAGATATGTCTTTGTTAGATTTGGATGAAAGTGGCGAGAGAGGATTCATGTGGATGACCACACGTTGCCTAACGTTGGTTCATATAGCCGACCCCAAGTTACTCGGGATTAAGGCTTAGTTTGTTGTTGTTGTTGTATAAAACACATTTTCAAACGGGCTACCTATTTACATATAGAAATACTGCTATATCATGCCATTCTACAAAACAATTTATAGCAACTACTTCTTCAAATCATACTGAAATTATAACCATTCATGAAGCAAGTCGATAATGTGTATGGCTAAGATCCACGATTCATTATATCTGAGAAAGTTGTGGATTATCATCGATCAAAGATATTCCAACTTCTCTTTATGAAGACAATGCAGCTTGTATAGCTCAATTACGAAGAGGATATATTAAAGGAGATCGGACAAAACATATTTCACCAAAATTCTTCTTTACTCATGAACTCCAGAAGAAAGGTGAAATTGATGTGCTACAAATTCGGTCATATGACAACCTCGCAGATATTTTTATGAAGACTTTACCGACTGCAACATTTGAGAAGTTGAGATATAAAATTGGTATGCGTCGGTTCAAAGATTTAAAAGAATCATCTCATCAGGGGGAGTAATAAATAGACATATAGAATAGTGTACTCTTTTTCCTTCACTAATTTTTTTTCCCACTGATTTTTTATCTAGTAAGGTTTTAACGAGGCATATTCTTTATGTAATGGATGGACATTCAATGGAGAGTGTTGTAAATATTTGAATTAGTGGAAGCTCCACTAATTATGAATTTATGTGAATTATTAAGGAATTAGTGGAAGCTCCACTAATTATGGATTTTTATAGATGTCCATCATTTAGTGGAGACACCACTAATTAAGATTAGTGAAAAATGATGTATTCCACTAATTAAGAGCTCTATAAATAGAGTTATTCTCTAAGCTTGTAATACACCATCATTTTTTGAAAGAATTGTGAGAAAATTGTGAGAAAAAGAAAGAGAGAAGTTTGAAGAAATTCTTGTGTAAAAAATAGTTAGAGTTTTCTTAGTGTGTAGTGTGTAGATTTTATTCTAACACTACCCAAATTTTATAACACGTTATCAGCACAAGTCTCTACCGTTATCAAAGTCAGAAGACAGGTACGCATTTATTGATCCATATGGCTAACCTTACTTATAGCCCTTGATATTTTTGGAAAAAAATTATATGTCATGGTTTCTCGATACAGAAATGCATTTAAATGTTGAAAAAAAAAGATTTGACCACCTGAAGATGGTCGTACTACCAAGTGAATAGTATAAATGATTACACCTGAAGTTGTAAGATTTTAAAATCGTGAATGGATATAGCTCCGCAATGTATAAAATTACATCTCAATTAAAATTATGCGGAAAAAAAAAATATATTGGAGAAGACATTCTCCACCTTTCATACTTCGAATATTGCTCTGCAATAACAATATCGAGAAAAAGAGTATACATAGATTTACTTATTGCAATAATGAGTTATTATTGAAGCCAGACCAACTAGCTCAACAGCACTCCCAGAAGTGAATGCTATTGGCTCCAGTAGAAGCCATCATTATAGTCGTAGTTGTGGCAGTGGCCATGGTTATGGTCATGGACATACTCGCTATTTCTCTTAGCACAGAGTAATACTGACCACCTGAAGTGGAATAGAAAAGATAATAAGGGAAAGTGATATTTCTATTAATAATAAGTATCACATCTTTAAGATGTTACATTCGAATGTCAATATATACTATATTACTGCTAACAGTTCAGAAAAAAAATCTATCTCCTCTTGATCATAAGTCTTATATTCACTTACATTTTCTTCATTCATCTCACTAGTGTTCACGTGAATTTGAGGATGTATGCTTGTAATTGCTCTTTTTCAATTGAACTGACAAATTGAGGATGAATATTTGTAGTTGTTCTTTTTCCATGTCTGCATTAGAGAAAGACAAACAGGTAGCAATTATGAATTTCAGTTCCTCTTCTTTGGCATCATCCTCCTCTTCCTTCTCCCTTGAGCCAGCATCTAGACTAGCAGCAGAATTAACCGTGAAGTTACTGCGCAATGAGTCTTGGGATTTTCTCATCCCCTTAAGTTTCTTATTATATTTGGCCTTGAAACATACTTGTCTCAATTTCTGTGTTTGGTCCTTCAACCGCGTATCAGGACTTTCTTCCACTAACTTCTTCTCACGTTCCAATATCTCAATGGCTTCTCTGAACTTCTTCTCAGCCATATGTCCTCCTTCGTCTTTATCTCGCTCCTGTAAATCGAAGTGATATAATCGGTGGAGATACATTCATTCCAGTTATTATTTACTTATAAATCTTTCATAATTTCATACTTGCAAATTACGAGTGTGTGTGTGAGAGAACCTGAACATTCTTGATTAGGGTCTCCAAACTCATCAACTTTCTGTGAAGCTATCGATGAATTCCCAACTCCCTACATCTGTTCTTGAGAAGGGTTAAGCCAATATTCAGTTCTTTGGCCGCGCTCTTGATTGACAGGTAAAAGTACTGCGAAATGGTTTCTTTTGATAGTGTCTTAGAGCTATTACCCTTCTCCTCTCTCTGCCTCCTAATCCTCTTCTATTCCATAGGAATTTCGTCTGTAATAAAATCTTGAACTTCGATATTATGCATTTCATGGGTCCTCACTCCAAATTCAATGCCAAGACCACTCATTATTTCTCCTAGAAAAGGAAAAACAATATCAGTAAAGGTAATACCATGCAAAATCCATGTTTGAATGTATGATAACTTGGAATTATATTCTGGCTTTGTTCAAAATTCATTAGAGAGTATAAAGGATCATGCACAAGCATATCCTCATTCAGAGGAACAACATCAAAAGTAGTCTCTTGAATGGGTAGATCAAATTGAAAATCCAAAGTAGCATGTCCAGAATTACCACTGATTTACATCACAATAAACCAAAAGATAGTTTAATTTCATTATTTCATTATTAAGCACACTAAAAAAAAAAAAAGAAATCCCTCAAAGGTATCTCATCTAAAATTAGGCGGAAGCAGTTGGCTTGGAAAGGAAAATACACCAAAATCTTCTGTGTTAGACTTGACATTAGGCGGAAGCGATTGGCTTGGAAAGGAATATAGATCAAAATCTTCTGCGTTAGACCTGACATTAGGCAAAAGCGGTTGACTTGGAAAAGAAAACAAATCAAAATCTTCTGCGTTAGAAATTAAGTCAAAATTTGACCATGTCTCAAATGAATTATGAGTCTCCATATCTGCTTTAAGGTTTTTTTATTTTTTTTATGTTTACTAATGACTGATAACTGAGATATATATCCACACACACACACACACACACACACATATATATATATATATATATATATATATATCTGTACGAGGAAGAAGAAGAGGTAGATGATAGGTAGAGGGACGGAGGAGAAGAAAAGACAAGGAGAAATGGGAAAAGATGGTACTGGGAAGAGTGAAAAAAAAAAAGAAGATATTTTTATAATAAATTTCTTGGCATTTCCTACTTGTCATCATGTTCTTACATTTTTTTTTCTTTTCCCTTATTCTCTTGTGAAATCATTATTCCCTAAATTAGGGGGGGAACAGAAATAGTATAAGAAAGATCTTGATTGAACATTATTAAATTATCTTGATCCGCGTACAAGCGCGTGTGAACTTGAAGTTCAAAAAATAATTCATTTGTAAAACATTGCAAATCAAATGCCAGACGCTTTTGTTGACTCCAGAAGAGTTAAAAAATCGCATATTCCAACTATAAAAACTTTTATTCGAATTGAATTTCCAGTAGAACAAAAGATTATACCTATAGCTGCTGAGTCAAAAGCACACCAGAAGCGTGGCTGGCCTCTTGGTTCTAAATATAAAAATCCTCGAAAAAAGAGAGGATTAAATGATCCAGAAGATCATATTTAAGAAAAGAATGATAAAGATCAAGAGAAAACTGATGACAAAGAATCAGAAGTTGATGAAAGTAACACTGAAATTTCTATCAATTATACCACTTCCGATAGAAGTTGGAATCGGATAGAAACAATTATTGATAATATGTTTGCATACAATATGTCTCTTTATGTTATACAGGATAGTAATGATCCTGAACCAATATCAGTTAATGAATGTCGGCATAGAAAAGATTGGCTACAATGGAAAAATGCGATTCAATCGGAGTTAAATGCACTGACAAAACGTGAAGTCTTCAGACTTACAGTCCGAACACCGGAAGGTGTAAAACCTGTTGGCTACAAATGAATATTTGTGCGAAAGCGCAGTGAAAATAATGAAATCATACGATATAAAGTACGGTTAGTAGCCCAAGATTTTTCACAAAGTCCAGGTATTGATTATAATGAAACTTATGCTCCTATTGTTAATGCTATTACACTCCGCTATCTTATCAGTTTGGCAGTACATGAAAAGATAGATATGAGCCTATTAGATGTTGTCACTGCTTACTTATATTGAAATTTAGAAAATGATGTTTATATGAAAATCTCCGAAGGATTTCATATGCCTGAAGCATATAAACATTATCCTCGTAAAAATTACTCCATCAAGTTACAAAAATCATTATATGGCCTGAAGCAATTTGGGCGCATGTGGTTCAATTGTCTTAGTGAATATTTATTGAAAGTGAGATTTAAAAATGATCAGGTATGTCCATGTATTTTTATTAAGAAATCTGGTTCTAAATTTGTGATACATGTTGATAATATTAATCTTATTAGAACTCCTGAAGAGCTCCAATAAACAATTGATTATTTGACATCAAGGATGTTGGTAAAATTACATTTTGCCTTAGTTTACAAATTGAACATTTGACAAGTTTCATCAATCAACATATACAGCAAAAGTTTTAAAAATAATTTTCATGGACAAAGTACATCCATTGAGTATTCCAGTCTAGTCATTAAATGTGAATAAAGATCCTTTCTAACCTCAAGAAAAGGATGAAGAATTTCTTGGTCCTGAAGTACCATATCTCAGTGCAATTGATGCATTGATGTATCTTGCTAATAATACACAACCTGATATTGCTTTTGCTGTCAATTTACTAGCAAGATTTAGTTCTTCACCAACACGACGACATTGGAATGGAATTAAACAAGTCCTTCGATATCTCCAAGTAGTTACTTCTTCAAATCATACTGAAAGTATAGCCATTCATGAAGCAATTAAAGAATATGTACGGTTACGATCAATGATTCATGATATCCGAGAAAGTTGTGGATTATCATCTATCAGAGATATTCTAACTCCTTTTTATGAAGACAATACAGCTTGTATAACTCAAATATGATGAGGATATATTAAAGGAGATCGGACAAAACATATTTCACCAAAATTCTTCTTTACTCATGAACTCCAGAAGAAATGTGAAATTAATGTGCTACAAATTCGGTCATGTGACAACCTCGTAAATATGTTCACGAAAACTTTACCGACTACAACATTTGAGAAGTTGAGATATAAAATTGGTATGCGTCGGTTCAAAGATTTAAAGGAATTATCTCATCAGGGGGAGTAATAAATAGACATATAGAATAGTGTACCATTTTTTCTTCACTAGATTTTTTTTTTCCATTGGATTTTTATCTAGTAAGATTTTAACAAGGCATATTCTTTATGTAATGGATGGACATTCAAGGGAGAGTGTTGTAAATATGTTGAATTAGTGAAAACTCCACTAATTAGTGAAAGCTTCACTAATTATGGATTTATGTGAATTATTAGAGAATTAATAGAAGCTCCACTAATTAGTGGAAGTTTTACTAATTATGAATTTTTATGGATGTCCACCATTTAGTGGAGACGTCACTAATTAAAATTAGTGGAAGATGATATATTCTACCAATTAAGAGCTTTATAAATAGAGCTATTTTCTAAGTTTGAAATATACCATCATTTTGTCAAAGAATTGTGAGAAAATTGTGAGAAAAATAAAGAAAGAAGTTTGAAGAAATTCTTGTGCAAAAAAAAATAGTTAGAGTTTTCTTAATATGTAGTGTGTAGAATTTATTCTAACACTACCTAAATTTTATAACAATTCACAAATTACATTGAGTTTTTTTCCTTTTTAATCTTTCGGTACATCAAGGGGAAGGATGTGAATTAAATCCACAAATCCCATTGGGCCTTAACACCAGGCCAAAGGCAAAACCTTCCCCAGCCCAGACTACGCCACCGCCATGTCAGGGGCCTGCAATGATGACCGATATTCCTCCAAAATTTCTATAAAATGGAGTCATTTTTGCCTTCTGTTATGAATTATTGGAATCTCCATTAATTAGTGGAGGCTCCACTAATTATGGATTTATGTAAATTATTAGAGAAGATTTTTATGGATGTCCACCATTTAGTGGAGACACTACTAATTGAGATTAGTGGAAGATGATGTATGCCATGATGTATTTCACTAATTAGAGTTCTATAAATAGAGCTATTCTCTAAACTTGTAATACACCATCATTTTGTGAAAGAAAGATTAGTGAAAGAAAGATTAGAGAAAATTGTGAGAGAAGAGAAAGAGAGAAATTCTTGTGCAAAATAGTTAGAGTTTTATTAGTGTGTAGTGTGAAGATTTTATTCTAACACTACCCTAATTTTATAACACCTTCAAATTTGAGAATGGAGTTTTTGTAAAGAATATTAGTATCCATTTTGGAGAGATCGCATTTTACAACTACGATTACCAAAACCACATTGCATTCATGGGACGCGATCTTCTTCAATTAAATTCTTTTTTTTTTTAATTTGGGAATGGTAGGGAAATAAGAAAAAAAACGAACCAAAACGCATTAGTGAAATGTTGTTGTCCACAGCATTGTATTCTTCTTCGTAACCCTAAGATTGATGGAGGCTAAATTATTAAAATATTCAATAACATAAATATGCAACACAGATATTTTTGTCAATATCACAAATTTATTTTAAAATTTAACTTTTTTCTTGAAAAATAAAATTGCCTATAAAAAATTATCTATACCTTTAACAACATCTCAAAAATAGTAATTAAAATCAACTTTTATCTTAAAATAAAATTACCTTTCAACTTGCGAGAGTAGTTAAGAGTGATTGTATATGAAGAGTAAGAAAATGAAATTAGGAAAACATGGAGACCGGACTTGAAATTTGGCAGAGAGCAAGATAGAGATCGTACTTTTGTCTCAAGAAATATGAAGATTCAATTAGGGATGGTAACGGATCGGAGATTAGAAATTCTGGTCTCACTCAGTATACCTCTTGTTTTTTCTTTCCCGTCACGAGAAAATGTGGAGATTCAGCTTGCCGAGGACAAAACAATTCCTGGTCTTAGTCCAGTGAGAAAGTCGGGCCTGGTTGGGCCCGAAAATATTTCTAAACTTTTTTTTAAAATTTTTTTTGCCTTCGATATATTTTTATTTAAATCTTTTTAATCATTTCGAAAACTTTTGTGATTATTTCTAATGGTTCACATATTAATCATATCATTAAATCCGTAAGAATTAAATTGGTAATTTATAAATTTTTTTTCTTTTTTCCTCTTCTCTTCTATTTTATTTTATATATATATATATATATATATAAAACATAATATAATATATAAAAACATATAATATACAATATATGTAGGGCAGATTGAGCAAAGACAGAAATCATGCAATTTCCATCTCTGGCTCCGAGTCGAGGAATAAAGCCCACCGCGACTCTATTCCTACTTAAATCGAAAAATTTTCGATCCAATTGAGTCGATCCGAGCTGAATCCCTTATTTAAGCGGAAAATGTCTATCCCTAAATTCAACTAGACTGAAGTTGTCCGGTTTCAAACAAAGCACCAGGACATATGACCAATTGATCTTCTTCCAATTCGCTTTCAAGCTTCAGTATGAGAGTGACACACAGAGGCAGCAATGAACGCAGAGAAGACAGAAGAATGAAGATGATGATGGATTTTATGTGAGCTCTATCACATTAGGTAAATACGATTTGATCTAGAGGTCGTATTTTAATAATGTAAATTTTATTTTATTTTGTTTGATCCCAAATTTGTAAAAAATAAAATTTAATTGAAGGAGGGCATATGTAACATTGTTTTTTAATCATCACGTCCTCCCATGACCCATCAACCTCATTCTCGAATTTAAAAGTAAAAATGACTCCATTTTATGAAAATTCCGATTTTCCCCCAAACCCATCAATCAAAAGCAAGCACCAGCCCAAACACTGTCATTATCTTAAATTGTATATCGTCCTCATCAACACCATTTCGAAGGACCAAAAGGAATTATACAATGCATTAAACATTCTTGACTCAATGCAACAGCAAACCCATTTCTTCAGTTGAGCGGTATTGCTGATTTTGATTCATTTTCTGTCCCAAATCCACATAGAGCAAAGACAGTTCTTTAAAGTCTCAAATCCAAGGCAAAGTGTCCCGACCTTTTCCTATACGGTTTGGTATTTGACTTCTTAGTTAACGATGCTAAAACAAGTGGTGAAGAGACTGTGTGGAGTGAAATTTGTGACAACTCCGGTGAAAATTGATATATCAAATTATGTTTATGCAGTGTTGTGTAAATTTGGTGCTGTGGATGCAATTAGTAGTTCACCATCTGTAGTGGTTTTGAACTTTCGGCCTAAATCGAAATGTAGATTCCAAATGATCGTTGGAGCTATTCTCTGGTGTAATCATACGTGATTTTGAATTTTTCTTTCACCATTTTCCCTTTGTAGTGAGTTGTACAAGTTTGAAGAAGTCATTCCAGGTTGAATTCTTTAAAGAATAATATTTTGTACATAAGACTCCAAAGATCCCATATTCATATGACATCCACTTGCAAGAAAGAGAAGCTTGTTTTCTCAGCCAATTCAGAACATACGTGTCTAACTTGCTGTCTTACCAGATAAATTGAACTATTAGTATTTCATTAATAGAGAAAAGCAGAATTGCTGTTCTATGGTATCTGTGGCAACCTCTCCATGGAAAATAGCCATGTTCTTCATGTAGTGGTGTTCCCATGGCTAGCCATGGGCCATCTCATTCCATTTTTGAAGCTCTCCAAATGCTTAGCCAAAAGAGGTCACCTTGTTTCTTTCGTCTCTACCCCAAGAAACATTCAAAGACTCCCCAAGATACCCCCAGATTTAGCTGCTCTTATCAGATTGGTTAGTCTTCCCTTTCCAAAAGTTGATAACTTACCAGACCAAGCAGAATCATCCATGGACATACCATACACGAAAGCACAGTTCTTAAAGATAGCTTTTGACTTGCTTCAATCACCACTAGCCATTTTTCTTGAAAATACAAGGCCGAGAGCAGATTGGATAATATTTGACTATGCTTCTCACTGGCTACCTGAGCTTGCAGCCAAGGCTGGTGTATCAAAGGCCTATTTTAGTCTGTTCACTGCTGCACTGATGACTTTTATAGGGCCTCCCTCTGTCTGGTTGAGCAAAGAAGAAGATATCTCTACTGCTGGAGACTTAACAGTTGTCCCTAGTTGGGTACCTTTCGACACTACCATCTGCTTTCATCCCCACGAGGTGTCGCATCATGCAGAAAGCTCAGCAGGTAATGAATCTGGTACTCCAGATGTTCTGAGATTTGCAATTTCCGTGGATGGAAGTGACCTTGTACTCTTTAGAACTTGTATTGAATTTGAACCGGATTGGTTTAATCTTATTTGTGAATTGTACAAGAAACCAGTTATTGCGGTAGGCGTACTGCCTCCATTACTGGAAGATGATGAACCGGACACTGACGAAACTTGGTTCAACATTAAAGATTGGCTAGACAAACAAAGTGCCAACTCTGTAGTTTATGTAGCACTTGGAACTGAAGCATCATTGCGCCAAGAACAAGTCCAGGAATTAGCCCTTGGTTTAGAGCAATGTGGTTTGCCATTCTTCTGGCTACTAAGGAAGCCACCGGGATCAACCCAAAATGCTGTAGAAATGCTAACTGATGGGTTCAGAGATCGGCTCAACGGCCGTGGTATCATTTTCACAGAATGGGTTCCACAGGTGAAGATACTGAGGCATCCAGCAATTGGGGGTTTCCTCACTCATTGTGGTTGGAATTCAGTGATAGAGGCACTTAGCTTTGGCAGAGTACTGATATTGTTTCCTGTTATGAATGATCAAGGGCTAAATGCTAGGCTTCTGCAAGAAAAGAAAGTAGGATTGGAGATACCGAGGAATGCACAGGATGGGACATTCACAAGCGTTGCAGTGGCAGATACACTGAGGTTTGCAGTGGTGAGCGAAGAAGGAGAGCCGTTGAGGGAAAATGCAAGAGCCATGAGATCATTGTTTGGCTATGGAAATAGAAATCAGAGTTACATCGACAGTTTCGTTCGTTATTTAGCAGAGACAAATACCTCCCTTTCCACAGGCTCCTAAATATCTTTCCCCCCTAACCGTTTTTCCATCCTTTGATGAAAAATAAGGTTCGATACAATGCAGGGTAAACTTTCTATTTTGCAAAAAACCAATATCAGCCAAGGTTTTGGTGTTCCTGCATCTGTTTCGTTTGAAAAGGGTACTAAATTAAAATTGACACGAAGTTACTTTGCCCAATACTTAGTTCAGAAGAGTTTTCAGCGCTGGAGACGACTAAGATGACCTATTAACAAACAATTTTTAGATAATACAACGAGATATTCAACATAATGGAAATATTGAATATGCAAACTATAGTTTCTCATTCAAATGCTATTCTTTACAGAAGCATGCCGAACCCAATTTTACACAAAAAGAACAAGAGGAAAGGGGAGGAGAGAGAGAGAGGGGGAGGAGGGGGGGGGGGGGGTGTTTAACACGCAAATTTCATGTTGGATCGGGAAAAGGTTATTGATATTTATTCCTTTTGTTTCCCCCCGGAGTATGGGGTGAAATGAACCTAGAATTTGCCATAAAGGTGTATAATGTACATTATGGGTTGAACCGCTGCTCCATTTAGACAGGGCAAATAATCTTGTCAGGGCAGCATACTGTCATTTTCAGAATAATTCTGGGAGTAACTGCAAGTAATTGTATCCGGGCTGTAGATGCAGCATCTGTTGAACAGTATTGCACGTGCAAATGCAGCACTCAAGGAGGGCTTTAATATGCTTGTACGCCACTGAACTGCAGTACATGTGTCTCTCAAATCACAATTAGCAAAATATATCCCCAAGCAGGATATCTCTGGAGGTACCGTGTTCAGTGTCCTGCACGTTAGAAGAACTTAGAGATCAGTGAACAAATGGACAATTGCATGGATATGTAGTCGTTGATTTGTGGTAGAAGGGGAAGACTGTTCAGAACAAGGGAACTCAGAAGGACGAAGAACAGCAGATGATCTGCCCTTATGCAGTGCAAGGACAGCCAGAGCTGATATAGGTAAGTACAAGAACACATCAATTATGAGGTGCAAACTTGGTAGAAGTCTTCGAAAATGATTACAAGCTGCTAAATACTTAACTCTACTCCCGAAATGAATATCACGGTTTGACCTGGTTTAAAATTTGAAGAAAGCATTCGACTAGTTAATATTGTCTCATCTTAACCTTAATGACTTGGGCCTCATGTGGTTAAAAGCCCCCCCAATGCTTTTCTTTACAAATGAAGGCAACAGTGAAATTCTTATTGGAAAGTAGTTTTACTTTAAGATGGGAATATTATTTTGGTGCAGAGGGAGCATTCAATACCAGGAAAAGTGCGACAATAAAGAACATAGAAAGACAGCTCTATGTGAAAATATAAGAATTTCATGTAACGTAGTCAGAGCAACATACCTCAGATCCACTTTCATTAATCTCACTAGGAGTTTCCAAGTCAAAAGACCAGGATCTGGCTATTGAATGAAGCATGCTGCAGAACGTCAGGATTTCAAGTTACGTGGAACACTACTTTTTCGAAGTTGAGGATTTTCGATGGAGTAGACGAGGAGACTTCCTTCTTTGGTCCCAGCCAAAATACATTCTTCGGGGGTCACAGCCAATGAACTAATTATTTTTCCAATTCCGGCATATCTTTTCACTACTTCCAGTGAATTCATAGATCGTACAACAATCTGTCCTTGATCTCCTGCACAAACTAAAAACTCCCCGCAGCTACTCAACTCAAGACAGTTCAAGCGGCCATTAGAATCAGATGAGGCGATGTGTTTTCCGTTAATTGAATAAAGGTGCAAACTAAGATCATCGTCAGCATAAAGAACAATTCGTCCATGCCGAGATACAACAAGCTTTGACAAGGAACAGCCAGATGGATGCCGGAGAGATCTCACATAACGACCTTCCCTCAGAGTATGAAAGACACAAGTTCCATCTTTTGATCCGCTTATGACTATATCAAGCTCAACACTTGCATATAAACATGTAATTACATCATCATGCCCACACAAGATATGAAATGGAGTTTCAGCAACTACGAAGTCTCTCCGTGAAATCTCAGCCTGTGCACTTCTTGGTCGCTTCTCAGGGGCTCTAACACGAATAACTTCCCACACCATAACTGTCGTGTCATAACTTCCAGTAGCGAAGATACTTCCATCAGAAGTCACTGCAAAATTATCAGAATTTTGCTTTGAACAATTGTAAAATCACTTCTATAACAGAGAACTCGTACTATAATCATAGGTTTTAGGGCAGAAAAAATAAAAACCAGTAGAACAAAATCTGATGTCACCTAATGTTAGTCAGTTTAGGCATAAGGTTGATATTGCATAACCAAAAGTAGCACAAAATCTGATATCAACTAATGTTACCCAGCTTAGACATAATGTTGTTATTGCATAACCTTGACACGTGTAGAAAGACACATACATCGGTCAGAACTCTACCGGACTTGGGACATCCAACCCAGCTAGATAATATTCCAATGTGCTTTTTGCCAAGGGCCAAGTTCAAATTTATGATCAGTAGAAATTTTTATGCATTTGGTGATGAAAGGAAATCAGAACTCTCCAACAAGACTGCCGGTGTCAATACAACCATGCATACAACAGGCAAACAAGGAGATAGTGAGAGCATAGAAAACCTAAGAAATTTCTAGTTGGGGAACACTAATTTGACGAGTAAACTCAACCACCAAAAGAATTTGGTCCCACTAGCAATATCAATTTTGAGTATTTATTTTACTAGATTAAGTTATATTGATCCTACGTTCTGATCCCTGAACAAGCCATATCACATCATAAGTTGATAAAATTACCAGCAACACAGCTGACGATGTCTTTGTGCTGCCGAATGCTCTGCACCATTCGTCCATCACTGAGCGATATTATCTGAAAGCTATTTTCCCAGGTGCCACATGATATTAAAAAATTTTCAGATGGCGTCTGCAATGTTGCAAAGCACTGTGCCCCAAGTTCAAGATTTTCAGCCAGAGGACTCCCAATTTTACGAGGAGAAAGAACATCAGAACCAACTCCAAAAAAGGGATCCTGGAAGAGAATAAGCAGTCAATCTAAACTATAGATGATTTGCAGAATGATATTATCCTTTAAATTCAAAATCAAAATTTCAACCTGTGAGCCAGAGAAGGTGAAGTTTCCGCCAGAGTGCAGTTGGGTTGTCAGCCATATCTTGACAGACATTGTTAATCCCTCATTTACAAGTACCATACTTGAGTCGAAGACGTGAACATATAAAACAGTCGATGGTACACTACTTGTATTTGAGACAATAGATGTCAAAGTGATAGAACCAGGGGCGAATCGCAGAGGATGAGCAATGGGAATTGGTGGGCCTCTCCTAGGATGTTTCTTCCTGAAAATTTGAATTGGTGTCTGACCAAAATTGGCAATCTGATCCTCTATGGCAGATCTTTGCAATTCATCATCCATTGTATCCAAATCAACAGCACCTTCATAAGTTAAATAGTAGAAGACATTTGCTGCCTGAAAACTCATAGCTACAATATATCAGCTAGATAGTAATTAATGAGATAAGATAATCAAAACCATAGATTCGTTGCATTCTTCTGTCATTTTAATTTGGAAGCACTACCATACCTCTACTGACGGTTTACCACGCTGTTTGTAACCAAACACCAAATCAATCCAGTGATGAAGGTTTGAGCTAACATATTCACTTTCAAGGGCCTCTCTATTCTTACTTATGAATTCTTCAGGAGAGCCCTACAAAGCAAATTTGAAATTATGATTTTCCTTTGACTTTCAAGTGAAAAACTGATAAGCCTGAATTTGAGAATGTCTCAAAAAAAACAAGGAAAAAAACAAAAAGTGACCTGAAAAGGATAAATCTTTGTATAGCACTAAAACATAACAGACCCCGTCCTAAATGAAGAAAAGCAATATTATGCCTTCCGTTGAACAAATTATTCTAATTTTATTTCATTTTCTTTATCAGCAGCCTCACTTCAAATCATTCATGTCTGGCTTCAAAAAGGAGACTAAGCCCTATTACCATAAGATAAGCAGCTCTTGAAATAAACATGTAAAATTGTGATCTAATTTAAATTTTCCTAAAGGTAAAGATGCTCTGAATTGTTTAAGCAGGCTGCAATAATGTGAGTTAGAGAGTATCTCCCATGCATATTATTAATATTTACTGATCAGTATGTTTAGATCTGACGTTTTAATGTCTTTTGTGAATTATGGTACTGTGGCATAGCAAAACATCTTCAAGCCTTGTATACAAACATGTGATGTGTCTATTTCATACAGTTTTGATAACTTCATGCTAAAGGCGCCTAATTTTATTTACGAGAGAATTAGGTATATGATAAAGATGGCAAACTTTGCTTTAGATAAGAAGCAACATATAGGACAAAAGTTAAAAGCTGGAAGATAAACCTGGACTAGCAACATTAGCTAAGATAAATCCATCAGAGAAATTTTATTGTGTAGAATAAG
Source organism: Voacanga thouarsii (assembly GCA_026120185.1). Taxonomy (NCBI): domain Eukaryota; kingdom Viridiplantae; phylum Streptophyta; class Magnoliopsida; order Gentianales; family Apocynaceae; genus Voacanga; species Voacanga thouarsii. The sequence continues at coordinate 1,373,494 of JANUWF010001723.1, read as the reverse complement.
CTGGAAGAGGTCAATCATTTAAGGAAAAGAAATTGACAAAGACTAGAAGCCCAAGACACACAGATGCTATTTTGATATGCTGATAGCCTGAGTGATAAAATCACACAGTCTTAGCTTCTTTTTATAGCATAAACTTTCTGGCTTATCTCTAAGTTTTATCAGCCCAGTATTTCAAGTTGACACCTTTTCTTATTCTTAACTTTCTCTTTTCTTGACAAGCTATACATATTTGTATTGCCAGTTTCATAACTGTTTGGTTGAACAAATAACAAACATCCATCAACAGCACACACACCATAGTCTAGGCCAAGTCCTGACAATGACATGGACTTTTCTCCTAACTAATTGGTAACCTAAAATAATTATTGAGCCATCATGACTAGGTGACCTTTCTATCAAATGTAGGAAGTGCCAACTTCAAATCAGGAAAGAAGTGGAAACGTCAGCATACTGTAAGACAAGATAAGATGCTGATACCACATAGCCTCAAAAACCTAATAGCCATCATATCTTGCCTGATCATCCCAATTATCATCTAAACCAAGCTTACAGAGTCCAAAATTTCATTTGGATGAGAAATATAAGTGGCAATAAAACCAGGTGACTCAATTCATAAATAAGGATAAGATTCTTGGAATAGGGGAACTGAAAGCTATACAAGTACCAGAGTATGGGGAAGTTTTCACTCAGTGTAAGTAACAGATTGTTGCAAGTATAATGTATTGACAGATACAGAAGAATAGTATCTTTAATTTTGTCCATTTATTAATTCTTGAAAGCATCAGGTAGACTTTGGAGTAAATTATGAACAACACCACCAGGATCTTAGACGAAACCAACCCTTCACAAGGTGGATTCTCTTGGGCAGAAAAAAAAAGTTAAAAAAGAAACACAATCTGATCCATGAGCACTGCCAAAATGGAATTAATTCGCAACAAATTTCTAATATGTTTCAATAGAAATGTGAAATATGTTGCAATACACGTTGCTCCCTCGCTTACCTTGGCCCAAGGTGGGAGCAAAACATCACCTAATGGTTCCCCATCTTGTCTAACTCCAAAATGATATGAGTTTGAATTAACAAGAAACTCGGGCATGTAAAAAAATTCAGGGATCAACTCCTTCACATCACTTGTATTTGAAAGGCAGTTACGGTATGTGCCTTCAATGCTTTGAAAAAGTCGGTCTGCATGGTCAAACTTACCACCCTGACAAAGGAAAGGGTCAGCAGAACTTTTGAAAAAGAACTGAATTCTCATATAAAAAATTTCAATTGCTACTAACAATGATTGGACAGGAACGGGGGAAAAAAAAAAGAAAAATGATATCTAAGCTACTTGGAATAGCATGAACGAGTTGAAAAGTGAAGTGTGTAAAAATAAGCTTTTTGCCTTATGAAGGTGATCAAGAAAGTACCTGCAAATTACGATGGAGAGATGTAAATGGCTCTAATCTGAGGAGGTAAAAGAGTACAATTCCCGTACTTGAATAGTGAGACCCATAGAAGAAACTGGGGAAAGAGACAGGAATTATCAGACAAGTCTTCAATTCAAATTGCATATTGTCACAGCAACAGAAGATTCCAAATGGAAGTTTTATAGAATACCTCGGAATATCAGGATCACAGAAGTTCCGGTACCTATCCTCAAAAACCTGCGCATGTAAGGAGATGAATACAGCTCAAAACAGTACCGTAGGCAAATAACAATTCCTGCTAATAGTATAATATCATAGATCACGAGGTGATTCATATTTCAGCACACAAAAAATTCTCCTCATTTAAGTTTCACAACTAGCCATTGTAATGCATACACGGGATCCATCCATCAAAATTAGTACCCGAAACTAAAATACATATCCTGAATGTGGCATGAAATGTAGTACACGAGATAATTCTTCCCCCAGATGCATCAAAGCTAGGTAGGATTTATTTCTCAACAAGAAGGGTGAGAAATTCACTGACCTCAAAACGTTTCAAATCAAGAGCTCCAACAGGTTTTGAAAGATCCCTAAAGGTTGAGGACTTATTGAAATCAAGACTCTCAGATGAATAATCAGCCAAGACCCAAGGGTATATAGGATATTGAGTCAAGTCATTGTAAGATCTTCCTGCAAGGGTGTTGAGAATCATCAAATACTCAAAGTTTGTGATATCTCTTCTCCTCCAACTCTCTCTGGCAGTTTCCGCCATCTCCATTGCGACACGTCTATCCACAAAGGAAATAACTCCATTCCTGTCTTTCTGTCCCTTCGGAAATATCAACTCGTTTCTGGTTGTCACTACTAAGTTTCCTACATCTTTTGCATCCTTTTGTGAGGCAAAGTTGAGAAATACTGGAGAAACAGAATCACCGAAGAAAATCTCAATGGCTGTGTATCTGAGCAAATATCGAGTCCAATGGACAGCTTTTATCTACAATCAGTGGCACGTGTAAAAGGAAAATACCTTAGATTTTAGATGAGAGAAAAAAAAAAAAAAACTAATAACAGGATAGAATATTCTACAGCTGCAATACCTTACATACGCTCCATCTTCGGTGGCGCTTAATATTTTTGTATTGCTTTTGAAGAACATCACTGTGAACAGCCTCTACACAATCCATGATTCTTCCACTTACAGACTCTAGTTCTGAACCAATAGGTAATCTAAGAAACTTCTGTTTTTCAACTTCAGCCAACTGATCAAGCTTGTTCTGATCAAAATTGCCTGAAGAGTCAAAATTCTTGAAAACAGATGACCCTCCAGTACCTTCTACTAGAAACTCTCCAAAGAAATGGAGAATATTTTTCATGACAGCCAAACGTCCAGCTAATTTTCTCTTTGGTGTTACAAGAACACATGGGACAGACGAAAGGACCTGAAAATTAATCCACAGGGTAAGAAATGCAGGTAAATATTTCACCATTCAATATAATTTCAGTTGTCATACCTCACTATTTTCTAATTCTGTAGATGAATATGAAAAATCTTTTCTGTCCTGCACAGTGTCCTTCTGATTACTACTTTCTTTCAGTATCTCGGGGTACTGCCTATCGAATTGATCTTCATACATGGAAGCTTTCTGCTTGCTACATTCGGCATCACTTTCACTCATTTCATAAGTTCCCTCATCTGTAATCTTGCGGATTCCTTTCAGTAAGAAACGCCTCATCTGTTCTGGAATATGAGAACCAAGACCAGTTTTGCCATCACCAACAGAAGAGAGTGCTTCACTGCTTGGCAGAGTGCACGAAGCATGACACAGTTTTTCATCAAAATGATAATTCCGTCTCAACTTCTGCCTACGACGCCATCCATCTTCAGTTTTGTCGAGTTTCCAATGTGTTAATGATCTGTTTGGAAATGGATTAGCAGACCATGGGCCTCTTTCATCGATTAGAGAGCGAAATGTATGTATCCATTTTTCCTGTTAAAGAGAAACAAACATTCAACCCCAAAGTGTGCCAAATAGGAGTTAAACCCTAGAAAAAGCAAATGCATAGGGATCCACCAAGGATTAAGTAGAGAGACTTACAGCAATAATTTGTTGTTCCTCTTCATAAGTAAGCTGGAAGGAAGCCCTTCTGCTATCGTCAAAAGCGAGAATGCAATTTAAATTACTCTGTATCTCATCTTCAAATGCTTTCTTTATATTAGCATCAGACGTTGTGTTCTCATCCATTCTAAAGTGAAGTTCATCCATTTGCCTTGCTCGATCTGTTGTGGAACTTTTTAAATACTTTAACTCGTCTGCAACCTGGACAGCCACTGGAAAACTTGAGGAAGGAATAGCAGCATAGAACAAAAGAAGATCACAAGACAACAAAATTGACTTAATTTACTTTCCTCTAAAAGCAGCCATACTAGTTTCTAGCTGAGGATCAAATATTGTCTGCCTCAGTGAGGCAACAATCTGTCACATGACCCTTTACATTCAAAGTAACAGTGACCTTCACAAAACAATGATATTGCATTCAAGTTACCTTTCAAAATACAAAATGGGCTTGTGGTGGCTGAAAGGGCAAACAAATTTTGATTGACTAGAATACCATAGCTGAAACATTATATTAAAAAAATTCTAGTCCTCCTACACTCCAAATTATCTCTTTCCATGCTGCATTTAAAGGAGGTCAACAGCTCTTACCACTCCAAACTTATGCAAGTTTCATGTTTGATATCAGCACATATTATGTCAAATCATCAATGAGTGACTTTTATCTGTCTTTTGTACATTACTATATCTGTTCATACCATTCCCCTCTCTATTCATGGCACTGCTGATGCAAAATTACATAAGACAATATTGCATCAAGACTTTAGGAACTACAGCAATACCAGTTTTGGAACTTTTTTTTTTTTAAATATTAACAAAAAGAAGAAATACAAGACAGAGGATGAAGCATCTTCAACAAAGTAAAACAGAAACTCCATCAATTCAGCCCTCCAATCTCTTTGTAAATCTATCAATACTGTCTTCCCCATTGCCCAAATAGATGATAGAGAACTAACCCTATCCCAAACTAACTCACTATGCATACAGTGATCTTAAAAAATCCCGTTATTCCTTTCTACCCATATCACCCAAAATAATTGCAAACAAAGCACAATACTACAGGATCTCTCCTCTGTCTATCTCGTCAAAACCACAAAGCTTTATCTGCATGAATTCTAGAGCCATATAGTAAACTTTATCTGCATGAATTCTAGAGCCATATAGTGACAAACACCCAAATTCTCATCCATTCTCATCCAGTAAACCAAACAAATTCTCCCAAAACTTCCTTGCTGTGTGACAGTGAAGGAAAAGGTGAGAAGTGGGAGTTTATCCTATTAATTGTAACGAACCATTTTTTAAAGTAGTTGACCAAAAGAGATGTTAATCTGGTAGCCATGCTGTAGCATATAAAAAATCACAGAAGTTACAAGGAGAAGCTTGCCCCAATGATGAAGCATGAAGGTTCACCAAAAATAAAAATAGTTACTCCAGCGTACTTACAATCAGATGCCAAGTTAAAATAGCAATCCAACATATGATAAAGTCAAAAGCGCAATACAATTAGCATCTTAAAGCAAAAGGTACATGTAATCTTCGTCAACACAAAAGTCATTATCACGATGCATTTTTAATTTGTTTTAACATCCTCCTCCTTTTTTTATCTTAAACATCAAGTGGAGAATAAACTAGGTTCACCAAATGAAAATAAAAATTAGCTTGGAATGTCCAAAGCAACAACCAGGAAGATTTTGGAAAGAAGCTAGCATGAATTCCCTTTATACATCTCTTATTCCCTCTGCGTAGAACCTCCTGACAGTGTTTAATCATACACATGAAAATAAGATAAGCTAAATAAACAACAATAAAAGAAAATATATATATATATACCGCAGCAATCACTCGATCCTTTTGAATCAAATTGTGAATGCTGCTTGGTTCTTTTGGATTGCCGCCAAATTCTGATGAGTCATCTCTGCCAAGGATACTGGTAGCCAATACCAATTTACTGCAATTTACTATTTCTCGAATTAAGTGAGAAATAACATGGAAGCGAGAACCATCATCAGCCATCCCATACTCGGACCTAGCAGCAAGCAATGACCTGTGCACAAAAATTAATTAAATGTTACATCATAACTGAGTGAAGAGATGTTAAAGAGGAGTATCCGATGGAATCCATTTGCCCAGAAAGAAATTCAGCAGACTTTGTCCCACATAATCTACAAGCACACAGATCTTAATCAAGAAAGCTAGCAGTTACCATATGAGAAGTTGCAATCTGCTCTTGCTTTGATCATCATCAGCAGTCAGAAGGCAAGGCAAAAGAGGGACAACTTGGTGCACAAACTGAGATGCTCTTTGTAGAGAAGATTTACAAAGATAGAGGATCATAAGTCTGAAAACAATCCTTGGGCACTTCTCCCCTCTCAGTAACATGGCCTTGTCAACAGCTTTATTTGGTTTTCCTACTAGTGCATTGCTAATTCCCCCAGTCACCATAACTGCAGCCATTTCTGCAGCAGGAATATTCAGAGATTCAACCAAACCACGGGCCCTTTGGCTGAAAGATGGCGTTGACGAAGATCTGGGCAACATCTTACTTGTTCCTTTACCATTCATTTCACTGATTATAATCCAGACCAAGTCATATATATACCACCACCGATCATCAGCTTTTTTCTTTTCTATTGTGTCAGTCTCCTTTTGTATCCATGGGCTTTAAAAAGAATACACATGCACAAATAAAAAACAAGGTAAACTAGAGATGGCATATTTAAAATGAAGATCTAGGGTATATGACAATGGTATCAAATCAACCTTGCACAAGCAAAATGTAGAATTTAAAAGGAAAAAGATATACATACATACATACATATGCATATGCATATACAAACATATAAATGTCTGTTGGGGGGCGGGGGGGATGTTCTATCTCTTTTGGCAGACAGAGGCTGGGGGAGGAAGGGTGAGGATTGTTCAAAAGAACAGCAGAAGAAGAATTACAATATACCAGGCTACATTTTCACTTGTTTCTCCTTGCAAGGCCTCCGATAAAGCAGAAACAAGATCTTTGTGATTTTCTAATTCAAGAAAGTCGGGATGAAATCCAGAGCCACTTGTAGGAAACTGCGATTAGCCAGGGAACAAAAACTTGTTAATATCAGAGGAAGCCTCACCTTAACAAACTCATGAAAACAGGAATTACTTTCTTCTTTTTCTGTAGTTTCACAGGCTTTGATAAACTTACAAATTCAGATTACAACTTCCTAATTTAAAAAACATTTTTAGTGAAGTGCTATCAATTTGATCCCTTCAAAATTTAAAAGGTATTATTAGGCAGACTTGTATTTCCACAGTGAAGAACTTTGTCAAACACGACTGCATAAAAGGAAATTTCATTCATAAATTCCAACTGAATGAAATCAAAGACAGTTAGCCTGACAAAGACAAACACGGAATAGAAAAATTATTCCATTCTGTTAAAAAGCACAAGATCATCTTAGACTAAAGAAAGACTGTATAACTAGGTCACACCAAAATAGTTTGACAAAGCAACTTGATATATGCCAATTAAGATGCATTTCCCTTGGCTCAGCTACTACTGCAGACCCTGCATCCATACAATGTCAAGAGAACTAGTTTTACTGCAGCTTGGCAGCAAAACTGAGTTCTGTGATGGCTCCTTGACCCATAGAGCTTTGTGATATCTCTGTTCCTATCCTTGTTATATAGTTTGTGAATTGGCATTTTTCCAATCTCACTTCCACAAAATTCTGCTTCAAATGTTCACATATTATCAATTAATCAACCATCACATTTTTGGCCCAAATAAAGGTTCTAGATAGATGCTGTTTCATACACTTCCACTAACTCTTATTACCCCACAAGACATTTCCAAATGCTAGATTCGAGAACATCCATGAACTCAAAATTGTTAGGCAATAAAAATTTGGGTTACAGATATGAATATATCAGCTTTTCCTTAATTTTTTTGCGAAAGATGGAAATGATTAATGACCAATAACTTCATGTAATTATTATAACAAATATAGACTGCTAAGCAAGGAATTTCAACCACCAAGAGAGCTTCAAATAATGCAAGGGATATCTGGTATTTATGCCGAAATTTTTTATGAATCTCTGAGCAAAATTTCACCTAAATTTTCAAATCAATATCCACAATTGCACAAACCTCGTCTGAATAATCCATCAATAGTCTCATAGAATACAAAAGAGAAATGACATGAGATGAATAGTGCTTGGTGAAATTTGCACAATAACATGAAAGAATGACATGAGAATGAAGATGACCAGAACAAAAGCCACTAAGTTTTGAGAAAAAGAATGTAAGAATTCAAGCTAAATTCACACATACCGGAATCTCATGATCAATTTCATATATCAGCATCTCATCAACTAATTTTAGAAGGTATAAAACATTGTCTCGACATGGTTGGGAGACAAAAAAGTTTTCCTCAGCTGATAAGTCTATAAGTCTCTGAAATATATCCTCGTAAATATCACGAAGGAAGTATTGATATGAGATGCCACCCTGCATAAAAGGAAACAACCTGAAGCAATTTTGTCTGCAGTCGCAAATTAAATTAGGCAGTTACTTGATTAGCCAGGTTCAACAAGAAACATACATGCTCACATTGCATAAGTAGGAAATTCGCAGTTTCCTCCACATGTTGCCAGCCACTTTTCATAGAGAGGACACAATGACTAAGAACACAACAGTATACACTCCTCACAGACATTTGCTCATTCATTTCAACATCATTACAAATCTGAGACCCCATTTTGTAATTTTTTAACACATCAAATCTCACAGACGCAATCAACCAAGCGTTCCATCCGTACTCCTACATGAAAATTGAAGTTAGAAAGGATAGAACAAAGATAAAAATCATTGCAGTAATCCATTATGTCAGTACCATTAGAGCTTCAGTATTAGAAGCGTTTGAATCAAGAAGATCTAGTAGATCACTAATTATCTTTATTCTTGCAGTTGCATTCTCACAACTAGACAGAAATCTGAAAATGAGAGCCAGCATTTGAGGAACAAAGAACTGAGAGTTATTTCTGCTACTTCGTTGCTGGTCAAGCTGGTTATGTTTTTGCAAAACCTGTAAACAGAAATTTGAAAGATACCAGCTCAAAAAGTTACCCCACAGCACAACTTACAACCTAGATGAGTTAAGATGATATGTGAATGCAATAACAATAGCTCGAGAACAGAAGGATGCACTAAATTACATTAATACCTGCTTAGGGCTAGCACCTCCAAGAAGCACATCAAATAGTGTTGCAGATAGATTATCTGTCTGTGGAAAATTAAAAAGTCTGTCCGATATTAGAGAAAAAATCGGTTGCATTCTTGAGTTGATTTTCTTAGGCCCTTCTTGAAGAGATTTAGACCTTCCAACTGAAATGTTGAAAAACTTTGATCCTTTCTTCTCTGAGGGAAGACCAACTAAAAGCCTCCCAAGAAACTGCAAGCTAAGCAATCTAATGGGCTCAAAATCCCTGTGATGAACAATTTGAAAGACAGAAAATTAGACCAAACTTTTCCTTCCTCCAATAGAGGCATTCATAATTACCAAAGTACAAAAAGAGAGAAGTAAAAGGGATTTTGCTTTATAATATATCCACACATGTTCTTGTCAAGTCATTGTTCAAGTACTAAAGAATTATATTTGTTTTGGCGATATGTGCCTTTCACTGCAATTCTTTTTCCATTGAGTACGAGAGGACCTAATTTCATATTTACAGTGAACCTCTACCAGGTTGGTTACAATCATTGGTAAAGATGTGCTTCAGAAGAGACTGGTGAACACTAACCAAAAGAATCACAACAACAAGAGAAGGGTCCTACACCTCAATGTTCAAACAATTCATTAGTTGTGCCCAAATACCAGATTCAGCTGCATTCAATTGTAGAGAGAATCAAACCTTTCAAGAAGATTGACAAAAATGTGACAACCACCTATCAAATTGATTTGTTCCAGGAATGAAGCAAGCAATGGTTTCTGGGAAACAGCACGAATAACCATATGTAGAACATCTTCAATGCACGCCATATCCTGATTCGTCTCAAAAAAAGCAACAAGGGCTTTTATGTCTGTCACGGAAATATGCTGCCTGCAGCATATCCAAAGGAATTTGAATAGTATTAAAAGAAAAGATACAAACACAATTGGATGTATAATATTCAAAGATGTAAAACTCAGACAATAACCTATAAAAGCACACCGTACCTGAGGCTCATCTCACCAAGACTCAGTAGAAGGAGACGAATCTTATGAACTTCTTCCTTGCTAGGTCTCTCTCCGATTGATTGGTTGGTAATGGGATGAAGGAATGACTTGCCTCCTATCACATAACGGCATTTGGGATTGTCCCAGTAAAATTGTCGTATTATATCAAGTACACGAGGAAGCCTACACAGACTCTTTAGCAACCTCGGATCATTGTCAAGTTGCTGTATGAGAAACATGTACAGTTCACGTTGCACTTTGTACACCGTGTAGACCCAAATAAGGGGATTAAGAAATATATGGGATATAGCATTTTCCACAAGCACATCAGACAAGCCTAAAAATCCAAAAAAAATACAGAGATGTGAGATGAAATGTTACAAAGCATATCGGTGACAATGATGAATAATAAAGCATGTGATTCCAAGGAAGAAATGTAGACACTAACAAAAAGATAAATATTGAATTCACAGAAGACCATATATGAATTTCCTCAATCAAGAAGAAATGCATCAAAGAGTTCAGGTGGCATACCACAGTTTGCAACAACATTGAATAAATGCTTTAAAGCAGAGAGAGTCTCCAAATTAATCTGCTCAGGAGGAACTGATTGCAGTAAAAACCCCAATATAGAAAATCCAGAAAGTAACAGCATCTGCTGTTGGTTAGCCAAATTTTCATCCAGAACAGAAGCTATAAGCTCAAGAATTTCAGCAGTTAAACGTTCCTTTGTAAAAGGTGTAAGCATAGCCTGTCCAACCCTCCCACTTTCTACAGTTTCGTAAAAATCATACTGAGTGAAAAGAGGAAAGAATACAGAAACACCTCCCACACAGTAAATTATTTGTTGCAGCAACCTTCTGGAACAGAGCTGAGTCCCAATCAATACATTTGCTTCAAATGAATTGTCATCTGGCACATGCTCCAGCAAAGGTGATACATTAAACAAAGTCCTGCCCTTACTTGCCTAAGAAATATGAAATGTTTACCATTTAGTAAGACCACAAAAGTAGGAAAAAAAAAAGGAATATATCTACATTTTCATACATGAATGTACACACACACACATGGGGTGATACATTAAACAAAGTCCTGCCCTTGCTTGCCTAAGAAATATAAAATGTTTACCACTTAGTAAGACCACAAAAAAAAGAAGGGGGGGAGTGGGAAGGGGAATATATCTACATTTTCATGCATAGTAGTATTGCTCCTTTACTTTCATTATTTTTTTAATTTTGAAATGTAAAAAAATTTCTCAAACAAAGAATTGGGATTACTTAATATAATAGTAATTGAAAAAAGAAATTCGCATTTTTTCTTTATTTAATATTTAATATTATCAAAATATCTCAAAAATAAAAATAAAGAAATGTAAATAATAATAAGAAATAAAATAGTACAAAAGAAAGTTAAGGATTAGGGATCCTTTTTAGAAATCGAATGGATTTGGTCTTACACACACATATTTATATACTCCCTCCGTCCCAAATTATCTATCGAATGTAAATAATAATAAGAAATAAAATAGTACAAAAGAAAGTTAAGGATTAGGGATCCTTTTTAGAAATCGAATGGATTTGGTCTTACACACACATATTTATATACTCCCTCCGTCCCAAATTATCTATCCTATTTAACCGATTATGCAGGTATCAAGATAAGTAGGTTTTTTAGTTAATTAAACCTTTACTTCCATTTTTGCCCTTAACATTTAATTTATTCTCTCTTTATTTATTAAGAAGTATTCAAATTCCAAAACTTTAATGTACACCAAATTGCTTCTCTCTCCTATTATTTAAATTATTTAAATGGGATCAACTTGTTGGGAAAGAAATTATTTAATATGATTGGGATATAGATTGTTATTAAATGGGGGAAATTTTGGTATGTTAAATCTTAATTTCCTACCGAGACAGATAATTTGGGACGGAGGGAGTATATATCACACACAGAGACTCCAATAAGCATCAATCAAGAAAACCTGAGCATTGAGGCCAAAAATGATTTTGGATGCAAGGCCATCTTTTGCATCAAGAACTCCACCAGGCAAGGGGCCATCTCGGAAAACTGCAACTTCATTATCAAGGAAGGAATACATATAGCTAGGTCCTAGGGAGTAAATACCCTGCACTTGTTCAGAGGTAATGGCATCGTTGAACAAGTAAACTGGACCCATCTGACCAAAAAAAGCGGATGAATCTTTGACAGAGAATGTAGCATTTTCTTCCTCATACAGCAGGAAATTGATTTTTGCACCAATGGAGCAATTATTCAAAACTTCGTTCACTTTTGCATATCTGTTCATAAAACAGTAAGAGTTACAAGAATGATTAGTTTTTCCTTCACTGGGGGTGATTGGAAGAGGGGAATTGAATAATATGTTCAGTTTCAAAACCAAAGCAGCAGTCTAGACTTCTTTCTTTCCAACAGGGGAAAAAATATATGTATCATATATGTGTCAGAGCACCTGCACTTTTCTGAGGACATGAGAACTCCGTCAACATAACATCTTAATTGGCTTCCCCCTGAAAATGCTCTACCAATGACATGAGTCAGACACAAAAAGTGCCATTTCTTCCTAACAAGATTGACTTGCATTGCGACACTCTGCTGCTTCTGATTAACTGACTGCAAAAGATAGAAACAAGACAAAGCCTTACAGCAACAACATATGAAAAACAAAATGCGACAAACCAGGAGGTTGAGAGTTCACAATATGATAGTCATAACCTCAAATGAATAGATAATGCAAGAAAATAAATTGCAAAACACAAACTTCAAAATGATACCATGAAAATCTGTTTACCTGATAAATTAACCGGTCTTTTGCAAGAACAGCAAAGCAACCTCTTCCACCTTCTGTAAGAAAACTAAAAAGACCCATTGTCCCACTTTTAGGAAAGCTTTCTATCCTCAGCCAACAAGTAAAAGAAAATCCTTTATTCAAGGGCCAGTGGAGTGGAGTTTTGATCCGGACCCCCTGCAAGTACAAAACACATGCATATGGTTCACATTAAGATGATTTCCATAAGATTATGTGTGTGTGTGTGTGTGTGTGTGTGTGTGTGTGTGTGTGTGTATGATGGTTCAATTACTGTTGGTCCTTGGATGCACTTTATTACAATTTCATTTCATCTTAAAACTGACAAGATTAAAATTTTATAATCAACTAATTTATTCACATTCCAATTTGCTCAAAACTCATTGTTAGATTCAAATCTTTCTATACAGTTCTTACAAAATGGAAGATCATTCACGATACTACATTAACCATTCTAGCGAACTTATATATCTATTTGTCAGATTTGGAACAATTGGAGGAATGTTACTTATGACAACTAACTAGAGAGGAAAAAGAAAAAGTGAATATTCAAGGTGTTCCTCGAAATTTAACTATATCATGTCATCATCACACATCACATTAAAAATAACAAACTGGTCAGGAATTCTTTTGGAATATTTGCTCTTTCCATAAGAAGATTCAGAACACCTAGTTTCTATAATCCAAAAACACAACTATGGTCTTGTTCGACATTCTTAAAATAAAGCCACCATGGAATCCTTCTACATCACTTAGGTAGGTAAATGGTTTTGCAATAATGTGTCTGACACACTAGAAAAGAAAAGAAAATAGAAAATTAAAAAGAAAAGACAGAAACAATCAACTCTAAAATGATACACAAGAAAACTCAGTTCCATTCCAAGTTAAATAAATAAAAACTAGACACAAACTGCAGTGAAACCAGCACATAAAAAACCTCAAGTAGAAACCCCCCACCCCACCCCACCCCCGGGAAAAAAAAATTCTAATTATTGTACTCACATTTTCAAGATAAGCAATGCCGTTATCTATTTAATATCATATTCTAAATGCCACATAAATGCAAAAATGTAAATCATGCATGGAGTCTAAACAAAAAAAGAAAATGTTGAAATATTCAGCAGTATGTAGCTTGTGTTAAAATTTGCCAATACACTTACTGAATCAATCCCATTGCAATCAAAAAATGCCACTGGTCCTTTCTCATTTAGCATTGATAACATGCTGGTTAACAGTAATGAACTGTACTGCTGCTGAGTCCCTACTTTCTCACTTCGAAGCAGAGCAAATATTTTGCGGATATCCTTACCAGATATGCTATGTCCACCAGTGACCTGAATTAGTTGAGAAATTTTCATGACGACATTAATATCATCCTCTTGTGAGAACCAATCCAGAAGAAAGTTAAGCATTCCTGCTCTAACACATGAATCTCGATTGGATATGGAATCTTTAAGCAGCTGGAGAAAAATATTCAGCCCATTATGCCGCGAGGATTCACTGCTCTGCCCAGTTAGCAAAACACAATGTGATGGTTCACATTATATGAACAGAAAATAAAACAACATTGACCCTCTCATATGGAAGCTACCAGGTAATGTCAGCAATACCAAAACAAAGATGGAAAGATTACAGACATGGGTACCAACCTTTTGAAGAACACTGAGATAAAGTAAGATCACATCTTCATTCTGAAAACAGAATGACCAGCAATATGAGTAGCCATATCAAGAAAAATTTCAAGAAATACGAGAGGAATAAATACTACACTGCACTTAAATCAATGCTTTCAACAATTCACCTTTATTACTGAGCTTGCTTTAGGATCAAACTTTCCATCAACCAGCATATCAAGCAGACCATTCAGAACTGCTTCACTTGGCCACCATTGGCAGAAATCTAGAAATAAGCTCCTCAGAGTCTGATATCCCTTGCCCACAAGAGCTCTGAATGCAACCTTACAAATTTTTAAGGAACATCTAATAAGAGGAGACCAAATGGAATAATAAACATAAATCAATGTATACACAGACCAAGCATCATGCCTGGTCAACTTTGTGCAATATACCCTGAACAATGTCGATTAATAAATAATATCACAAGAAAATGGTGAATTGATGAGTGCCATGGATAACATAGAAACACATGAAGAACAATAATTATCAGCACCAACAAAACTAACTATAGAGCTTATCAAATTCACAGTCGGCCCAAGAAAGCATAGGCCAAACCAAGCCCCAGTCCATGTACCAACCTTGTGATTGTCAATTCAACAGATCAGAAGGATTGCATGAGTAGAGATGAATGAAGAAAATCTCATTTAAGTCCTGTCCAAGACCTTGTCCCAATAATCTGATTTGTAATTCTTATCATTGACTTCATCAAATTACAAAGATGAAAACTATTTAACAGTCCCTGTCATTCTTTTATTTCAATAGATGAGAGATGGGCATTATCAACAGAGTGATCCATCTCCAGATCCAAAATAGGCAAGACCAGAGTAGCATCTTCTCTCTGAGGATATCAACTACAAGAATACTGCAGGTGCAACTACTTGCTGGTTGATGCCAACCCACGCGAACCAAGACTACTATCAAAAGATTTGCATAATCCTCCCACTATTGGTGGTACCAAAGACACAGTACCATAGAACCCACGCCCTTTCCCCCACCCAAAAAGGGGAAAAACAAAATCGTCTTTATCATTTTGCCTCCTCTCCCCTCCACAATGCTGCTTCTACCCAGAACTCTGACAGCCAATGACCAATAGATTGAGCCTTTTCCTTTACCAAGTTTTCATTTTCTTTCTCTAGGAACTACCCAGGCATGAACCATAACTCTTATGAATCCCCATCTTCAGCCATACTACTTAACCTTTGAAAAGAAAATCTAGCACTAAGCTACATTGAAATGCACTAAGCTAAAAACCTTCCTTCAATTTCAGCTGATAATTAAAACTATGGACGCTGCCGGTTCAGCTGTTGCAATCTCTTCTTAACTGGTCAGCCAGAAAATGAGTTACAGGACTGATGTAACTGAAAGACTAGATATTAACTATCAAAATAAGAAGTAGTTACCTCCACATCTCCATAACATAAAGATAAAAGCTCCCTCCTCGAACGCACATACACAGAGCCAAAATATGAAAAGGATAACGAGCAAATAACATCAACAATGGTGACAATTCATGAAAAAAAAATGATAAATTATGATCCACCCTACTTGTACGAAGTTTTGAAATTGTTTTGGTGATAAAATTGAGAGAAGTAATCATTACAAGAAAAGGAAAAAGAAGAGAGAAGAATTACAACTGATCTTTTAAGTTTTGAAGGTGCTCAAGAAGGGATAAAAATGGAAGGTACCTTTGAAGCATCATTCCCAGACAGTAGGCAGGTGAGAGTTTGAAGAACATTCAGAACCAACTTCTCGCCATTGACAGCATCAAGGTTACCATTCAACAATGAAACAATGTGCAAAAAGCATTCACCATTGCGGAACAAGGCCTGATATTGCTGAGTACACAGAACCATCAATAAGTCAATTGGTACAAACAAAATCAAGATAGTGATGTATAAACTAGCAGCCTGCTTCACATGGTTCATAAGAAAGAAGAAAAGATATTGAATCAAAATATTAATAATAAAATAACAAATTTCATGTCAAGTTTATAACAAATTTTGCAGCACACCATGTTATCTTGTTAAAAAAATGAATTGTATTAACTGCAATAGTTTCCATGGCTTCATCAACTAGTCCCTTCAACATCTTCTCCAGCTAATATTCTTAAGTGTCATGCTATTTTCCATAAAATCCCTCATAAAACTCCCTCCACCCTGGGATCCAAGTTAAATTACCACTTCATCCAGAAGCTTAAGCTATTAGAGAGGATTGCACATTTAACATTAATACATCCCCCCATGTTAATGGGCCCAACATGCTCACACTTCACATCTTCTCTACATAAATGGGTGGCAACGTGATTTAAACACTGACCTCTGGCTCTAATACCTTGTTAAAGAACATAGGAATCCAACTAAAAATTGGTTATACAAGGTAAGGCCCAGGATTACTATATATTAATTTATTGAACCTTGGGTAATTCATTTGGGACTTTGTCTCCTGACATCTCAGTTCATATGGATTAAGAAATTGAATCAGTTGCAAAAACAGGCTTAAAAGGTTCATAAAAGAAGCAGGCTACATTAAATGGCAAAGATGAGAGCCTTACAAAGAACCTGAGATTATGTGGATAGAGTAAAGGCTAAGGCCCTAACCCTGATACCACGTAAAACTACTACTTAATCTAAAACTAAAAGCCTATGCTGTTGAGAGAGGAGTGTAATTTGTACATGTAACATGAACAATTGAATGAAGGACCGAAATGAATGAATGGAACAGGCTTAAAGGACTTCTCCCAAACCCTTTCGATGCTTTGCAACCCAGATTTTTATGGCTGTTTGGCACACACTAGGCAACACGATGGCGGTGCCCGGTTTTATCTAAAAGCAGGCAGTAAAAAACAGAATGGAAGTACAGACAATGCACCTATAAAGGTGCAGCAGATAAGTAAATTTTATGCTGAAGATTGCTAGAAATATCAATACCACTGCAATACAAATAGAAGCAATAGAAGATCATGACAACTTCTTGTTTTATGCATGTACAGGAGAAATCACCAAAAGGCATGTATTAATTTGCACCGGCATAGAAGAAAAAGACTGCAAGTATAATGCATGACTGAAAATTCAGACTTTGCTCCTCCCAGTTACATACCACTTGATCCATTGACAGCATATTTCTCATTCCAACCAATAAATCAATTGATAATTCAGCAAAGTTCTTCTCACGTTCCTTTACATGAGTAAATGTCTCTAGATACTTGGAACACAGATATAGTTTAGCTTTCTGGTCATCCTCTGAAGAAGGAGCAATCTGACAAAACGTATATAAAAGGTATAAGACTCCATCTGGTACTCGATGACACAAGAGCAAACAATTACTGATATAAAACAATGGTAATACGCAGCAAAAATACCTTCATAAGTTCAAGAATATAATTAAGTATACGGTTTCTGAGCCTTTCTTCCCAGAACAAATCAAATAAGCAATCAATACAAGCAGAACTCCGCAAAATATAACATTTTGCATCATCAGTGATAGAGAAGTATTGAGCAAAGAGTTCCATGGACATTTCCACACTTTTGTGCAGACACTGAGCAGTGAAAAGTGAGTTAGACATCCCATAACTTTGAGAGGGAACCACTTCGCCAGGAGAAGTTTCTCTGCAAGGACTCGTACTCCCAGGCCTTCTTGACTCTTGAGCCAGAATAGAAGCAATTTTGAGCACTCGAGGCATCACATCAAGTGTCTTGAAAGAAGAAATAGATTTCTCAGGTGAAAGCTGCAGCACATGAAGGAGGCTCTTTGCAAGAACACAAGCAATTTCAGGATGAAAAACTGATTGTTCAAGGGCATCCAGTAAAACCGAACATTCAGCCTGCAATAATGTAAACACAAACAAAATAAATGAAAATAAATTGCGCAAAGGACATACACATATAAAACAATGAAGCCGTGAACAAAAACCATGTGAAGAACAGATTCTCCAATTATTCAAAAAAGAAAGTAGAAAACCCCTGCAGTTTATAGTATGAAATTATTTCAACATAATTGCATGCTTCAGGGTGGACAAGAATGACACATTAGAAAGTTAGTTTCAATGTATAACAAGGGCTCAGAACCTTGAATCAAACAAACCGACTGTGTGGGCAGTTGAGAGTTTGCTTATAGATATTACTAAATTACTTTGCATTTACTTTATTGTCATAGTCACCAAAAAACTACAGATACTGAACTGGCACAAAAAGATCATGGGCGAAATTCGTTATACCAAAATAAACTACAATTAAATAAGTCTGAACAGAGGGTGTACACATCCTTGCATTCAGAAGAAAGTAAAAAATGCATTGGCAATAAGATGAAAACAAGATATAAAGCAAAATGAAAAATGGCAGACTTTGAGAGTGTATGGAAAAGAATATGATGGTGTATACATATTTCACACTCCATTTCAAGCATAGCAAGTTGTATGAAAGCTGAAATAGGGGAAGTGGCATAGAACTAGAACCAAGAGAATGTTGCAGTACCACTTTGCTTAGTTAACAGTTCTAGCTCAAAAGAATCAGTCTAACTAGCCTTGCACTTCAGTTTTCAACAACTCATTTAATAACAAGTGGTAAATCCTCAGGAAAGCAAGTGAATTCTCCCTGCCTCACTTACTGCATTAGAAATGGGCTATCAAGAAGCATTTTTGTCTTAAGCATACCCGTGGCTGTGAAAAGCTGCTTTGCCAAGGGATTAGAAGGTTTCAAGTGTATATGTAATTTAGTGATCAGCTTCAAATTAGCATTTTAACTTTTACATTAAGACACCACTGCCCTACCCTAAATTCAAGGAAGTATAACTAGCAATTAGAAATGGGAAAACAAGAAAATATTTCTAGGCAAACAATATGAAAACATGGTTTACTATATATAAAGATCAATAGCAGATGTGAATTTCTAAGACAGGGAAAGCCATAGCAGAAGAAGTGCCTACCAAGTTATGTGAACTTCCACTTGAAGTTGCTGCAAACTCCACTAGTGAAATTGCTTCTACTTGAAGAACATCAACTTCAATACTGTCCCCCCCATCATCAATGCGTGTAAATTTAGAAAATTGTTCACTTCTGAAAATGAAAATCCCTGAATTTGAGCAGTTTGCTCCAAAGAATTCTTCTGATGTAGGGCCAAAATAAAAAAGATTCTCGGAGAAAATGAAGTCCCATACTCCCTCAGCTCGGAACACCTCCAACAATGTAGGAAATATATCAAGGACATTCCTGAATGTGAAGAGAACACAATGCTGCAACATATGGACAAATACCCTAGAGATATGACCCAACAAAGTGAGTAGATGTTAAATGAATTGAAGAAGAAAAACTGAACATAAATAAATACAAGAATCCATAGGGGAAAAAGATTGTGATTTCCCAACACAATCAATACAGTTTCTTTTCAAATAAAATATCATGTTTTACTAAACTGCATAATCATTTTGTTCTTCATTTTCCCTTATTCCCCACCTTTCTTTCTTTATTAAGTGGGATAGGGGGGCTTCATCCAGAGTGTAAGGGGCAGGATATTTTAGA
Organism: Voacanga thouarsii; assembly: GCA_026120185.1. Classification (NCBI taxonomy): domain Eukaryota; kingdom Viridiplantae; phylum Streptophyta; class Magnoliopsida; order Gentianales; family Apocynaceae; genus Voacanga; species Voacanga thouarsii. The sequence goes on along the minus strand of JANUWF010001723.1, from coordinate 1,353,749 downwards.
TGCTTGTTCACACACCTAAGGTGGCTAGGCAACTCATTGTGATTTGAGCAAGCCTTAATGCATGGAAAAACTGTAAGAAGCACCCTTAAGAGCCACTTGAGTGAGAGCTCCATATAAGTGGAAGACACTAGCAAGTTACTTCTGGTAGTGGATGTTTGGACATTTGGCAATTTGGCATCTTCTGAAGAAAGCAGAAAAGAACAGAGGACTGCACTCAAATCGGCTACATAGTCATTCCAATTTTGGGAATCAAATGCAAAGGCACTAGTGGAAGGAGAAGACTTCGTCTCATCGCCAACAATAGCATCCATATTTTTCTTGTCAGAAACGTGCCTTTTCAAATCATCCTCCACTGAGAAGTCCTTATTGCACTGCTTGTTGTACTCTTGAAGCATAAATGCAAGTGAACAAAAGCTATTTGCAAACTTATGAACTCTTCCATTCTCAGAGAGAAACTGCAAATTGTTCAAATTCCCAAAACTATGAGCTGGTTAAGGGAATCATTAATTTTCTAGAGCTTGCAAATAACTCCCAAAGAAGAAAAGTATTAGTTGTAACAGCTACCACTGATTTTCATTAGCCATATTATCAGACAACTTTAGATTTATGAAATAAAAAATAAAATAAAATAATAAATCTAATAGAATATCCAGATTTTGTGCGCATTCAGAGCCCTCATGCTTGCATCAAGACGAGGAATCCAGGCAGTCTGCTCAGCATTATCATAAATCTTACACACTTTATGAGGGCAGTAAAAAGGATACACAGCCTCCCTAAGTACCTCCAAGGAAAGAACATGGAGCCGAGAAATAGCGGGCAATGGATTTTTTATTCTGCAATCCAAATGGGATATTCCAGTATCAATGCCAAATGCAACAAAAGAGGTTGCCATATGGACACCAAAAGATGGCAAATTTATCACGTAGACTTAACATACAAACACCATACCAATCCAACATCGATCCAAACCCACCCCCTCCAAAAAAAGGGAAAAAACTATTAGTAAATCTCAAAATTCCAAGCTTGTGCTGGCGACTTTATTTGTTTTATTTCGAAATTTTAGTGCATAAAAGGAACAGACAGGCATGAAGATAGAATGATGTTAACACCCTCTTCAGTTTTTGGGCAGCTATGCCAAAATGAGGCCTGAAGGAACACAACACAATCATATTTCTTTTTTGGGCATAAAACACAGCACCATATCAGTTTGTTCTTCATATTGCACCAAAAATCTGAAAAAGAGTTTAGGGTCCCATAACTATGTCAGACTTTCGTAGAAAGTTTGCTGCCCCAATATTAAAAATATTAAAAGAAAAAATAGAACTGCAAATTATGTGCTTGATACTACTGAAGCATAGACTGACATCTCCTAAGATTTAAGAGTGAAAAGATATAAGGAAAGAAACAGAGGTAAGGATGTTGATACAATGGTCAATCACTCCAAACATCATTTCTTGACAAGTCAATCACTTCACATCCATTACCTCACCATTTCGCCAAATGAGTGATCCTCCATTCTCAAAGCATTATTTGGTGGAATTCCCAATCCATCCAACAGAACTTCCAGTCCTCCAATACTTCGAAAATGATTTTGACCACGAGGATTATCAGCTAATGACAATCGAAGAGTTCTAAGAGTCAAATATTGAAGTGACAGGTCTGTCCACTGTTCCTTCATACCCAACCTCCGTAAGACACGCAACAGTTCTGCATCATAATTTTTCAAGGAAGAATATAATATAACAGCATGCTACAAGCAAACTAAGCTTATAAAGGGTTATCTACAAGAAATGAGAATCGACTCATATATTTTTTTTGCATCTTACACCTAAAGAAGCTAATTGACAAAGAATATAACACTGTAGCACAGATCAAATAGATGAAAAACAAAGGTCACCTTCCATCTAAGATAGCATGAAGCAGTTTTTTATCTCAAAATCCAAAAAATCTGACTTACATATCCTAGGAGATGGAGGGACAAATGTAATTGTTTAAGAGATGGAGGGGACAAATATAATTGTTTAAGAGATGGAGGGGACAAATGAAATTGTTTAAAAGATTTCTTCCTTGACAAGTCAAGGTTTGGGTACTAGTACAAATAAAGATCAAAGGAATTTTTTCCCGCCCCCACTATCTTCCCAACTAATGATACTTCATTTCTTTCCCAACTAAAGGACTTTATTTCATTTTATACTTTTCCAAAGTTTCAATGGATGCTAATCTTAAGCTAGTAAGTGAATATCTGCAATCTGAAGTTTGAACTGCAGGTTATGGAAGCTATTCATTACCCTGCAGAGCTGGCAAACTGCTCTTCAGTTCAAGGTTAACAAAACAAGAAAAAAGCTGCCATTGAGCTTTGCATTCATTGTGACGTTTTTGTCTCCAATAGAAGCATCACACAATCACATGCAAACAGAAACACAGAGAGAGAGAGAGAGGAGGGAACTAGATTAAGCAAAACAAAGGCATAGAGATTCAATTAACTCTGTTACATTTGAAGTTCAACAGAAACAATTTTTTTCCAAAGTCCATGCTCAAAAAGCAGTTACCAAATAGAGTATGTTCAGCATAACTTAGTGATGATAAGAGGATCTATGCTCAATGGTTAAACAAGACTGATGTGCTAAATTACAGGTAATAAAGCACAAATTCGCATAATTAATAGAGAATGATGTGCTAAAAACACAATAGGATATTAATGCATTATGAACTTTCATATTGGAAAGTAATATTTGTAAATTCGCATAATTGATAGAGAATGATGTGCTATAAACACAAGAATAATGTATCATGGACTTTCATATTGGAAAGTATATTCGTATTGACAGGTAAAATCACTATCAAAACCTGACATTTGCCTACCTTACCTACTAACCAATTGAGGCCACCAGCTTCCATTACTGACACAATGGCCTTCTGATGCCAATATAGCATTTTTTCAGGAGGAGGAGCTTGTGTTCTGGTAGAAGGTTCATTTGACGTTCCACTTCTTCTTGGCACAAATATATCCCAGCAACTGTTATCAAACGAAGTTTTCTCGTATAAACCACAATGCAAGTCAATAAAGCTACACAATATCAACACCACATATACAAGTATCTTCTGCAAAATCCCAGACTTCTCCACAAGAGAACTGGGCAATCTTTCATCTGCTGAAAGAGAACTACTAATGGTCTTGAGTTGTACCACAGCAGCTGCAATAAAAATAAATTGCATGGTTAACTGGAAGATCGTGAATGGTTCAGCGACATACTATATATTCCACACAATGTGAAAAGCTCACCAGGGCACTAACATAAAAGGACATTATTCCTCACCAACATATTCCAATGGTAATATCATCAACTATAACTGATAGAAAAGGATGCAATGCACATTACGTGTACACATGAAACTACAAAAACCCTTACATTGGAGGTAACTTCTGGGAACACTATTCTACACCACTAGCAAAGAAGGCCATTTTTAGTGATCAAACAGTTATTTGAGACAACCAAAAGCCACAAGAGGGCTTTCCCATTCTATTTAAGCAGAAAGAACAATAAAAAGAAAGCAGCATAACAGAACATTACAAATTCCTTTCTTGTCACCATCTTCCTTTCCATTGCACATTTTTCCCCTTTTGATAACTAAAACACACGTGATGTACCATGAGAACTATGACGATTTTCCATTTCACATTCGCAGTCAAATTTTTAAACCATCCAAGAAATCTATCGTAACAGTCATGTAAAGCATAAATACTTGTAATTCTTCAGCACAAGAACATTTTAGTTCTCAATAAAAAGAAACCTAATTGAAAGACCAAAAGGAGAAATGGCACTTAGTAAGAAACAAAGAAGGTTCATAAAAGTTTCATAAACTGAAAATTATGCTTGTACCTTTCATTAACGCAGTTAGCTTCTGAACACCACCATAAAAGCCAAAAACCCTGCAATTATGCATTGACCTAACAATGACAGCCAAAGCATCCAAGACAGGCAACCCTTCATATGTAATGGTGCTTGTTGAAGTTCCTGACTGTTCCATAGTTGATTGAATCACTGGGGAGTTTAATTGAATTTGTTATCAGGGGGAAAAAAGGTGGGAAATAAAATTAGCAATCCATACTTGGCAAGGAAGAAAGCAGCCAACAAGGACAAGTCATGGACAGAAAACCCTACATCTTACAGATCTTCAAGAACTGACTAGATTGGCTGAATAAATGAGAGAATGCTAAAAGATTTCAGTCCAAACAAGGTACAGTGTTGCAGGAAGTCAGGACTTATTAGACCAACACCAAGCACAGAGACGGAATCCTACAAATTCTAATTGTTGTCTAATAATATGAGATTTGACAGGAAATAAGCATTTCATCAAGCCCATAAACATAAATCTTCTTATTCCACCTTTGTCTAATATGACATGCTTTGAAAAGAAATAAGCATTTCATTAATTATCAAAATGTAGCATAATAGACACATTTATAGTCTAAGCACAGACCACAGAGAATCAACTTACATTCCATAAGCATTGATGTTAGTCGTGCCACTTCCTCTACTAAAACATGTATAATCTCAGCAGGATGACCAGCAGAACAGCCAACCACCACCTGACCAAACTGTTGTGAATTATCCATGGATGAGGAATTGAAAGCGTCCTCAGGAGATTGGCCCAGATCAACTGGTTCCCAATTCCGATACACAACTAAGAATTGCTTGAGAAAAATATTAAAAAGCTTCCTTTTTTCTGCCTGCAAAAGGAACATCCTGCATATAAGATTTCTAACAAGTTTGAAGCAAAAGCAGGACAAAGTGGCTACAAATGCCAAATATTCCATCCCAGCCGTCACATCTCACAATCGGAGAGCTCAAATGAAAGAGGAAAAAAAATTATCAGAAAGAGATAAAGTAAAAATGGGACATAATCTTCAGACGCAATCTACAATGCAGTAAAATACCACATCTCCTTTATCTGAGAAATTTGACTGAATTAATCATGTACATAAGCAAACTTGAACTTAGCATAATTCTTTAACTCATGTCACTAACCGAGAAATTCAAATGTAGAAATATAGAAGAAAACAAGTATAAAATGCCAACATCTAAGATAAGAAGAGCTTCCGTCAATGCCAAATACTTCCCCCACCCCCACCTCGCCCGCCCTCAAAAAAAAAAAAAAAATCACCAGTCAAGATGAGTAGTCATGCAAACTCCAATGTAATTAAGTCCTCTGAGACTTGACGGTTTTCTAAAATATTTTAAAAGTTCCAAATTGTAGTACTGGTTTCAGGAAATCCCCTTTTGACATCAATATCACAAACAGCAACATAGAAACAAGTATTATGCCACAACGGGAGATTCAAAGCTAATATATTTCTTAGGATTTATATCTAAGTTACTTTTCTAGCAGATCACTGTTGTTGTATTATTGTTTTAACAAAGAATGTAGGAACTGCAACAGAAGTTGAAAACAATAAATAGCTTATCTGCTTGGAAAGGACTCAACAAATCACTTAAGACTGTTCAACTGAGGTAGGGGGAAGCAACAGGAAAAGACAAACAGAGTACACAAAGGCAAGACGAAACAGCCCATCACCCAATATTGCAGAAGGAAAAAGACTTTCAGTCAAAACCAGCAGATCTAGTAACCTAGTAAAATGTGCTTTTACATTTTTTGTGCTTGCATGACCATCAGATAACAAGGGAAATTAACAATCCATAAGGTCAAACAACCGCTACAAGAAACTCGTAGGTGTACCTTATCATATGCATTCTCGTATCTTTCCCAAAGGGTATATAGAATTGCCTCGTCACCAACCTCACTGAAAAAAAGGAAGATTTTAGTTAAGCAACTGATCCAAGCATATATCCCGTAAAGAAAGCAAATGATTAGTTCTAATCTAATGCTAGCAAGTAGGCTTTTTTCAAGCCATAAGCACCCAAATTTTATGAACAAATAATTATTTTAAAAAAAAAAAAGAGTAGGTAGTGAAAACACAGAGATAACTCAAAATAAACACCTAAGATCAGAAGACTCAATGGCCCAGTTCCCTTTTCATCATTTCAAAAAGACGAATCTTCTTGCTTCATGTGGTGCAACTAAATAATACATGCTACTGTTTAAACCTATCCCAGCCAAAAGCAATCCATTTTCCCATACATGTAGGCATCCATTCCTCACCTTAGATAAGCATACATAACAACAAAGTGAGCTTAGTTTTCTGAAATAAAATTGAGAACATTATGGGCTTTTCTACTCCTCCCCCCAAAAGATCCACATTAATGCTAAAGGAGCTAAAACCTGGATTTCTGTTGTGAATATAGAATCCCTAGCTGCAGAAATAACCCCCCCCACCACCCCGGGGCACACCAAAAGAAATGCAGTTATTCATTCTTTAGCAAAGAAGTGAAGGTAACTGATAATTTATGCACCCCTGGATGCCAACCATTGCCTCATTGTTCAGTGCATCAGCTCTTTTAAGCTGAACATATTTTCTCTTTTCCTCCATCAACCACAAAATAAAACACTAAGCTCAAACAAGTAAAAACAACCGCAAATTTTGGAAGTATTAGAGTTCTGCAACTTTTTAATGTGTCAAAAGAATATCAAGTACTCCTACTTTACAAACGTAAACCAACTCACCATTTAATTAGAATACAGTGTATTGAACATCTTGTTATCTTTATTCAACTTTTAACTTTCCATTACCAAGATCTCGTCTTAATTTGTGTTTCATTGTCAATCCAAGTATAAGTTCCACAATCTATAAAGACAAAAAAACTGTGATCAGTAACCATGCACACCTGAAGCGGATTGCAGGTGACGGAGGAGTAAGCCTCTCTGATGGCAACCCTGAACCAACTTCTCCACTCTGACCACCTGAAGTCCTTCGAATAAGTTCAGCAACACCCTTAACAATATTCATGTTTGCTGCCCGCAGCAATGAGAAATCAACACTTCAAGAGCCACCAATTAACATTGCGGCTCACCATCATGTCATCAGAAGCCTTACATCAACTCAGGAATCTTCATATTCCCACAAAAATAACAATAGTAAACCAAGAAATAAGTATATGCCAAGCAAACATAACCCAACCACTTACTCATATAACCCAAAAACTTGAAATAAAAAATCAGAACTTTTAGCTAATATTCAAATGAAACCGCGAGTATCCATATCTCAGCCTAATCAATTTCAGTATTAGACTCAACAAAATTATCAAGCCATGGCGCAATATCAATCCAAATTCAGCAGAGCCAAATGATTAAAAAATGATGGAAACGAGCAATCAGAAACTGATAAATGAATTGAAATGAAAAGTTCATTACGAATATATAATCAAACGCGTGATAGAAATGGAACTTTAATAACTCAAACGTCTCCAAAGGCTAATGGTTCACTTCATATGAATACAGCAATCAATGGAGGAATGAAAACAAAAACAGAAAGGGGGAAAAAATGAACTGCAATCAACGGAAAGTAAAAATTTACCTAATCGGATCGATAAAACCATTCAATACAATTCTGCTTTCCTCCTAGGGTTTTGCTAAATCAAGATCTAAGACTTGGAATCTCTCTGAAGCTTCAATGACGTGAAGTAAGAAGTTCCATAGGTGACAGTATACATATACACACGCATACACGCAGTAAACACCACCGGAGCATTTTTTTTTTTTTTTTTCCCCTCTTTCTCTCTTTTGGGTAGGTGAATCAAAACGAAGTCGTTAGGCCAGGAAGTTTTATTGGGCCAAAAATTAGAAGAAAATAAACTAGTTGTAATTGAATATCATTGGAAATTCATTTTTTTGTTGTTTTAATTGGTCTTAATTTGTTAGGATTAAAATACATACAAAAATTTAATAATAAATTACCATTTATTGTGAATGAATTGCATGTATTGATATAAAATTTTAGCCACCGAACTATTGAATATAAACTGATTAAAATTAAATTTTGTTTAAAAATAAAATAGTTGGAATTCGATATATTCTTATAAAATTTGAATACACTTATTTGTAAGAAGTATATATTGTATTTATAATAGTTTGGAAATTTTTGTGAAATTTTACATAATGTATTTTGATTTATTATCTATCATATTTTAAAATCAATATAAATTATACCATTTAAAAAAAATAAGTAAATTACATGTAATTAATGGCTTTGGCATTAAATGCAAATCTATGTTCATTAAGACAATGTGAGAATCTTTCATTATAGTGATATGAATGATAATATTGATATAGTACTGTCAATTAATTAACTTTTGTATTTATTACTAATTGAATATTGAATGGCCTTTAAATTCATTAAATATTTGATATAGTATTATCTAAGAATGTTATTTCTCTAATTGTTTTTGTAAATCATTTAAGGTTTAAACACATTGATTAAGAAAAATCTAAATTATATTATATTAATTTTATAAGAAATCTGTGAAGAAATTTTATTAAACTAATATTATATTAATTTGAAAAAAAATTAATGGCCAGCAAAAAAATTTTAAAAATAATCTGTGAAATTATTTAGTTGATAGTAAATTGTAAGACATAATTGAAAAGAAACAATAAATATTATCTTATTGATCTTTAGAATGATGTATAATTATTAAAAATAATGTGACTTTTAAAATAAATATACATTGTTGTTTTAAAAAAAGTTTTCTTTAAAGAAATGGATATATATATATATATATATATATATTGTAGATAAAGAATTTTATGATAAAATAGATTATAAAATTGGACTATTGAAATTAAAATTATGGATTAAATAAAAATGGACTAGGCTCTAAAATTAGATTTTTTAAAAATCTCATAACCCAAATATAATGTGGATTAAATGAAATAGGGTTAAAACATAAATTAAGTCCAAGTCATATTAAACCCAAGTCCTAATTTGTTGGGAGACTCTTTTAAAATCCCACATCGGCTATATATGTTAAAGTCAATGGATTTTTAGCCTATAAATATGCTATTCCCTCAATGGTTCAAGGCACTCCGAGATCCTCAAACTCAAACTTCAACAAACAAAAGGCATTAAGCATTCAAACTTCATCAAATTCAAGTAAAGCTCCACGTCAGATCCTGCAATTTAGGCAACGTTTTTCAAAAAGAGAAAAATCGGAGGACTTATCCTACAATTTAGGACCTCTTCGGAAATTTGTAATCACTTTTCATATTTACTAAATTTTGATATTTTTTTTATCTTATTTACAGACTTGAAATTTGTCGTATATATATATATATATATATATATATATATATATATATATATATATGCAAAACTATCGGTGGGGCCTAGTATAAAATGTTTAGAAAACTTGTCACATCAAATATATAAACTTTGATTTAAATAAATACTTTATAATATAAATATATTATAAATAATATATTAATTAATCGAACACGTTCACGAACCTTCAAACCATTAGTGTGAATATTCGAATTTGACTTGTTTAAAATTTAAATCGAAACATAAAATTTATATTCAAACTCGAACTCGATATTTTCGAATTCGAATTGAGTCCAAATATATTTAATAAAAAATTCAATTCATTACACCTCTATTTACTAAAACATTAATTATCTTATTGTATCAATAAATATGCTGTTGAATCTATTAAGGAAAAAACACATGTTCTCTCCTTTTTATATATAATTTTTGTGTTTTATTTTTTTAAATAAACATATTATCTATTTAAATTTATATAATTAACTGCTTCAAGTTTATGATACCACCCGTATTATTTCTTTTTAACACCCCCCCCCCCAAAAAAAAAAAACTCTACTAATTCATGGACTATATCGCTAACATGATAATAATTTTTAAATACTCCCAGAAATCTCTGCACCAAATCAAAATATAATATTTAAATTTAAAAAATAATACTTTCTAATATAATTTTTTTAGTAATAGCATGAGCTTCAACTCGTTAAATGTACATTTTCACTTCTTTTTTTCCGTTGCAGAGAGCGGAGCTTTTTTCGAAATCTTTTCAATTGCAGAGGAAGATTATTACATGTTTATTTTATTTTTTATTTATTTTATTTTACTCACTTAAAGTTTGGAGTACGGTATTTTATCGTTAGCATAGATCTTTATATAATTTATTTATATTATGAATGAATAATCTTTTATATATATATGTATGTGCACGCGCGAGCATGTGTATATATATGTGTAAAAGGTGAATACATATTATTATCCTACTTAAAATTATTTTAATTTAAATAATTTTTATTTTTTACTAACTTCATATATTCATATACATTATATTTTTCTTTAATCCCATTTAAACATCAGTTTAACTCATATATTTAATATTTTTTATTATATTCACACAATCATATATTAATCCATCAAAGAAAATCTCGAATAATGAAAACAAAATAAAGATGGCGTGAATTTGAGAGTTGACATCATGGAATTCGTCATTCACGATAGGCTAGCAACTTTAATGGGCCATTCTAATCGTCCTGTCACCCAGAAAAGTGGACTGGGTTCCCTACGCAACCCTATCTCATTCGGACTTTTTCGCTCTCCTAATTGGTCCACTGGGCTGGTACGGCGAAAATGATGACCCAAAACCACACACAGATTGATTATTAATCTCCCATGCCGCCCATTTTTTTTAATAATTGATTTTCTTTACTTTTTTTAAAAAATAATTCCTCTTCATAGAGATAGGTCACTCTCGAGATGGAGAAGATTCTGAAATAATCAAGTAAAGAGATTATTTTTAATTAAAAATAATACCACAATTAAAAGAATCAGAATATAATTGAAAGTCAAAAAATATAAACACGGACCGCCTTGGTTTGAAGAAACAAATACTACTGCTGCATGCTAGAACGCGGCGTGGGGGATTTAAAGGTACCTGGACCAGTCCCCAAGCCCAATAACACTTTACTTAGATGGAGGCCCAAGGTCCATTAGGAAGAGACTGTCCGAAACATTTTTAAAAATTTATTCGCCATCTTCTACTTTCTATTATCCCTTAACTTGGAATTGGGATTATTTTTTTTTCTTTAAAAAAAAAAAAAAAAAGCAATAACAAAGCAATAATTTCGTCCCCCTCTCCGGGGGCCAGGGGTCAAGAGTCAACACAAAGCAATAACAAGAATGGTTGCCGAGAGAACATTATTACATAATCCACGGGCAAGTTGGAGGATTAAAATTCCCAACAAATCAATAATTGTTATGAATATCTTAAAATTATTAGAAGCTCAATTAATTAGTGGATACTCCACTAATTATGAATTTATGTGAATTATTAGAGAAGATTTTTATAAATGTTCACCATTTAATGAAGACACCACTAATTAAGATTAGTGGAAGATGATGTATGCAATGATGTATTCCACTAATTAGAGCTCTATAAATAGAGTTATTCTCTAAACTTGTAAAATATCATTTTTTTGTAAAAGAAAGATTAGAGAAAGTTGTGAGAGAAAAGAATGAGAGAAATTATTGTGCAAAGAATAGTTAGAGTTTTATTAGTGTGTAGTGTGTAGATTTTATTCTAACACTACCCAAATTTTATAACACGTTAACAACACGAGTCTCTACCGTTACAAAAGCCAGAAGACTAAGCACGAGTTTCTGTCGTTACCAAAGCCAGAAGACAGGTACGCATTTATTGATCTCTATGGCTAACCTCGCTAAACTCGAATTTGTAACCCTTGATATTTTTGGAAAAAATTATATGTCATGGATTCTCGATGCAGAAATGCATCTAAATGCTAAATGCCTTAGTGAAACTATTCAAGCAAATAATAGTGCATCTGCACAACACAAGGTTAAAGCTTTGATTTTTATTCATCGTCATCTCGATGAAAATTTGAAAATGGAATATTTTATCGAAAAATATCCATATGTCATGTGGGTAAATTTAAAGAAAGATTTGACTACCTAAAGATGGTCGTACTACTCACTGCACGGTATAAATGGTTGCACATGAGGTTGCAAGATTTTAAAACTGTGAATGAATATAGCTCCACAATGTATAACATTACATCTCAGTTAAAATTATGCGAAGAAAAAGTAACTGATGAAGATATGTTGGAGAAGACATTCTCCACCTTTCATGCTTCGAATATTGTCTTGCAGCAATAATATCGAGAAAAATGGTATACAAAATTTACAGATTTAATTTCTGTCCTCCTCATTATAGAGAAAAATAATGAGTTATTATTGAGAAATCATGAAGCCAGACCAACTGGCTCAACAGCACTCCCAGAAGTGAATGCTGTTGGCTCTAGTAGAAGCCATCGTTATAGTCGTGGTCGTGGCCGTGGCCGTGGTCGTGGTTATGGCCGTAGACACGCTCGATATTTCCCTTATCACAATTATAATCAAATTGTGAGAAATACTTATCACTTGAAGTAGAACGGAAAAGATCATAAGGGAAAAGAAAAAGAAATTGAAGAAAAACATGAGGATATATGTTATAGATGTGACATGAAAGGTCATTGGTCACGAAACTGTCGTACAGCTAAGCATTTAGTTGAATTGTATCAAACTTCATTGAAAAATAAAAATGTGGAAGCAAATTTTTCTCAACATCCAATAAATGATGTTGAGGATGATGATATTGATTCTGAAAATCTTAATATCAATATTACTCATATGGATGTATCGGATTTTTTTGAACACCCAGACGGTAGGATAGACCATTTAATTGGTGATGGCAGTGTCCAGAAGAACTAAAGCCTCACCCTGATATTTTTGTATTTTCATTTTCATTCTATTCTAATAATATTTACGTTTGCATATATATATATATATATATATATATTTATGTTCAGATGGCTGTTGTTAACGATGATGTATGCATTATTGATAGTGGAACTACACACACCATACTAAAAAATGAGAAATATTTTTCTGATCTCAAAATGGGATAAATAAATATTTATACGATAAACGGTAGTGCAAATGTGATTGAGGGCTCCGGAAGAGCTAGTATATTATTGCCTAAAGGAACAACAATTATTATTGATAAGGCACTATTTTTCTCAAAATTCAGAAAAAATTTATTGAGTTTTAAAGATATTCGCAGAAATGGGTATCATGTTGAAATAAATGAGGAAAATGGGATTGAGTATCTTTATACTACTCAAATGCATTTGGGTAAGAAATCTGTATTAGAAAAACTGCCATCTTTTTCTACTGGCCTATATTTTGTAAAAATTCGTACAATTAAAATTCATCATCTAGTAAATCAGAAATTTACTGATCCTATTACTTTTAGCATTTGGCATGACCGGTTGGGTCATCCGAGATCTACCATGATGAGAAGAATCATTGAGAATACACATGGTCATCCTTTAAAAAATAAAGGATATTAACATTAGAAAAATTCGCATGTACTGCATGTTCCCTAGGAAAATTAATTGTTAAATTATCACCAATAAAAGTAGGAGTTGAAAGTCCTACATTTCTCAAACGAATTCACGGAGATATTTGTGAACCTATTGATCCACCATGTGGACCGTTCAAATATTTTATGGTCTTAATTGATGCATCATCTCGGTGGTCACATGTATGTTTATTATCTACTCGCAACCTGGCGTTTGCGAGATTATTTGTTCAAATAATTAAATTACGAGCATAATTTCCTGACCATCACATTAAAAATATCCGTTTGGATAATGCTGGTGAATTTTCATCACATGCTTTTGATGCATATTGCATGTCAATTGGGATTAATGTTGAACATCGTGTAACTCATGTTCACATACAAAATGGTCTTGCTGAATCTTTGATTAAACGATTACAATTAATTGTTAGACCATTATTAATGAAAACAAATCTCCCAACATCTGCCTGAGGACATGTTATTTTACATGTTGCAACACTTATACGCATAAGACCAGCTAGTTATCATAAATTATCTCCTTTGCAATTGACTTTTGGGTTAGAACCAAATATTGCTCATTTAAAATTTTTTTGGTGTGCTGTATATGTTCCAATTGCACAAAATCAACGTACAAAGATGGGTCATCAAAGAAGAAAGGGGATATACGTTGGATATGATTCTCCCTCTATTATCAGGTATGTTGAACCCCTGATACGAGATGTATTCACAGCAAGATTTGTTGGTTGTCATTTTGATGAATCATTATTCCCTAAATTAGAGGGAGAACCAAAACAGTATAAAAAGGATCTTACTTGAACAACATCATTAAATTATCTTGATCCGCGCACAAGCGCATGTGAACTTGAAGTTCAAAAGATAATTCATTTACAAAGCATTGCAAATCAAATGTCAGACGCTTTTGTTGACTCCAGAAGAGTTACAAAATCGCATATTCCAGCTATAAATGCTCCTATTCGAATTGAAGTTCCAACAGAACAAAATATTATACCTATAGCTGTTGAGTCAAAAACACGCCAGAAGCGTGGCCGACCTTTTGGTTCTAAAAATAAAAATCCTCAAAAGAAAAGAGGATTAAATGATCCAGAAGATCATATTGAAGAAAAGAATGATAAAGACCAAGAGAGAACTGATGACAAAGAACCAGAAGTTGATGAAAGTAACACTGAAATTTCTATCAATTATACCACTTCCAATAGAAGTTGGAATCGGATAGAAACTGTTATTGATAATATATTTGCATACAATATATCTCTTGATGTTACACAGGATAATGATGATCTTGAATTAATATCAGTTGAAGAATGTCGGCATAGAAAAGATTGGCTGCAATGGAAAAATGCGATTCAATCGGAGTTAAATACACTGATAAAACGTGAAGTCTTCGAACCTGCAGTCCGAAAACCAGAAGGTGTAAAACCTGTTGGCTACAAATGGATATTTGTGTGAAAGCGCAATGAAAATAGTTAAATCGTTCTATATAAAGCGCGATTAGTAGCCCAAGGTTTTTCACAAAGATCATGTATTGATTATGATGAAACTTATTCTCCTATTGTTGATGCTATTACACTCTGATATCTTATCAGTTTGGCCGTACATGAAAAGATAGATATGCGTCTATTAGATATAGTCACTGCTTACTTGTATGGAAATTTAGAAAATGATGTTTATATGAAAATCCCCGAAGGATTTCATATGCCTGAAGCATATAAACATTATCCTCGTAAAAATAACTCCATCAAGTTGCAAAAATCATTATATGGCCTAAAGCAATTTGGGCGCATATGGTTCACACGTCTTAGTGAATATTTATTGAAAGCCGGATTTAAAAATGACCAGGTATGTCCATGTATTTTTATTAAGAATTTTGGTTCTAAATTTGTGATATTAGCTATATATGTTGATGATATTAATCTTATTGGAACTCCTGAAGAGCTCCAAGAAACAATTGATTATTTAAAAAGAGAATTCGAAATCAAGAATTTTTGTAAAACCAAATTTTGCCTTGGTTTACAAATTGAACATCTGGAGAGTGGAACATTTATTCATCAATCAACATATACAGCAAAAGTGCTAAAAATATTTTACATGGACAAAGCACATCCATTGAGTATTCCAATGATCGTCCGATCATTAAATGTGGATAAAGATCATTTCCGACCTCAAGAAAATGATGAAGAACTCCTTGGTCCTGAAGTACCATATCTCAGTGCATTGATGTATCTTGCTAATAATACACGACCTGATATTGCTTTTGCTGTCAATTTATTAGCAAGATTTAATTTTTCACCAACACGACGACATTGGAATGAAATTAAGCAAGTCATTCGATATCTCCAAGGTACAATTGATTTCGAATTATTTTATTCAAATAAAATCAGTCCAACATTGATTGGTTATGCAGATGCTGGTTATTTATCTTATCCACATAAAGCACGTTTTCAAATGGTCTATCTATTTACATATGAAAATACTGTTATATCATGGCGTTTTACGAAACAATCTATAGCAGCTACTTCTTCAAATCATGCTGAAATTATAGCTATTCATGAAATAAGTCGAGAATGTGTATGGCTAAAATTCATGATTCATTATATCCGAGAAAGTTGTGGATTATCATCGATCAAAGATATTCCAACTCCTCTTTATGAAGACAATACAGCTTGTATAGCTCAATTACGAGGAGGATATATTAAAGGAGGTCGGACAAAATATATTTCTCCAAAATTCTTCTTTACTCATGAACTCCAGAAGAAATGTGAAATTGATGTGCTACAAATTCGGTCATGTGACAACCTCGCAGATATTTTCACGAAAACTTTACCGACGGCAACATTCAAGAAGTTTAGATATAAAATCGGTATGCGTCGGTTTAAATATATAAACGAATCAGCTTATCAGGGGAGTAATAAAC
Organism: Voacanga thouarsii; assembly: GCA_026120185.1. Taxonomy (NCBI): domain Eukaryota; kingdom Viridiplantae; phylum Streptophyta; class Magnoliopsida; order Gentianales; family Apocynaceae; genus Voacanga; species Voacanga thouarsii. The sequence goes on along the minus strand of JANUWF010001723.1, from coordinate 1,337,471 downwards.
AGACATATAGAATAGTGTACTTTTTTTCATTCACTGAATTTTTTTTCCACTGGATTTTTATCTAGTAAGGTTTTAACGAAGCATATTCTTTATATAATGAATGGACATCCAAGGGGGAGTGTTATGAATATCTTAAAATTATTGGAAGCTCCATTAATTAGTAGAGGCTCCACTAATTATGGATTTATGTAAATTATTAGAGAAGATTTTTATGGATGTCCACCATTTAGTGGAGATACCACTAATTAAGATTAGTGGAATATGATGTATACATGATGTATTCCACTAATTAGAGCTCTATAAATAAAACTATTCTCTAAACTTGTAAGACACTATTTTTTTGTGAAAGAAAGATTAGAGAAAGTTGTGAGAGAAAATAAATAGAGAAATTCTTGTGCAAATAATAGTTAAAGTTTTATTAGTATGTAATGTGTAGATTTTATTCTAACACTACCCAAATTTTATAATAATAATTTATTATTCTCCATTTTAATTATATTAAGACATCACATCATGTTCTTCCACTCCCAACGGCATAATCCTGGGCAAAATTTCAGAAACCCATCATTTGCCACGTGGAAGCAATCCAATGATTTTATTGATAATTTATATTTATATTTATTAATAATATTAATTTCGTAGTAGGCTGATATCCCACCTACCTGAGAAAATTAAAGATCACGCGAATAATCTGAGAGTCCGACCACTTTGTATTTTTAATCGTATCAGACAGTACCAATGGCAGAGAGTGTTTCTTATGTTAAAAGATTCCGAGGATAATGCTACTAATTATGATTTTCAAGAAGCATCCTTGCTGACTATGAAATTGTGAACCTTATGTTTTTAAAATAAATAAATTAAGAATCGAATTCGGTGGAATAAAAATAATAATGAAGCATTTTGATAAATTTTATTTCCAAAACTTTTAGTCTACCGGAGTTAAGATAATGGCTAAGGGCTTGTTTGATAAGATTTAAATACTGAATTCTTAAGCTTGAAGCTTGAATGTTAAATTTGAATTAATTATAATTTATTTTATTAATGATAATTATATGAGTATTTAACATATTTAATTTTAAAATTTAAGTAATTTTTAATTTACTTAAAATTTATAATATGATTTAAATATATTTTAATCAATTAGGTGATAATAAATATTTATTATCAAACGTACTTAATATTATTTTTTATTAAACATGCTTAATAAAATAAGAAGTTAATTAATTAATTTTAAGTATTTAATTGAATTACCAAACAAATCATAAATTGATAAAATAAGCTTCCAAATGTGCAAAAATTTTAGCATGAATTCGGTCTACGTGAAGGATTGTACTTTATATAATAAAAATTATATATTATAACCCTTCAATGCATGTAGTTCACGGGTCTATAGTACATGCAAGAATCTCCCCCAGATGTGTATGCTTATCTCTCTTACTTTTTCTCCCATACTGGTCTAGGTAGAACTCAGGTAAAATTTTGAGTTTATTGAGTTGAACGCAATATTTTGAGTGACTGTTCGAATTTAAATTTAAGTTCAATTTGAATTTTAAATAGATGTTCAAGTTGGATTGAATATAGAGATCTTAAAATTCAAGCGAGACTTGGAATTCAATTAGGAACGAGCTCGAAAGTTCAAAATTATATCTAAACTTAAATTATCGAATATTTTAGAAATATATACAGAATAAATATTTTATTATATATACGTAAAAGAATATGAAACAAATTGTTAATTAATATAAAAATATGTAATTAGACATATTAGATAATTTTTGGATTAAATACTTGATTCGATATAAATTTTGAATTTAATATAATATTCAAATTCGAGTTTAAAAATATTAAATTTAAACTGAACTTAAATAGCTTGATAAAGGCAAGAGTTAGGCTAATTTGATTGGTGCATATTTTAAAGCTAGCCAATTTGCAATATCTTATCTTTTATTCTTCAAAGAAAGAATCGAACAGCTACAAAGAAGATGCTAACTAGTGGCTACTGCGTAAAGAAAGAATATATTTATTTCTCAAAGAGGAAAGAGAAAAGGGGGGAAAAATAAAAAAAAAAAACGGAAATGTGAATAGCTAACTTATCCACGAAAAAGGTTTCACGCATGCCAATTAAAGAGTGGCATTAGAAGAATGGTCACACACGAGTTGGGTCGGAATTAAAAATTTAGCGTTACGGATAAATTATATAAAATAATAATATTATTTAAAAATAAAATTCAAATAAATTTATTTAAATATTTTTATTTTTAAAAATTTTGGAAAGGACGAGACACTGTTCCTCATCCTTTTGGTTCTCTCTCTATATATAAAAGAAAGAGTTAAATGCACCTATAGCGATACGTGACATAGTTAAATTTAAATAAATACTCATGTAATGACACGTAAATAGAGTTAAATTTATTAATTAAAATTATTAGATATAATTTGTCAAGATATGTTTCTTGATACGAGTACATTAACTTATAAAAGTAATTGAATAAAATCATGAATTCAATTAATTGAAATCATTAGATACAATTTATCAAGATTTATATTTTTTATATAAATTTATTGACTTAGAAAAGTAATTGAACAATACCATTGAATTCATAAATTGAAATTATTAGAGACAATTTATCAAAATATATTTATTCATTTGAATTCATTAATTTAATGAAGCAATTGAATAAAGCCATTCGAATTGTATCAATGGGAACGAAGAAATCGAAAAATCAAGATTATGTAAGTTAACTTTTCTGTTGCATATGAATATATCTTGAAATTTCACTAATTATGTGTATAGATAAATCATAGAGTTATTGAAAGTACAAAATTACCTGAATAAGCATTGAGGAGGCGAAAAGATTACATATTGTTGTTTTCTTATTTGATGCTCAAATTATATATACATATTCACATGGCATAAAATTGCTTTTCTTATATTATTTTCTTTGAAGTCGCATATGCATTGAGTTAAGATAGGAATCCAATTGAGAGAGTTTTCATTGCATATGTTGTGTATTATACATAATTGATATTAAAAAATTATTATAAATATTTAAAATAAAAACAATAATTAACGTAAAAATTTTAAAATTATATATTATTATATATAATATAATTTAAATTATAGAAAAATAAAAAATAACGTATCCGAGCAAGACTAGAACTATAGAATCAACAACTCTAAGATATATAGAGGATTTTAGTGGTGCGGAAACTAGTCTATTTAACTTTCATTATTGGTTCATTGTGAAGGCACCGCAATAATATTTCAAACTTTTACTTCTCTCTAATTTTCCTTTTTCCCACTTTTCTCTACGGTCTTCATTTTCTTGAGCTCCGTCAGCCTCTCTTTGGCCAAATCTGAGCTCCGACTTCTTTTGGAGCTCGGAACTTAGTCAAAGATCCTTTCTTTTCCACTATTTTTGGTGATCTTACCCCCTTTTTTAGTCTCAAACCACGACACTTCTCTTCTCTGACTTTCTTTCTCTATCTCCACATCTCTTTGGCATGTGTTCTATGTTTTATTCCTTATGTTTATTGTTAATCTTTTACCCAACAATTGGTTTGGGTCCTTCCTCAACTTCTCACCTATTTCTTAGGTAATTTTTAAGATCGCTGATACATCTAGAGTTTTCTAAATTACTGTTGACGAATTTAGGTGAATTTGGTTTGCGCAGACTGCTGATGTTCGTGGATGCTAACAAAATAGTTAAGAAGGGGTTTTTTTGTGTGCTTGATTTTATCTTATATATTGTAAGGTTCTTCCGGGGTAAAATTTTTCTTGTTATCCATATATGTAACTTGTTCTTTCCATATGAATGCAACTCTTATTCAACCAAAAAAAAACAAAAAAATCTTACTTCTCTCTGCAACTATTTCCAAGGTTTATTGGATCTGTAAAGACTTTTTGGAGAGCTAAAAGAGACCAATAATTGTAAGCATATAAGTACGTATTTCATTCATAATCTAAAATATTTAACACTATCTCCGTTCTAAATTATCAATTTACTTTCTAACTTAATATTTGTATCAAATTATCTGTCTTTTTAGAAAATCAAGATTTAATATCTCAAATTTATCCATATTTAATAGTATTATATTTCTCAAACATATTGAAATATAATTAAAACTTATTTGACGAGTTCTGATATTTATGCTCATCTCGTAATTTTCAAGAAATATTAATAGTAACTTGAAGAGAGAATTAAATACTTATAAATTATTTGATCCATTTTCTAGCAATAATTAAATATTTAGGAAAGGGAAGTAATTTGAAGTTATATTAAAGTTTTGGAGTTTGTATATTTCTTAATATAAAGATATATACTTAGCATTGAATTGTAAGGATAAAAATTGAAGAAAATGTTTAATTAACTAAAAACTTACTTTTCGTAATCTCTGCGTAATCAGTTAAAGTGGACAGATAATTTTGGACGGATGAAGCATTAATTTGGATACAACTATTATTGTACCCTTCTAATTAAGCACATCACTTTCCTGGTGTTTTATGTACAATTTATACTAATATTTAACCAATCACTTTTTCGCATTTAAGTATACTAGTAGCTAAATTATCATTTCCTTATATTATAAAATACTATCTCTATTTTATAATATAAGTCATTTTAGACTTATGTACAATAATTAAAGGTCCTAAATTTCAAATAATTTTAAAATTAAACTTCTAAAAGCACATCGAATTAAGTCTTTATCTACTTTGGTAATTAGAGAGACTTGAGTCATAATTAGTAGAAATAAATAGATTGTAGAGAAGGGTAGAGTTGGAAAAAAAAAGTAATAAATTTTTATAAAACTTTGTAAAATGATCTATATTGTGAAAAAACTTTTTAGGCTCAAAATGGCTTATATTATGAAATGAATGCAGTACTATGATAAGAATTAAACTCTTAAACTCGTCAATTACAAGTGAGATATTTAATTATTAAATTATTAAATTTATACTTTTGATAAATTTATGTTTAAGCATGATGTGTTTATCTCTGATCGAATATGAGTAGGAGATGGCTGTCTAGGTTGGACGAGGTGGGCTTGCCTTCCCCTTCTTGCGTTCTTCCCTATCTCTACCTCAGGGCTCATTTGATAAAATTAAAATTTAGATATTTAAATTTTTAAATATTTAAATACTGAATTATGAAGTTTAAAATTGAAATATTGAATCTAAAATATGAAGTTTGAATTAATTATAATTTATTTTAATACTATATTTTTATTATAATTTAGATTAAATATAAAGTAATATTAATAATTAGATGAGTATTTAACACATTCAGATTTCAAATATAACTAATTTTCAATTTACTTAAAATTTATAATAGAATTTTAATACGTTTTAACTAATTAAGTGATAACAAAAAATTGTTATTAAATGTACTTAATATTAGTCGTTATTAAACACATTTAATAAAATAAATACTTAATTCATTCAATTTTAAGTGTTGAATTGAGCTACCAAACGGATCTTTAGTGGAGAATTAGAGGTTCATTAAGGGCCTATTTAATAATCCAATTAAGTACTTAAAATTAATTAATTAAGTGCTTAATTTATTAAGTACATTTGATAACGGCTAATATTAAGCATTTAACTATTTAAGTGCATTTGATAACAGATTTTTGTTATCACTTAATTAAAACGTATTGAAATCCTATTATAAAATTTAAGTGAATTAAAAATTACTTAAATAAGTCTGAATATAATAAATACTCATCTAATTATTAATATTTTTTATAGTTAATCAAAATTATAGTAAAAATAGTATAAAAATGAATTATAATTAATTCAAACTTTAAATTTTAAATTTAGCTTTTAGATCTCAATTTTCAGATTTCAATACTTAAATATTTAGATTTCAATATTCAAAATTTAGTTTTATCAAACGAATCAAAGTCTAAAAATTTTAAGTTAAACTTAAAATTAAAAAGATAGAATATATATATATATATATATATATATATATATATATATATATATTTATATATAAGAGATGAAACTTGGCATTGTCTCCATCCCACTTAAATTGAAGGCGTGACACAACAATAAGATTTGATTAGATAAAAAAATTCTTTAATTTTTAAATAAATAAATAAATCGTCATCTCAAAATATAATTTTTTTTATTTATCTCTAAATTTATTTTCATTCTCTTTTGATTTAGGTAATAATTTATGTTCAGATCTATTGATTTTTGGGTCTCCAAAAGGCAGTCAATTCCTATGCAAGTGGGTATTTTTCAAAACCCCCAAATCCACCAATAAGGAGTTAAACAAATGGTGATCCACTTAGTGGGGTCACTACTCTTAATTATGATTGGATAACCCAACCATTGCATGGGTCTTTGTCTACTGGCCCCCAATAAAGTCAGGAATCATATTAAACAAGGCATATGGTTGGTCCTCCATCATCACAGGTCAGTCCTCGCCTTTTTTTTTTTTTAATCTTTTACTAAATCCATTTATATATAACTATAGTTCAAAGTTTTTATATAATAATTTAAAAAATTATTAAAATTTGTTTATTATAAGGTAAAAAATTATATTATTTCTTTTTTGAAAGTGAAACATTAAGTAATATAATAATTTAGGGAAATATTATAATAAATAAGATGGAGGTATACTTAGATATTAACTCTTACAAGATGAGATTACTTGAATTGGATTGAAAATTTATAAATATATAGAGTTAAATTGAAACTATGATGTATTGTGAAAAAATACTAATTTTTAAAAAATAGAAATGTTTTATATTATAATTATTTTTTTATTGAATCAAAGTTTTGAATTGAGTTTAGTCCTAATCCAAATACCAAGTTGATCAATAATTTAATACTATATATAGTATTATAGTAATCATATATATATATATATATAAGAGTTGCGGAAACCTCCTATGATGACACATGGCACCTTCTTGCACTGATACCTTATACTGTGAATTTAATATTTTTTAAAAATTTTTTTTTATTAGTGAAGAATTTTTAAGGGGTTTTTTTTTTTAATATTAATGTTATCTGAATTCAATGAATTTAGATAGAATTAATCAGAGTTATCTGAATTCAGATAGAATTATCTGAATTCAGATAGAATTATCTGAATTCAGATAGAATTATCTGAATTCAGATAGAATTATCTGAATTCGATGAATTCAGATTTCTGAGACTTCTTTTCTTATTTAGGAAGACATCAAAATCACAAACGTTTCACTCGAGAAACAAACTCTGCTGCACAAACTGCAATGAATTTTGGTGGCACAATGAATTTCAAATTTTGGATTGGCAAGGATTTTTGGTGGCAACCAAGATGAAGCTGGCACAAGAAGGATAGTAGGAACATAGTAAGCACAAACTGCTCTTCTACTATTTTATTCAATCATAGACAATTCTGAATATTTTTCTTTTTTGTCTTCTTTCCTAAGTCCTAACGCCATCAATGAACATTATATAACTTCATAGGTTTCTTTTTTGCCCTAATGATGTGATGTTGTGGCTATATGTCCTCGTAGTATGCAATGGAAGGGATATTCTCAAAAAAAATAGATGTGATTGGAGTACACAATATAGGGTTAATTTTCAACAATCTCCATATGATAAATTGTGCATCATAAATTGCGACGACAAATACGCCGTGCAGATCATACGCCAAAGCGTGTTGATCATAAATTGGGTGGAGATTATGTGCATCAATTTGTTCATATTCAATTCTATTAACGTATGATGCACATACTCTCATAGTTGTGTAGGAAGAATACATGTAGCGTCAGTTTATTGTTTTCATAGAAGGGATAAGCATCATGCCATGATTGAATTGTGGAAGGGATATTCTCAGAAAAATAATTCATTGAATTATTTTTTAATATAAGAAAATTGAGAATATTATTGAAATTATCCCGTACAATGCACGGGCACCTACCTAGTGTAATATAATATGTCAAGGTGATAAATCCATTTTCAATAATGCAATAATGTAAGATTGCATTTGATGAAATTAACCAATTAAAGTTAAGATTTTACATTTTGGGGAAATCGTTTAGGGATTAGTTGTGAATTTGACCTTTTTTGTTTTCAACGAAAAGGAATTGGAAATGAAAATTAGTTGTGAATTTGACATTATTCCTATGTTTCCTTTGTGATTGAATGACCCTCTTCACACTGGTGTAAATATCTATATAAGGATATTTGAGGTTAGTGGCTCACGTCCTTGCAAACGTCTACTGCGTTTGGTATCTGTAGCACAGCCGGTGAAGGTTTAAAGTTTGAATTTTGATCAACTTTGAAGGTTTGATATGAATTTGGTTTTCTGTGAATTGTTCACAGACGAAGCTTCCTTAGAATTGGTTTTTGTGATGCTCTTTGATTGCCAATTGAAAAGCCGGTACTCCAATCCATGAAGACCCAGTTCAATCCATTAAATTAGATGCCTGAGAGAGAATACATTAAGTGTGCAAACAGAAAGCTTCTATACTTTCTGTTATCTTGCACGCGAAATAATACGGATTCCATTCCGTATTATTTTTTTATTCAATTAATTAATGAAATTAATAATTAATTAATTTAATATTTTTTTATAAATTTTATTTTACTCTGGTCTTATTCATTGGGCCAAATAAATTATTTATTCTTGGGCTTGAACACCCATAAATAATAAATCTCAATTAATTATTTTTTGAGCTTTATTAAATAGCCAAATAAATAATAACAAGCCCAAATAGACCAAATAAAATTTCATAAATTTTATCTAGTTCCAAGTTAATTTTCTAATTATTCAATCTGTGATTTGGACCTTGATTAATTAATTAATTAATTAATTAAACTAGATAAAATAAATACTCTCTCTCGAACCTTTTAGTTTATTCTAATTCAACAATAAATTAGATTAATAAAATAAAAACTCATAATTATTAAGACCAATTTCTTAACCCAAATCTTTCATGACTTAAGGGTCATTGCGAAGACCAAAAGACACATCCCTTAGCTACTAAAATGACCAAAATGCCTCTACTATATAAATAACCATATTTTACATTTTAAATATTTTCTAATATCACCATAAAGAAATATTGACTTCAAGAATAATGCTACGTTAGCAAAGTCTTCGATTTACAAGTGTAATGACTAAGATACACCTCTACGCATCGCCGTGCAATTAGAGAAGAAGCGTGTACTAACACCTCTCTAATAGACATGTACCATCCTTAGACCTCTAGTTCAATGATCCACAACTTCTGAAATATTTTCACTTTTCAAATGAGTTACCCTAAAGTAAACATTTAAGTCATATTCCCCAAACCCTAGATAATTAGATTATTTGAATAGTCACAATGAGCGATATAATGTATAAGCTATCTTGTACAAGTATGTCTTAATTAACTAGTTACGTATATCCAACATACAAGTATCTTGGTTTTATGAAAGAATCTCAACTATAGTATATCAAAGTATATACTTTTAGCTTCGTCAAACTACCAACTCATACTCAAGCGGTAGAGTATTAGTCCACGCTGTAGCAGTAATAGTTTGGGTTTCTTTTAAATAGTACTTTTAGAAACTACTATTACAAGTCTTGTTCTACATATTCGAAATATATTCATGTTATGAAGTGAGTGGATTACTCACTGGCTAAATGTAAGTCATTCTCCATTTGGAAACCATAACACAATAACCTATACATGATCAAATTCCCATTCTCATCAATCGGTTAAAAATAAACATTTATGTATTAAGTAATTCGTGATACATACCTTACTATAAAAGACCACCATTCACATGAATCACTTACTTAAACACAATAAGTCATTTCCAAACGAAAATCGTGCACAATTAAAATGTAACTTCACAAACAAAATTTGAGAATAAATTCTTTTATTAATAAATTCGATAATTACATCAAATAAATTAGTCTAGAGGACATATATTCTAATACTTGAGACTTTATCTTACAGTTTTATACTCATATACGCGAAATGATTAATTAAACTTGAAGATAAAGAATACATTTTATTAATAAATTTTCAAAATATATTGCATAAATGATTGGATCTAAAGCACAATTATAACACCAATATGATTGAATGCTCTAACATTTGTATAAATACTCAATAAAATGATTGTAGACACCTGCGTATCTCTCTACACTTATCTCGTAAAAATATAAATATAAGGTTACAACTCTAAGTTGTAATGTTGTATTTTATGCATGAGATAGTACAAAATGAGTTTCGACATGTTTATTGATTCAACAAAGAATTTCATTTTAGTGAGTTGAGTAATATACACATAGAAAGTTTAGCAATGGAATATTGGTGTTGATTTTTTTCTTGGTAACAAATTTTAAGAATACTGAAAAACAAATATTTTGAATGAAAAAATAGGTTTAGTGTGAAGGATGAAGGACTGTTTTTTTTTCTTCCAACTATTAAATGTTAGTACACAAGGGTGTAGATTTTGCCCTTTCTGCTAATTAACTAAATAAAATATTTATACTAAAGGTAAAGATATCATATATGTTGAAGGGGGAATAAAAAGACAAAACTCTACATTTGACAACGATTGAATTTTCAACCTGTGGCCTTTAACTCTTTCCTAAGTGGCCTTAATTCAAGATGTGTACAATTAATTACAAGGATAGAGTTATATTTCAACTCTTCTTTTCTCCATTAAGAGCAACATCTCTAATTAGCAAACAAAACATAAATACTCCAATTCAAGCGGTGAAGAAGTGCAAGTGCCAATTGGTTGAAAAGAATTTTCCTAATTTGTTTTTTGCTTATCAAATTAGAAGTTAACAAATATAGATCCCTTGGATTCTTCAAGCAAAAAGAAAATAGCAAAACCCCATATTTCTCTTCCAATGCACAATAACAAATTTGAAAGATGTGGGAAACTATAGCAGCCATCAAATCAAAAAGGCAGATAGGATAAACTATTTGTAAAGCAACCCTTGGGATCTCAAGAACTTAACATTTTGTGATGTGAACAAATTTGTGTGAATATTTAAGTCGCGTACTCACACCGTCTCAAATTATCAGTCTCATTTTAATCGATTATACGAATATTAAGATATGTGATTTTTTTTAGTTAATTAAACTCTTTATTCTATTTTTACCCTTAAAATTTAATTTGTTTTCTCTCTTTCTTTCTCTCTCTTTCTTTATTAAGAAATATTCAAATTTTAAAGTTTTGAGATATACTCCAAATTATTTTTATCTTCTATTAAATGAGGTCAGCTTGTTAACAAAGAATTATTTAATATGTTTGAAAAATAGAATGCTATTAAATGAGGGTAAATTTAGAATGTTAAATTTTAATTTTTTAAAGAGACAGATAATTTTAGACAAAGATTAAGTTAAAAACAAGATAGATAATTTGAAACGGAGAGAGTATAATTTACTATTCTTTTATGGAATGGATTACACAAAGCAACAAAAATGTATTTGCTTTTAGGATAATAATTCATAGAAGTTTACAACTAGCCGCCTTCTAAATAAGGTTAATTTGAAATATGTATTTTTCAAGCAACTATAAGTAGTGTCTTGAACAATTCCTCCTCTCATAACAATGCATGTTGGAATTGTTTTTGGATTAATTAAAAAAAGAAGTTATGTGTCTTATCTAGATGTACGTATTTTTATTTTAAATATTAAAAATAAATGTTTTATTTTTTAAAATAAATATATTTTTATTTAAAATTTTATAATTAATTTAAGAGATATGAGCTGCTTTATTAATACATAGATTTATTATTAACTTCTCTTAATAAAGAAGATAATGTGGCAATCTATTTATGATTAAATACTTTTCTAAAATTTTTATTAAGTTAAAATAAAATATTCATATTTGAACAGAAATAATAAAAAAAATTTATATTTTCTTTTTCCAATTGATCATGAACTTTTCATAAGAGAACTCCTAACCAGTATGTTATACAAACTAATAGCAAATTACTTCATCCGTTTCATATTATTTGGTTTTTTGGTCATTTGCACATATAGTAAGAATGTTGAAATTAATAAATATTTTTTAGTTATGTTCCAGATTTACTCCTAATAAATATAAGGACGAGTAATTATTTATGAAGATTTTTATCTTTTCATTAAATACAATTTGACTAAATTTAAGGGTAATATTAGAAAACATTAATCACTGATGTATAAAAATGTGTAAAAAGTTAAATATTATGAACTAAAATAGAAAAATTAAAACGCCAAATAATATAAAACAAAAGGAGTATATGAATACCAACAATTAAAGTGGATATAGCCTTAAGTTGGTTGTGATTTTTGTGACAGTGTATCTTTTTTATTTTCGATATTATTGAGAATTTATTTTTTTATTAGAAAAGAGAAGAAAAAGAAGATAGGTATACCTAAACGAATTTTGAATGCAAAATATTTTTATTTAGTAAGAAATACTTAAACTAGTTGATTTTTTTTTTTTTTTTGGTGGGTTATACTCTTTGATAGGGGAAGCATTCCTGTCTTAAAGGAAAATATTTCATTTATTCTAAAATACTTGTCAATCTAAATATGATATACAAATTAAGAAATTACTTATAAAATTTATATTCATTAATTGTTCTCCCTATATATTTATTAACAGGGGCGAACATAAGGCTTAGTCGGGGAGGGGGTCATGGCCCTCCCTATTTTTTTGAAAATTTTATTAATAGTAATAATATTACATTATAACTTATAAATTATTGTATATTTGACCTTCTATTTTTTTTAAAAAATTCTATTAATAATGATATATTCCATTCGTTTTAAAATACTTGTTTCAAAATACTTATTTATGTATATATTTCTAGAATTAATGATTAGTTTTTTCTTATTTTATCCTTACTTATTCTAAGTCAAGTGCACAACTTTCCAAAACTCTTATTTTTTCTTACTTTTTAGACATTTTCACCAATCAATAACTACTCCCTCTGTCCACAAAAATTAACCTAATTGTAAAAATTACGCATATTAAGGAATTGTAAAATTTTATAGTAAAAAGATTAAAATATCCACTATACCATTTGAAGTATTTTTATTATATTTTTTTATCTCATTAATTTGAATCACACCACTTATTTAATTACATCACTTTAATAATTACTTGTCTCTCTTTTATCATCTATGTCCTTTGTCTCTCTCTCTTTCCACTATTTATTTTAGAGTCTTCTTTTCATCCATATCACCTCATTAAATTATACTTTTGACTATTTTTATAAGATAACGTAATTTTATTATTGATTAAAATAAATTTTATATGGGTAGTTGTAATACTAATTAATTGATAGAAAATTGTGCTAAGGGTAAAATTGAAAAAATAATAATTAAATACAATATACATTTAAAAAGTAGACAATTATTTTTAGACAAACAAAAAAAAGGCTAATTATTTGTGAACGGAGAGAGTATCATGTTTTTAATATGGGTAGAATAGGAACTTTATTTAAATTATTATATTATTTTCAAGACCCTTAATCTGGGTGCAAAATGTTTTATAAATAAGTATTTTGAAACGAATGGAGTATTTGTTTATATACATATTTCTATAATTAATGATTAGTTTCTTCCCATTTTATCTTCATTTATTCTAAATCAATTGTACAATTTTTCAAAACTCTTATTTATTTTTAAAATTTTTCATCAATCAATAACTATCATGTTTTTAATATGAATAAAATATGAATTTTATTTAAATTATAATATTATTTTTAATATTTTTAATCTATGTATAAAAAAATTTATAAATAAATAATTTAAAATAGAAGAAATTTTTAATATAATAAAAATATAAATTTTTAACAAATATTTTGAGACGACGACAAGCTTCTGTATATGGATAGGGTTGGGATTAGGATTAGAAAATGGAAGGAAAAGCGGTAGAGTTAATGAGGAAACGAACGAATGGCCATTCCCCGAGGCCTACTACCTGCATCCAACATGGTCAACGGTCAAACCCATAAACCCAACTTGGAAATAGTAGTCCAGATAATATATCCTCTCTTTAAAAAAAAAAAATTCATATTTTGATGTAACATATTATTATACGCTACGGTATGGTGCACTGAAAATATTATAATCGCCAACCATTCTCCAATTAGAAGAAAATAGCGGAGACAGCGTCACGCAAATCAAAGAAAAAGGGTTTAGGGTTTCCCAAAACCGATGCGAAGCAAAAAAATCCTCCATAGGCAGGTGGCCTAGTGAGAGAAAGAGAGAGTAGTGTGGCCTTGTTTTCAACCTCAGGTAGCCCCAGCCGCCCGTGGTCCACATGCCCTTCAAAATGCGGTCGAATAGCAGGTACCGATGTGAACCTTCATGTACTTTTTAAATTATCTGTGTCTATATAATTGTATTTATTTTTTGTTTCTTTTATTTTTACAATTGTTTATTATTTTATAAAATTAATAATGTGGTTATTATTTTTAAATTAAATTATTATTATTACTTTATTACTAAATTATAATATTAATTAATTTTCAAGGTGAATTTAGATATGAATTATTTTAAAAGAAAATTTATTTTTATATAATGAAAATTATTAAATATGTGAGATTAATAAAAATATATAATGTGTTGTGAGTATATATCAATTATTAAAAAATAAAAAATATTTAAATTAAAATAAAACTTTTGATTGAGAAGAATTCTAATCTATTTACACCCTTAGTAGTTTTACTTTTATAACTATATAAATATTATAATTAAAAAACTTGTGTGAATTTTAAAAATTAATCGAGCATAGAAAAAATATACTCTATCCTTTTCATATTATTTGACCTATTTTATTTTACAATATTTGGTTCTAATGTTTTTTAATATTACTCTTAAATTTAGTCAAACTATACAACTTTCTATCTTTTGAAAAAAAATTATCAAACCAAATCTCTCTTCTCTCTCTCCTCTTTAATGCTTCTATGCAATTAATAGAAAGATAAAAATTTTCGTAAATAATTAATCACCATTTTACTTATAATGGATAAATTTGAAAACTAAAATATATTCCTTTCATCCCAAATTATATGTCATGTTTAACTCATTATGCAGTATTAAGATAAGAAAATTTTTTAGTTAATTAAGCATTTACTTCTATTTTTATTCTTAAAATTTAATTTAATTTAATTTTATTTATTAAGAAGTACTCAAATTTTAAAACTTTAATGTGCTCCAAATTGTTTCTTTCTCTTGTTATTTAAATGAGATCATTTTATTGGGAAATAAATTATTTAATATGTTTAAAAAATAGACTGTTATTAAATAGGGACAAATTTAGTATGTTAAATTTTAATTTTTTAATAAGACATATAATTTAGGGCAGAGGGAGTAATACTTAATGATTTCAATATTTTTAATCTGTATATAAATAATTAAAAGGCCAAATAATATAAAATGAAGGGAGTATATTCTATGAATAAGTGGTCTTCATCATGCAACTCAATGTAGAGGGGATTCTCATAGTTGTTTGGCAAATTAATAAGAGGTATAATGTAAAATTACTCTAAAAAAAATATAGACAACAAAGTAAAAATTTATTACCTGGTAAAAATTTATGACAATTATTTTTTACGCTAATAAGAAAACAGAAATGACTTAAAAAACACAATGGAAAATATTTGCGACTTGGTATTTTACTGGAGTTAAATAAAAGTTTAAAGTTATTTCATGTCTAGTTAATTAATTTATGAATATATCACCTAAATTGAAAAAAGAGCATGGACATTCATATATCCCAAAGATTTTATTGTCATTCCAATAATAATTTTATTTTTATAATTTCTAAACAGATATCTTGATAGGAGTCAATTTTCAAACAAAATTTTTAGACATACATTTTCGCTTTCAAATATCTAAATTTAAAATTTTTAAAGAAATTATAATAGCTTTTTTCGTGTTAAAAGAAAATCTATATCTGGAAAAAGAATTTTATATATGTTTTGAAATAAATGTTATTTAAAAAAAAACAGAAATCTATATCCGACGTTTAGTTCACAAAGGAGGGGAATGAGAACTTTTACTTTTATTAAAAATGGTAAATATAATTTAGTTTAATATAATTTTTATTTATATTTTAATCTATTTAAATTTAGACTATTTTCTAAATATAGATTGAGAGTCATAATTTATTTTATTTTTATATTTCATTCTTAACCAAATGATGTAAATTACTCATATATATATATAGATTTATATCTTCATTTATTTTTCTCTCTTTTTTACCCTAACTAAACATAGCGTTAAATTTTAATAATGTATTTATTATATTTTTAATTTATTATATACTTTACTAAATTATACATTTATTAGTTTTCTAATAAAAATAAGGTAATCATTTACTCTAAATATTATTTGTTAAATTTTATAAAAAATTTAAATAATTATTTGAAAACAAAAACAATTATAAATACTAAAATATTTTAACTAATTAAATTATCATATCAACTAACCTTCAACCCATACCATACATGGACCAAAGGTCCGTCCAAGTTCCAACTCGGATTTTGTACATGTAAAAAAGCCGCCCCTTTTTTTATTTCAACGCCTCGCAACAGAAGTAGTCTCTTTCGCTAACATACGCCTGTTCATTACGCACTCAAAACAGAACGCACGTACGTGTCGGTGTCTTGGAACGGTTGAACCTAACGTGGACTGCAGGGAACAGAGGTGCGCACGCAACTACTCAGCGCAATTTAGCCTCACGCCCTTTATTTTCAATTTCCCACCGATTTGCTTCTCTTTCCACCCGCGCTTAAAATACTCGCCTATATTCTTTCCTTCCCTCTTGAGTCTTCTCCCTCCATGCCCTCTCTCTCTCTCTCTCTCTCTCTCTCTGCGCATAGATAACCATTGTCTGTATCTATAGCCGATCTATATATATATACAATATACATATATGCAACCACTTTGTGCCCTAAAAGATACTTTTGTTAGTGTCTCTTATTGATTCCAATCTGCAAGCGATATTTCCTTCAGCTGCGCATTCATTTGCATTTGTCCTCAACTCTGAATTGTAAGCGATGTGTTTGTGAATTTGATTTTCAAGTATATTGAAATTTTGAGCTCTGGTTCGTTGTTTGCGTTCCTTTCGGCCGGAACTGAAGTTACCTGGTGGAGTTTGAAGCTGCTGCATATTTATTCGGTGTTTTAGTGATTTTCTGTGCAGAAAAATCTACGTCTGGCCTCTGCGGTGAGAGTGGAATGGAAGGTTTCGATCGTTGCATTGAGGTTGTGGCTGGAAGAGATTTGTCCTTTAAGGTGGATTGCGGTGATGTTTGCTTAAGCATTGATTGAGAGAAGTGTAAAGGAGAGTAATCAACCTTTTTTGCTCATTATCGTCGATGAATCGCGAAAGTTTTTTGTTCAGACTGCACGGTCTATTCGGTTTCAAAGTAGTCGTTTTCACCGAAGTTGCCAGTGGGTAAGTTTTGATAGCGAAAGGGAGAAAAGGTGTTGATAGGCAGATAACAAAGGGGGAGAGAGAGTGTGTGAGAAAGGTGGGGAAAAGAGGGAGAGGAAGCGTGCGGGTGGATTTTTTGTTGGTGTTGAGGTAGAGCAGCTGTAGCTGCAGAGTTTGATCACGCGAGGCCTGTGAAAATGCCGCATCGAACAACTTACTTCTTTCCACGGCAATTTTCAGACCGCGGATTCGATGCATCCTCGTCAAAGTCTTTCTTAGATCACGAGAAGAAAATCAACGCCTACAAAGATGGTAATAATGGTAGCGAAACCGCAAAGTCTTCAAAAGAGACTGGTTCGGGTTCAGGTAATATTTATGATGACAAGGACTCTAATGTCTCATATTCAACTTCAACTGTACCTGACAAATACCAAGGATTCACGGGGGACAAGATTCATGGAAACCAACTGGCTGCCTTTGTAAACTGGTTGGCTGACAAGAAAAAGAAAGAAATTAAGTCAAAGATCAGTCACGTGAAGATCAAGCTAGAAGATGAGGAAGATGATGATGAACACGAACACTTGCTTCCTCCACCTCCGGAGGCGGTGCCACCAGAGATTGTGGAGGTTGACCGCCAAGTGCCCGTGCAGAAGCCAAAGGATCAGCTCGCTAGTGACCGCCATGGAAGTAATTACAGAGGTGAGAAGGAGAGTCGTAGTAGTGGGCGAGAGAGGCATACGTCTTTGCAGAGGCTGTCGAGTTTGGGGAGTATTAGCTACGCGGGGAGTTTGTTTTCTGGTGGAACGACGACTTATGATGGGAATTGGACCATCAGTACTGGGGTTAAAGATTCTACGCGGACGAGGGAAGTGGAAGAGATGGAGGTCGAAGAAGAAGGGGCTAATAGGGATCCTGTGGTGCAGAAGTCGAAGGAAAGCTATTACTTGCAGCTTACGTTTGCGAAGCGGCTCACTGAACAAGCTACCCTGGCTAGTGAGGCTACGCTTCTGCAAGAGTGTAGAACTGCTGTATCTTCTGATCCACAGACGATCTCCTACAGGCTCTGGGTACTTACTCTTTTCAGTTTCCAATTCTTTTTAATTTTAAAAATTATGTGGCGCAAATTGTCACACAAATTTTGAACTCATCTTACGAGAACTAGCTTTCGCTATTTTCGTCTCCCATAATGGAAGGTCATCCTATGAAATTTTTATGGTGTATTTTACAGATCCTTTTCGTTGATAGAATGGCCAATTTTGAACTATTGTATTAAAACCATTACGTGCTACTTGAAATGTTTTCGTTTTATTAATTCGCAATAGAAACTTAGTTGAACAATTTGCAATTTATCTTTTGAAGTTTTGAGCTTGTTCTTGCAATTGGTCAATCAAAGAGTTTTGACGAAAAATGATAACACTGTTTCTTTGGCATACTTGAAGAAAAATATTCATTCTAGGCTGTAATCTTCTTCTGTCTAATTTTGTTTTTCCTGTAATCATCCCGAGTTCTTGTGAGTTCCTAACTTCATAAATATAATCCATTATTCTTTTCTTACTTGGTTACTAGTTCCATCTTCCTTTCCATAACCTTGCTAACTTGAGTTTGCTTTGATTCCTCATTGTGCTTCTTTCTCTTCCAGGTCAATGGAAGCTTGTCATATACTGACAAGATATCTGATGGGTTCTACAATATTTTAGGAATGAATCCATATCTTTGGGTGATGTGCAATGAACCGGAGGAAGGTAGACAATTGCCATCTTTGATGGCTCTTAAGGCTGTTGACCCCAATGATACAGCAATGGAGGTAGTTCTTGTTGACAGGCGTGGTGACTCACGGCTCAGGCAGCTAGAAGATAAAGCGCAAGAAATATATCTTGCTGCTGAAAATACCTTGACTTTAGCAGAGGAACTTGGCAAACTTGTAGCTGTCTATATGGGGTAGGTATTAAGTTTCATCTTATTGTGCAATCTTGGGCTCTCATATACTTTAATGTAAGACTTAAGTTTGTTGAAATTTAAGGGGCTCTTTTCCGGCGGAGCAAGGTGATCTTCAAATGCGCTGGGCACTTGTCAGTAAGAGATTAAAGGATTTACAGAAGTGCATTGTCCTCCCAATTGGTACTCTATCCACGGGACTCTGTAGGCACCGGGCTATTCTATTCAAGGTGACATTTGAATCATCTTTTACTGAACAAGAGAAAGTGAACTGCTGTTTGTTTATATTATTTTTCCCTTACTTCCCAAGTGTTGCACATTGAAGAACCTTTGCATTTCATTGAATTCTCTCTTGATTGCATTTAAGGTTTAATAGTTGTCTTCTTAAATTCACGCAAGTCAATTTTGAAGTTTAATAGTAGGTAACTTTCGGTTAAATTGATTGATATTGTTGGTGAGTAAACAACTAATGTTACTTTTTTTTTTTGAGGAAGAGAAAATATATATTGAGTTTTTGTATATGTGCCTCCTTACTTATTTCTATTTCCAAGGTTGTAAGAAACCTTATAGTGTTTTCCTTTTGAAAGTGTCTTTGAAGGATGGTTGAACTATTTGCTAACATGCCTGCTCAATGTCAAAACTGAAAGCAGTCCTCATCTGCACTTTGTCAACGTAGTAAATTAGTGAAAATTAGGGTACTAAGGTTGTGCAGTCCATTCTTCCTCCACTTTTATCTCCTGTTTCCTGTGGGCCAAGCATGTATGTAATTTGTGTCTGGCTACCAGATGTTCCATACAAGAGATTCTCATGCTTTTGTTGAATTCCTTCACAGGTTTAAAGTAATTTTTGTTTGGGGGCATTTTCATCTTTCACCAATCTATGTTCTGTTATTGCTGTGGCCTGCTAATCAAATTTTAATCTTTATCAAGCATTCAAACATTTTTTATGTTTGTTTCTGCCTTTTAAGTTTTGTGTGCTGTATTTGCACCAACCGGCTTTCACATTCATTTTGCTTGTGAGCACCTGATAAACATATGATACTGGCATAGTACACTTTTTAATGTGCAGTTCCCCTTCATTTGCAGAAGTTGGCAGATTATGTAGGTTTGCCATGTAGAATAGCTCGAGGTTGCAGATACTGTGTTGCAGATCATCGATCATCTTGTCTTGTGAAAATTGAGGATGATAGGAAGCTATCAAGGTAATGAATTTGTATTTTATTTTAGGATTCAAATGGAATGGTTTTGAAAAAGGGGGAAAGAAGAAAGTGAGCAAACCTATTCATGTTAATGCTATTCACTTGGTCGTTCTCTTCCTCTTTCTGATAAGAGGACAGGCTTTTTTTGCTCGAGTTTCTTTCTCCTCTAGGTTTCCCTGCTTGCTGGTACTTCCTCTTTTATGAGAAAATTTGGAAAACTTATTTCATCTTAAAAAGTATAAATTATTTTTGTATGAGATAAATCACTGACTTTTAAGTTTCCTTTTTATTATATAGTGGGTTTGTCTACTTGGATTTTTTCCAATTGGTTTATTTGTTTTGTATCTTTTGTTTTCAATTTTTACGACAACTCTTTAGTTGCCATCATTTTATGGCAAAATTTGTAATGATTTTTTATTGTCAAATGCTGTGGAAATTTGAAGTCCTTGGTAACGTTGAGAACCTTCATGATCTTTCTGCGCTAGATTTCCAATCTCATATTGCCTCCATTGTCTTGATATTTCAAACTTTTTAGTTGTTAATTTGATACTTATTTGGCGCTTGAATTACAGAGTGTGCTCTACCATGTCATGAGGATGAAAGTTCATTTAACATTTGATTAGACAACAAGGCATGTCCTAAAGTGGAGCAACTTCAAGCCTTTTCTTCTTTCGCTTTCATGCATTATTGAAACTAATATAAATTCATGCAGGGAATTTGTAGTTGATCTAGTTGGGGAACCTGGAAATGTGCGTGATGCAGATTCCTCGATAAATGGAGGTGTTCCTTTCTCAATTCCTTCACCATTTCAGATTTCTCATCTTAAACAATATCAACAACCGTACGTGGTTGATGACCTTTGCGGACAAAGACAAATCTCAATTTGCACGTGCGTTCGTCATGAATCTCTTCATTATTCAGGTATCTTGGGTTTTCATGACTCTAAATCTCGTTCAAATTTGAAGGAGAGTCAAAAGTCTGGTTCTATTACTTAGATTTTGGTATCTTGGTGTGCTAAAAGTGATGATATATGGTGAAAAGTCTTAGTAGTCTTATTCTTCTTGTACATCAGATGATGGTTTAGCATCAACTGAACTTTTCTGGACTAGCAATAAGAATAGATGTGCGGATTACTTTTGTTAAAAACATGCTTAAATAACCATTAAAATTGTGATTATATGCTATCTTTTTTCCCCAACAACACCACACCACACCTCCCCCCCCCCCCCCCCCCAACCCCTCCATAAAGAATTCACTTTTTGGGAAAGAAATAAAGCACATTGTTTTGTTCATTTCTCTCCCTTGGAATAGTTAAATGATTTTGCTTGGTGTCAGGTTTTTTTGCCTTTTTAATTCTTTTCTGCTTGTGGTAGGCTTATTAGGCCTTCTCTTCCCAGCTGCCCTCTCTCCACCTAGTTGGGAGGAATAAGAATTAACGCGTTAGCTTCATGTCATTGCATGATTCTTGTTATGGATTTACTGGCATTCCATACATGGTTGTAGCTAAGTTGTTTTCGATGGAAATCCATCTAGACCTAGTATTTTACTAACCCTGTTAGAAGGCTAGTTAATAATTTAGCATAAAGTTTTCCTAGTCTTGTACTATAATGACAGTTGCACTGCTTGCAGGCGCCGAGAAAGAAAATTGTTCAGCGGACGAAGTTGGCATGCGTAGGAATACAATGATTTCCATGTACTGTCGACCAAGTCAGGCTTCTAGCCCCACATTGCCTGAAGCAATTTCTGGTGCTCTTGAGGTTGCAGGGGATGATTTTGAAGGAGAAAATGTTGTGATCAATGAGGAATATAACCATGAGGTTGTTATGTCTGGAGCTGCAAGGCAGTTACCCCTATTACCATTCTCTGGTAAATCAAACATAGTGGAGGTTGAGAGCAGGCGTGAGACTTGTGGGAAATATCCCTCCGAAGCCATTCCAAGATACTTGAATCTTGAACCCTCTCTTGCAATGGATTGGCTGGAAATATCCTGGGATGAATTACATATTAAAGAACGTGTTGGAGCTGGTACCTTCCTCTACTAGTTATTAGCTAATTAATAATGCACCTTGGCTTGAATGTTCTAGTTAGTACCACTTCCGTGGTAATTCTTGATTTTAAAATGTTTGCTGTTGACCCTTTCAGGTTCATTTGGGACAGTGCATCGAGCTGAATGGCATGGATCGGTTAGTCTCATTTGGCTATTAATTCATCTCATTTGGCTTTAATTCACTTGACATCATGGTTCAATTAGAGCTATACTTAGGTTTCTCTATGTTGGTAGAAGATAGATTAGTATATGCAATTTATTTCATAGATAGGACATTCACCGTCATATGTGTAGTAAGGATATACTTGCACAACAACTATTTTTGCCATATCCTTACTAAATGAAAATGAATTTGAATTTCAAATTCAAATTTGAAAATATTTGTGAATCAAGTCTGCTTGCAAAATCCATTTGGGAAAAACCAAAACAATTTTGGGCTGAAGAGTAGGGACGCAACCCTATTTTTGTGTTGAGAAAACGGTTTCCGCAGAAGATGGATTCCGTGGGAAATGTGATGGACTGCAAAGTTGTGTGTTTTTGTGCTTTTGACCTGTGCGATCTAGGCTACTGTGCATTTTTGTTGCCGTTAGTCACAAGCCTCCACTTGTCAGTTTTCTGCTCTCGCCAGTAGAAAAGCAGAAATATCATTTCAAGTGAGTTTTCAACTGAAAAGAGAAAAATTTTAGCAAAAGTTGCTGCACAGTTCTACCGTTATATAGGGTCCAAGTATGACTTGAATATCAACTTCTTAAAGCACCTTATTCCCCTTAAAAGTTCAATCCGAAGAGAGCAGACGTGCTCGAGGATAATGCTTCTATGCCATTAAAGATTGAATATCCCATGAGATTAGTTTTTTACGCAAGAACATGCTTACTGATTGCATTTCAATTATTTTGAAATCTTGCTTCCTGTATGTGATCAAAAGTAGGGAGTGCATCATTTCAACAGATTCTTCCAGAAGAATTAAACACCTCTGTCTCAACATCCGAAATAAACCGGAGTGTTTTGCAGGATGTAGCGGTTAAAGTTCTGACCATCCAAGATTTTCATGATGATCAGATGAAGGAATTTTTGAGGGAGGTATGTTTAATAATTTGACTATCTAGTTGTTACTGGCAAAGTAATTTCTGTTATAGCAACCCCTGTTTTACCTGCTTTATGCAATATTTGTTTATATTTCATTTATTGTACTTTTTAGGTAGTAAAGGATGCAATCTTTGTTGTGTCTGTATGCAATATTTTTTTTTGGGTCTACTCCCGTCTTTAGGTTGTAAAGCATGTGTAATAGTTTTCTTCCTTTCATCGCCAAATTAGAAAGATAGGGGAGGGGATTTTTCTCATTTTTCTGTTGCTGTGATTGTGCGCAGCTAATGTAGAAAATGTAAGTTACAGGGGACACCATAGGCCTAACAAACAATTGAGTTGTATATTTAATAAAGGGTAGCATGGCAGTTAAAAATATTGGTTGGACACATGGTAGTAAGAATCACTATTGGACATCAGTAAACAATTGCTCTGGTCTCATCTAAGATCCTTCATCTGCATTGAAAGCCATTGTATAAGGTTCTCTGGACTTTCCTCCTTTAGCAGTGGAGAGAGTTTGTGTTTTACCTGTCTCATAGATCATGGCATGGTATTATAGTACATGTGCTATATTCTATCTATTCTTTGTTTTTAAGTCAATTTTTCCTGGTCACATGGTAGGATATTGGTACTTGTGCTTACTGTGATGCACAATTGTGTACATCTTCCAGGTTGCAATTATGAAACGTGTTCGTCATCCCAATGTGGTTCTCTTTATGGGAGCTGTTACAAAGCGTCCACATCTATCAATTGTGACAGAATATTTACCAAGGTAAATTATTTGATGAATTTGAAGAAAACTGTTAGGTGCAAAAGATGTGCATACTGAGTTTTTCTTTTCTTACTTTTCTCTACAGAGGAAGTCTGTTCCGCTTGATCCACAGGCCTGCTGCTGGAGAAATTTTGGATCAGAGGCGGAGGCTTCGGATGGCTTTGGATGTGGTTTGTGCTAGATCTTAAATCTGTAGATCTTAGTTTCTATTGCTTTCAGTTAAATATCTTGGTTCTATTATCTGCAGGCTAAAGGCATCAATTACCTACATTGTCTGAGCCCTCCTATAGTCCACTGGGACCTTAAATCTCCCAACTTGTTGGTTGATAAAAATTGGACTATGAAGGTACAGTCAATCATTTACTTACAATTTTTATGGCCAAGCGCATGCTGGCTTTAACTTTAATTATATGTGGTGCTTCAGGTATGTGATTTTGGCTTGTCAAGATTTAAAGCCAACACATTTATCCCATCGAAGTCTGTAGCTGGAACCGTAAGTCTCTCTCTTTCTCTCTCTCAACACTTCTTTGTATGTGTTTGCACCAGATATCAGCAGTCTCCCTACGTAGATACTAGCTATTTTTAAGCTTCCACATTTATCAAGATCTCCTTAGTCGTCAGCTAAATACAAGATTCTTGGGCCATTCATAGTGAATTTTGTACAGAGAAGTTATTTTATATTAATTTTTGTAATTATCTTACTCGTTCTGCTGTTTCATAATGCACATTCTAGTCTATGTTTTGCATTGAATGGTCTTCTAAAGTTGGTGTTATCACTCTACAATACAATATCCGTGAGAAAGAAGCTATGCCAAAGTGTGGCCTATTCTATTGCGCATCAAGTCTTTTCTCAGTTAGCAGTAACTTGCTTCAGGATTTCTATTTGCCGTTTTGGGACTTTACTGGGCATTTGAATCCATCCCATACTTGAAAAATTGGATGTTTTGATCAATACATTGAATCAATTTGCATATTATTCTGTTGCTTTTGTTTCAGCCCGAGTGGATGGCCCCTGAGTTCCTTCGCGGAGAGCCATCAAATGAGAAGTCTGATGTATATAGCTTTGGGGTGATTCTATGGGAGCTTGTGACTATGCAACAGCCTTGGAGTGGACTTAGCCCTGCTCAGGTTTATGTTCATTGATTGAAAAGCCTCCAACTTTTTCTGTCGCTAGCATACCTCTTTTCTTCAACTCCTGTTTTAGTATATATGAGTGCTTTTGAGAATGTTTTGTCTGATTATGTTTATGCTAAGTATGCCTGGACAGATTCATAACAGCTTCTTACCGGGGGAAACAATATTTCAGGTTGTTGGTGCTGTAGCATTCCAAAATAGGAGGCTTGTAATTCCCCCAAATATTTCTCCAACCTTGGCATCTTTAATAGAGACGTGCTGGGCCGAGTAAGCATTTCTGTTGGTTGCAGAATTATTTTATACTTGACTACTGGTTTGTTGTGGGCCGAATAATCGTGGGTAGAGTCTCAGTGTTCCTCAATAAATGGATGATGGCCGTTTTTTTTCTTTTCTTCTGGTATTTTGGTGAGATTTTAGGTTTGGTGTCGGTGCTGTAGTGGGTGGGGGAGGAATCATTTGAAGGAATCAGGAGATGATTTTATGATATGCATATAAGAGGTAATGCGTTGGATTAGAAAAATATAACATGCAACTATATGGAGGAAGCCTAGTCAAACCTTTAGCGAGCATTTGGCTTGTTAGACTCTTTACAACGTTTTCTTTGACATGAATTACATGGGTGTTTTAGTTAAGTATGCACTTCTTATAATTTTTTTTTAATGAATATTTTTTTAAAGGAAGAAAACTAATAATAATAATAATAATAATAATAATAATAATAATAATAATAATAATAATAATAATAATAACACAGTGCTGCAGAGAACAGCTGAATATAATGTGCATCTCCCATTAGAATTCAATATGATGTTACTCTGGCTCTGCCGTTGATCATTTTCTTGTGATTTACAGTGACCCCGCACAACGACCGGCTTTCGCTAGTATCGTGGATACTTTAAAGAAATTGTTAAAGTCTCCAATGCAGTTGATAGAGATAGGAGGTGCCTGATTGTAATATTGGGTCCGGTTCGGGTCAGATGTTTTGGCCGTTTCCCAGTGATTTCCATGGTCGAGTTGACAAATTATTGTAACGCATTCGGCAGCGAATTCGTATACTGACCAGAGAGTCGCGGAGCCTTTTTGGTTTCGGCGAGCAAGTGATATATAAAATATATATATATATATATATATATATATATATATATATTTTCCCTCATCTAACTTGGACTACTACGGGTGTAGATTGCGGAGCCCGTTACCGTATCTTAAGCCAGCAATGCGGCGGGGGATAACGGCCTTTCATAAAGAATAAGCCTCTGTTGTTGCGGGCTTCTTTTGCCGTCCTAGCTGGAAATGGTGCTTGGCACGGCTTTCATTTATTGTACACTTTCTGGGCTAAAATGAGCCCAAAATTTCAAGGGTGCACTTGTGGGCTCCGGTGATGTAATAATGAGTCAAATTGTGTTATTTGCCATTATAGCATGCAACAAATTCTGATGGTACTTTCGCTTCTCTTCCTAACTATGAGTAACTGTTAAGCCATGTAGCTTGTCAGAGCTCCAGCAGGAACATCCAGCATCGGATTGGAAGCCAGATTTGACCAACTTTGTTTCATTGGGGGTTGGCCGAAGCCATAAAATGATCGATTCGAGGGTATCTCGCATGATCGCATCACGTAATGTCTCCAACTCGGCCAACACGCTATTTCCGCAGCCTTTTACTCAAAAGCTAAAGCCTTTAAATTTACTCGGCTGCGTTTCTTTGACTGAAGATTCCAAGCCCGAGGTAACGCCTAAATTTTGAAAAATATTTGGGTGGATTTAGTTCCTTGTGAAGTGTTATAATTTATTATTTTAAAAATATATAATTTTTAATATATATATTATAATATTTAAAACGATAATTTATAATAATTCAGATCCATTTAAATATTTTTCTAAATGACGGTGGTTGAAGAATGGAAAACTAGTCCCTCTTTCAAAAGACATCTATAATGGTGCCTTCTAATATTTGCATTCCACTTTCTTTTAAAGTGGTCTCATTATTGATGGCATGCTAGTCTACCGACTTTCTCATCCCTCAAAGGTCATACTTTTCTGAGGGCATGTTAGCAGGAGCCAACGGCCAAGTCTCTCAAATTCGTGGAGATATTGCAAACTTTCTAATTTTTGGAAAATTGAAAGCCGAATTAGTATTCTAATAGTATAATTAAGGTTGAATCTTATTAATTTTTAAATTATTTTATGTTTTTCTCTTATTAACTGTACACTTTATTTTATGAGTCTCTTTTTAATTGTTTAGAAAATTTTACTAAGTTTTAAATTTTTTTTATTAAAATAGCATTGCAATTGACGCTGCTTAAATATCATTTTTCAATATGCAAATTTCAATAATATTTATATTAAAAGAAAAAATGGATCAGATTTATGATTTTTTAAAAGATAAATATGATTATTTTAATTAATTTATCTACTAAACTTATCATATAATTGATAAAATACTTTCATTCTAATGGATGGTAACTATATAAAAATTATTATCTCACCATAGTACTTGAAGAGTCAAATAACCAGAGAAGTAAATTATTGTAAAGCAACAAAAATTCTCATTACAAAACCGAAGAGTTCGAACAACTTATAGATAATGCATATGAAACGATCCAACGTAACAACAACGAGGGCGTCTTTATAAATAACACAATCCCCAGGGATTAGCCAGAATTTTCTCCTGTAAAGTTCGACTCTCCTCCACGGCTGCCGCTTGCGGCCTCGATTCTTAGTCTCCTGTTGATTTTCCGGCCTGCAATTCCGCTTTCCCTCTCTAAAAGTACGTACACCGTAGGCCAAAGAAACTTGCAATCTATCAATTTCAGAGCTTGGAACAAGCGAAACACGAAGATGTGGAACGATCTTCTTCTTCAAGCAGCTGTAATTCTGATTACCATTTTCATGTTTCTCTACATGCAAAATATCCCCCAGAAATTATTCTCGAAGCTGCGTTTCAGGAACCGAGCCGATCTTGAATCCAAGCGCCATTTCATCAAGGGCGCTCAGCTTTTGTCTCAGGCCAAATCAGCCAAAGACCAATCTTCAATTTCCGCCTTGGCTAAGTCGGCCGAAACCGAATCCGACCTAGCCATAGCTTTGGACTCCAAGGATGCCGCAGCGCACATTCTCAAGGCGTTGGCTTTGGAGCTCCGGGGATTCAAGACCTCGGCTCTTGACTCTCTTGATGCCGCGTTGTCGCCTGCGGTGGCGAAGTCGCTGAGCGGAGATGAGAGAGGGGATGCTTTGTATAAGAGGGCTGAGTTGAAACTCGCTGTGGGTAGACGCGGACGAGTTGATTCCGCTGTTGAGGACCTGATTGAATCGGTGCATCTGAAGGGTGATAATGTCAAGGCGTTTTGTTTGTTGGGAGAATGCTATCGAAAGAAAGGAATGAATGAAGAGGCTAAAAAGGCTTTCGAGGACGCACTCACCGTCCAGCCAAATTATGCTGAGGCTCGAGAGGCTCTGGAGCAGTTGTGTTCGTAGTCTAGTCCAGTTAAGATTTGCTTGATAATCAAGTAGAGTTGTACTTTCCTCACTTAACTTCTTTTTTTTTTTGCTAATTATCTTCACTTAACTTCATCCAAGAAGAGAATGTGCTTGAATAGATTATGGATGGTCCACTTGTATAGAAAATGGCAATCAGTTTGGAAATAAAGCCAAAATCCGAGTAACAAGAGAAGGCTCTTGCTTCTGGCTTTTTGGTTTTAGAATTACATTTTGCAAAATTGCAACTCTATTAAATGAAAATTGTTAAGTCTCGATGTAGTTGGATTGATGTGATGCGGTAGAGCAAATCGTTGAAATCATATGGCCAATGGTGTTTGTTTTACTGGGGAAAGTACAGTGATTTTGACTTAGAAATGGATGATGCTATTGCAGCATAGGTCGCACAAGTTGCTGGCCTCGAATTATCTTCAGCATTAGGCCATTATAAAGTCAACTTTTTGACACATTCCAACTCTGATTTTTTGTTTGATTGTCTGAAATGGATGATGCTATTGCATCATAGGTCGCACGAGTTGCCGGCCTCTAATTATCTTCATTATTAGGCCATTATAACTGTCTGGTTTTTGACGCATTCCAACTCTGATTTTTGTTTGATTGTCTGGAAATAAAACTACGAGAAGACTATGAGGAAAACAGCTAACGCTATTTATTGACTTTGGCTTTGACTAGCACTCTCGTTTGGACTCTAATATCAGGGAGAAATGTTTTCCAAGCAAGAAGGGATT
This sequence comes from Voacanga thouarsii, assembly GCA_026120185.1. Classification (NCBI taxonomy): domain Eukaryota; kingdom Viridiplantae; phylum Streptophyta; class Magnoliopsida; order Gentianales; family Apocynaceae; genus Voacanga; species Voacanga thouarsii. Next base: position 1,307,688 of record JANUWF010001723.1, on the reverse strand, counting down.
AACTGGAACTTGCTGATCAAGAATAATCAATTATGGAATCCAGAAATTCAGTGCAAAGATGGGGCTCTTCCAGTCCAAGCATCACTCTTCTTTCGTTCCTCCGCTGTTACTGTTGTCTTCTTTTTGCACCAAGTGCGATGGGGCTACCAAAGATGATGAAAGAAAAGCTCTGCTGCAATTGAGGGACTCTCTTAATTATCCCAATGGAACTGTGCTTGTAAATGATTGGGTTGGAGATGACTACTGTGCTTGGCCAGGAATTTTCTGTCTCAGAAATCCAGATGGAGATGTTCATGTTCTTGATATTTACCCAAGCACTAAAAGACAACTTGGACTTGGGAGTATGGTATCCCAATGCAGATTTACTCGCGCGTTTTAAGAATCTGGAGTCTCTGTATCTCTCAGGGAACCGTATTGTCAGTTGGATCATGCCAGAAGGTACTTTTTATCATCAATATGGAATATTCTGCCCTCATTTTTCTCAGAAACTAGACTGTGCCCCTAATTCTACAGTTGCAGCATTATGCAGATTGGGCAACCTTAGAGTATTAGATCTCAATTCAAACCCTTTGAATGGTGAGATCGTAACTCACTTTCGAACATGTAGCCTTTCCGCTTTGGAGGAGCTGCACTTATCGGACATTTATCGCAATGGCACATTACCAGTTTTAACAGGTTTGACTTAATGTGGATTGTCGTCTACTGCTTAAATATACACGATCATAATCATTTCATCAACTTTTTTCCTCTTGCTTTGTGGTAGCATTGTGCTTATTGAAGAGTCTTCGGGCACTGGATTTGAGTCGGAATAATCTTAATGATGATAACGTGCCACCATGCCTACTGGATCATCTTTCCTCCCTTGAAACACTTGACTTGTCTCGAAATCATCTTCAAAATTCACCTCGTATATTGACCGGTAGTTGTTTCTCACTGTAGCTGCATTCTTAAATATCTCCCAACGCATTAGTAGTTTGTTATTATGATGCATAAAATCAAGAAAAAAGCTATACTTTTACAATTGGAAGTATTTGAACAATTAGAAAATCAATAAATGCTCATTTCTTGTGTCCTTTTCAGCTCTATGCAGTTTGAGGAATCTTAAGAAATTGGATTTGAGCGATAACTTTCTGGTCGATGGAAGTATACAATCCTGCTTATTTCATAACAATTTGTTATTAGAGAGTTTGGATTTATCTCTAAACAATCTAAAAGGCGCATCCAGTTTCTTTTCAGGTATGCCTGTGAAAAATGAGTGTTAATCAAAATTCAACGCTTCAATGTATTATTATTATTATACGTATTTGATATTCAAAGGTAAGTTTCCATCTGAATGTTTCATTTACTCATGCAACATGCTTTTGCTTTTTATGCTGATATTATTTGCTATGGGGATATCTCATCCTGACCCTTGTACTTATTACTTTCTGTTAATATCTCTTCTCCTATAAAAAAATTTGAAGTCCTAGACGGTGTTGCATGCTGAATTTCTTTGTTAGATCCTAGTTGCAGTTTATATTATCATAATATATTTTAAAGCCTATGACATAATCATGAAGGATAATCTGCACACAAAACTTTTAATGGATTCTGTTTATTTTCTGATTAGATAGTCCATGCAAACGTCCAAGTATTATGCAGCCGTTTGGCGGCTGGCAACTCATACCCTGGACCATTTTTTCACGCTTGCACCTTCAAATCTAATATCCCACGCACCAAACTGTACATTTTGCCATGAGCAGCATGCGAGTTTGTTTATTCTACTAATTTAACTTAAAACCACCAGTGGAGAAGCTTGTAATTTGCAAACCATTGAGTGTTTTTCAAATTTAATCGTAGAAAAACCTATGTACAAAATGCAGTTCCCTTGTGTATCTTTTGATTCTAAAAGAATGCTATAATTGATTTGCAGGAATTTGTAGACTCAAGAAGCTGCAGATTCTGAACCTAGAGGAAAACTTGATTCAAGGTGGAATCGATCCGTGTTTTGGTGGAACGACATCCTTAGTGGCTTTAGATCTATCCTTCAACAACTTTAAAGGAAAATTTCCCCCTTCTATATTTAGCAACTTGACTTCGCTTGAGACCCTGCTTATCTCAGATAACATGTTTGCTGGAAAGCTTCCATTTTCAACTTTTTCTAATCTCTCGAATCTCCAAGATATTGACCTTTCAAACAATGACTTTGATGTGAACACCGAGTCACCAACCTGGGTTCCATCCTTCCAGCTTGTGTCCCTGAACCTGAGAAACTGTGGTGTAAACCAACATCAAGGTCGAGTCGTTCCAAGTTTCATCTCCAGTCAAAACAGAATAATCTCCATATCTTTGTATTACAATGCCTTAGAAGGAGCAGTTCCCTCATGGCTATTGTACAATACCACACTCGCTCTATTGTCTTTGAGGGGAAACTCTTTTACTGGAAGAATTCCAGTTACATTCCAATTTCGTGCACCAAGCTTATAATGCTAGATTTATCTGACAATCAACTTCATGAGGAGCTTCCAAATATCATTACTCAGTTGTTTCCGAACTTGAATTACTTGAACATGTCTAGTAATGCATTTAAAGGTGAGATTCCTTCTTCCTTGGGCAATTTAACAGAACTGGAGGTGCTAGATCTGTCAAACAATTTCTTGCACGGGCAAATTCCCCTAGGGTTAAGACAGAATAACACCGCGTTGGCACGGCTAATTCTATTAGGCAACTTCTTTTTTGGAGGGCATTTCCCCCTATTTTCAAATATGTCCAATCTTGCCTACCTGCATCTCCGAAATGTTGGCTTCACTGGATCCATGAGGGTACTTTAGTAAATCTTCCTATTCTAAAAGTTCTAGAAGTCAGTCAGAATTATCTTTCCAACAGTATTCCTGATTGGTTTCAGAACTTCCCTAACATAGCCATAGTTCTACTCTCTGGGAATCAATTTCATGGCAACATCCCATTGTCATTATGTCAGATCCAGAAGCTACATATCTTGGACTTCTCTGCCAATTTTTTGTCGGGGACTATACCTTCATGCCTCAGTAACATAAGTGGATGGAAGAAAGAATCCTTACTTCTACTTCCATCTTTTATGTGGTTATCGGCCACTCGTGCTAACTATAGGGTCAAAGTTTCCTTCACAACAAAAGCCAACTCGCTATCTTATGAAGGCACTCCTCTCTCTTTTATGACTGGCCTAGACGTATCCATGAACCAGTTAACAGGTGAGATTCCATCGCAATTGGGAGAGCTTGCTACATTTCGTTCATTGAACTTCTCCCACAACATTCTCGTAGGCCATATTCCTGAATCCTTTAGCAACTTGGGGAAATTAGAAAGTTTGGATGTCTCTCAGAATCATCTTGCTGGAAGCATTCCCCCTCAAATAGTACATCTCCATTTCATTTCAATATTCAACGTTTCTTTCAATAATCTTTCTGGCAGAATCCCTTTTGAGAACAACTTCAGAACTTTTGATTCCTCCAGTTACAGCGGAAATGAGGGTCTTTGTGGACTGCCACTGGATAAAAGTTGTTGATCAGATGATCAACATCAACCACATGAAGAAGAGGGTAACACACGAATTACTGAGAGTGACTTCTTTTTCTTCTCATGCATCGCAGTATCTTATGTGCTTGGATTTTGGATTGTCATTGCCCCTCTTGTTGTCGGTAAGAATTGCCGCCGAAAGTATTATGCTGTAGTGGATAGCTGTATTGCTATTTGCGGTGGCAGATTCTCTATTGCCTAATTCGTTAATAGAAAATTGTCTCTTTCTTCCCACTTTTAATTATTTTTATAAAATAACATAATTTCATTATTAGTTGTGGATAATTATAATATTAATTAATTAATAAAAAATTATACTAAAGATAAACTTCAAAAAATAATTAAATATAATTTAAAATTAAAAAATGAATAATTATTTTTAAATAAATAAAAAGAAAATTAGGTCCGGTATTTGTAGATGGAGAGAGTATATGATGAAGCTGCAGGGCTTATTGAAGGGAGGAAAAACAGAAAAAGAGCCAAAGCATAGCATTATAGTATGATATTAGCGAGATTGGGATCTAAAATATCTGAAACCCCCATAGAGTTTGGGAAAAAGGTTTTTGTGGGGATATTCTACCAAAAGGGAGCTGCGATGCATCTTGACGCACAAAGAATATTTTCCACTTTCACCTTCTTCAACAACAACTAATGTAGTTTTCCAACAAAAGGTTTTATAAGGTAGGTTCAACTTTGCAGCCAAATGGATTTTCCTCTTCCCTGCAGTGTTAGTTTGATGACTTGTTTCCTGCTACAGAAGTGTCGTCTCACATGAGATCATACAAAACAGTTATACTTGAAATGGAGACTATTTTATCAAAAGTGGATGTGGCTTAGTTCGAAATCAAGAAATAAAAGATTTTTCATGATTGATGAATTTAGAAATATAGTACTAGATTTTTTATTTTTTTGAAAAAGCCATCAATGTCGTGGTGAGAGTTAAATGAACCCCTACACACCCATTTATTGGAAAAATATAATACGACTAGATTACTGTGGTGGTTTGAGTTCTAGATAATAATGCAGAGAGAATAAATTGAACTACCAAAAGCGAGCATAATACTAGATCATTAGACTCCGACTTGGAACAGAGGATTTCAAAGGCTGACTAACATCTCTCTCTACTTGCAAGGCATTCGAGTACTATATGGAGATTAAGATTTCCCATGCATAGTGTCTACGGTTAATGCTAGCAACAAAGAACATCATGATGCCTCTGCTTAAGCCAAAGGCTCTAGGCAGCATCCTCTAAGCAAGTACATCACTTGATCAGTATATCATAAGAATCTACGATGAGATGATAAAGGAAATAATGCAAACAAAGGGAATATCACACGGACGGTAATATCTGCCCTATACCCGGATAACGGCAGCATGGACTAGATGATTTTCAACAGCGACTTGGTTCACATCCATTGAACTGGTGGTCTATGAGGCTTTGGAGCATTGGGATTCCCTTGCTCATAGAAGGTCCGTAGAAGAGACACTGCTTCGGAGGCCATGATTCCTCCTTTGCAATTGAAACCCGTCCTGGACTGATCTCCAGCATGTAAGGATAATATTGATCCACAACCTCCAAATTTATCGTTTGCACAGCCATAATACACTTCTTTTATACCAATTATTGATAAGGCAGCTGCACACATTATACAAGGTTCACATGTGACATAAAGAGTACACTTCGAGAATTTTTCAGCAGCTTCTCTCTGTGAAAGTCCACTTTTATGCCACTGTTCTAGTAGGACATCAATTGCTTCCATCTCTGCATGTCTGGTAGCATTTCGTGTCTCGGTGGTCCGATTTTTTCCTGAGGCAATAACTTCTCCTTCCTCCACAATAACACAACCAACAGGCACCTCAAGGCAGTCCAAGGCAAGCTTTGCCTGATCCAATGCAAGCTTCATAAACTCTATCGTATCCGGCACCATCTCTTCCCCACAAGATTCCATAGTCTATAGCAATGAAATACTAAGCTGAAATCAAAGATCAGGATGATTATGAAAAAAATTGCATATCACATGACATAACCAAGGAAGAAGAAAGAAAATAAAAATGAACAATGATTTCCTTTGGATCTTAATCCTTATTTTCAATAAAATTGGGAAAAAAAAAAAGTACAGACACACACAAACGTACAGAGAACATAGTTTCTCATTTACAGATGGGAAAGGAAAAAAGAAGATGACATATAATTTGGAAAATGCGATGCCGTAGAAAAATTAAATAAAGGGGATAATTTTTTTTCATGTGATATCATTTCTCCCATTTGCAGAATGCACGAAAAAAACATTTTCATAACACTATAAAGCTTCTATTTCCACTCGCCCTGAATTTGTGAAATTTGCATCTATTAACATTAATCAAGATAGAAGCTAGGATAGATAGTAAAGCCAACAAATTCAAAACCAACCTCTCCATCAATCCCCCTACTATTACTGCTAAATTAATAAATAGAGAGAGGAGACCCATTGCAAATTTTTATTAGAGTGAATTTTACTTGTAAACAACTAAACTAGCAAAGCCATAATTTATGTATTTGCAAGGATATGCATCAAACAATCATTTAAGAAGTTCAGAGAACCAGGGAAGCGGAAGCTTATCAGAATCCGGGTGTCTACCATAATCCCATTTAAAAAACATTTTTATTTCTGCAGAACTTATTTCTTTCAAGATCAAATTTTAACTGAAGAGAGAATTAGTATTTGATGCACATTGAGGCATTGAAGAAATATGGCCAAAAAACTAATTGCATCCAACATCAAAACAATCCCAGTATTTGATTTCTTCTGAAAGAATTCCCTAATATAATCCAATTGCAACTCGTTTTTTTTACTGAAATGCATCTTGAAAATTATCTTCCAGGCTAAAGTTCCAAGAGCAGATTGAAGATCTCAGCAGGGAGAATATGTATTAGAACAAGGAATCTATCACAATTGTTGAGCTGAAATCTGTATGATAATTTTCATGCAACCACAGCGTTGTCCATAGCATTGCATATTGTTCGTAGCAGAGGACGGAAACATTACCCTAAGATCGATGCAGGCTAAATTATTGAAATATCACAGTAAAAGGCTAAAGTTCATATAATGCAACACAAATACTAGAAAAAATCAACAAAATTTTCTGCCAGTTTAGTATCGAATCTGGCTATTGAACAATCAAACTACTCAAAATATGAGTTCGCAGATGAATATAAGGACTTAAAATTGCAGTAAAATATTTAAATTAAAAAAAAAAAGAAAAAGCTCCATACCTTTCGGTTTTACTACAATTGTGACTGTTTGTGTCTTTGAACGGCACTGGAACAAAGTCCGCCTGGAGGCCACGTCCCAGAGGAGGCGGCACCGGATACCGCCGGAGGGACGGAGAGAGATAGACGACGATGAAGAGTCTGACGGGGGGAGCATACACACAGATGACTGAGATGAACGCTTAAAATAAAAAAATAGTTAAAAAAGTTTATGGCAAATTACATTGAACCCATCGAATACAGCCAAACCGCCTCAAGACCCCTTAAGATTGGAAAATTATATCAAACCCCTTTAACTTTGTATTAATTGAAAAATAACCCATTCTGTCTCAATTTGGTTCCCATTTTCTCTAATTTATATCAATTTGGTCCTACTAAAATTCCTTGTCGCTAGGTCATCTATATATTTTATTTATTATGCTCTGTTCAATGTAGTTAAATAGGCAAAGTCCAAAAGCAAAATACACCCGAAAAAAACTTCAGTTATACTTAATAAATTTAATAATTTTTTAAAAATATTACAGAAATTTAATCTTCAATCTCTTTAACTACGAATCAAATATTAAACTGTTCAATTATTATGTATAAACTAATTAAATAAAATTATTATATAATAAACACTTAAAATCAAATACTCAACTGTTAAAATTATTACACAATACACATTTAGTTGATTATAAAACTAAACATTCACACTAATCTTTTTTTTATGCAAAATGATTCACCATCTACTTTATAAAATATTTTTATTTGTATTATATATACCATTTACTATGAATTTACAGAATGTTTACCTTAACAAATTTGATTAATGCCTGGATTAATTTGAGAAATAATATACTTGAGAAGGACTAAATTAATTTTGTTTAAGTTGTTGGATCATTGGCTGCCAAAAGCTGTTTTTTGCTAAGTAGTTTGTTTAGCCAAGCCAAATGGAAGAGACAAAATAATTAACCAAAAACACCTGAAAATAGATTAAACACTCAACAGAGAACCAAACCTTTGAACAAGTGCAAAGGCTTAAACGGACGGGGCAGAACCCTTGCAATGGATGGAGTTTGTAGAACAAGAAACCGAAGCTTAACAACCAGCCTAGAACAAGGAAAAAAAATGACTAGCAGATGCAATGCTCTCTCTGTACTTTCAATTGCAAAACTACTTCAAAAAATACTGCAAATACTTCTTTGAAGTTTTATGGTATTAGTACAATACAATACAGCAGGACTTCAGAAAATTTATCAGGTACAGTTCAAGTCTTTTGGCCAGAATCTGTTTAAGGGACCTATCATCAGCAAAATCAGGGGAAGAAGACTCTTGGGAACAGCTTCAAGGCATATTCAGCTTCTCTAGATGAGCAGCTGACACAGATCAAGTTTCCAAAGGGTGTCCGTATCAATAGCAAATATATGTGTTGCCAAAGAACCAAGTTTCTATTTCAGAAGAAACTATAATCCCTGTGTATACGAGTATCTGAGACAATAAAGAACAATATGAAACCTGTCTGTCTCAGAGATCGAACAATCATTGCAGCTTTTCACCATCAAACCATTTTAAGTCTGGCAATAGCTTGCAAAAGAATAACTTCAACTTTTCATCTCTAATTGGATTTCCCTTAATATCTAATTGCATCAAGTTCAAGCCCCTGAACACTATAAAAGCTTCCCAATAATTTGTCATCTCGGGACAGCTAACAGCAACCTCCTCACTGTTCCAATCCTTTCCAGCCCTATGGGACAACTGGGAAGCAAACAAATACCTTCTAGTGTCAATGGGATGTGCTCCAATTTCATTGCATGAGATATCTAACACCTTTAATGACTTCAGTTGTTTCAAAGGTTCCAGAGCAGAAAAACTACAAAGATTGTTGTTTCCAAGGTTCAAGCAGCAAAGAAGTTGCAATGCCTCCAAGCCTGTCCAAGATATTCAGAGTAGAGAATTAATAAATTCGGAACAGAGACATGCATTGATGGTTGTAACAATAAGTCAAATGATTTTCTAAGAAATAGGAAATATACTTCAAATGAATTCACCCACTCACTATGCACTTTTCGGCATGCAGGACACATTACTTAGCTACTTCCAATCCATTAATCAAAAGAACCATATTGATATGGGAGAAAATGAAGAGGAGAAGAAGAGACATGGTGAATCCTTGGTCCAATTAACAAAAAAGCTTCCATTCTATTGCTTTTCATTCCTCATCAGTCATCAAACCACAAAGATTGAGTGATGTAGCACTTGAATGTCTCAAACTTTTGAATACACCACCAACCAAATTAAGAATAAATCTGAACTCCTCATAGGTCATGATCCGATTATTCGCCATTTCTTTGCAGATAAGAACTTGGGAAGGATATTACCAGGGTTTAGTAGTCATGCATTTCAGTAAGTTCTCAACCAGGCCATCTCATTCACGCATTTTACTAATGAATGTCACATGTAAACGCCATGCACAACAAGGTTGGTATGTTTGCTCCAAAATTTTTATTTTTGATTTTTTAAATTTCTAATTAGCAAGAATAGTAGCTTGCACCATCAGAGGACCTCCAATCAAGTATAGGCTCAATTGGTTGAAACAGGTACCTTCAATTGTCCGAAGTCCATTATAGCTGAGATCCAGCATTTGGACCCATAGCAATCGCTCAATACACCCAAGCCGTGATATTGAAAGATTATTTAGGCGTAGACATACATAATTGTTGGTGGCAGGAGAAGACGCATCTCTGTATCGACGGCAGTATTTCAGCAAAGACTCCTTATTAGAAATCTCCTATGGGTGAAAGTATGTGAGCATAATATCAAGAAAACTCAAGGAACAATAAAAAGTAGAAAGAAAATGAATCTCACTTGAAAAGAACGAGAGTCTCTGAAGTGCAAATTAAACTCACAAATAAAAGAATATCCTTAATTGTGATACATTATGCTTGCAAAAATAGGCAAAGTAGTAATCAAGCAATATTTAGCGCTGCTTCCTTTCAAGGCACAATTGACAATTCGGGTCAGTTCAGCCAGTAGCGAAGTGCAAATATTATCCCTGATACTACATTATATGATCACAAAAAGGAAACAGACTTAAAAATACTTCACATATAAAAGTAAAGCAAGGCTAAGCTTGGATCGACACAGATAACAGATCCAACAGCCTATGGCCTCAGAATTCTATAACACTTGCTATAGAAACAACAAAGCAAGCATCAAGATCCTATGACATTTTACATGATCAAGAGTAAAGCCAACAGAGAAATACCTGTCTTAGAAAGACCAAGCTGTGTTGATCCTTGTAGTATTGCAAATGTGGTGGGTCCAATATCATCAGATCATGATATAATTTGAGGACTTCTTTGTAATGGGATGTCTTCTGATCATTTACACCATTGCATGAAATTAATGCATCATGTGCCATTAATAGTCTAGCAAGAGTAAGCTTTCCAATTTTACTACAGCAAAGAGAAAAATGTAAGAAGGAATTTGCAACATCGTAAATTTTGTTAGTAATAAAAATAATCCAGCATACCAGTCCATCTCTGATAACAATTCTCGACAATAAGCTATTTCACCAGCTATGATGTCAATATTTTTTTCATAAGCCTTTGGATCCTCACTGATTCTTAACTGATAGAATGAGTTGACAAGGCCTAAATACTTGGTATCTGTTTCAGACAAAAAGAAGTTTTCCTCTGCCCAATTAATCCTCTCGATGTGGTGCCCTTCACCATATTTTGAGTTAGCTGGGGGTACAGAGACTGTGAACACAAGACAAGAAGAATGGCTACAGCAAACCCCACTTGAAGAAATAATCCCTGGAGAGTGGCCAATGCTGGCCTTCACTTGGTGCACCTTTGAAGGATGCCTTTCCTCAGTGGGAAAGTTTAGGTACGTCAACCATACATGGGCCTGCCCGGATTTATTTGCTTGAATGGGCCTCCAAATAAGATCATTATTCATATCATATTCACATTCAACAGTTACTGTAGATGAGTTAATACCTTCAACAGCTTCACTAAAATAAAGAATAAGCGGAAAAGTTTGAGAATTAGATAATAAACTTGGTGACACAGCACAACAATCCAGCAAACCATCATCTGAGAGAGAAAGATAAGAGTCATGAGGTGGCCATGAAGATACAGATAGACGCTCTAGTTTAACTGTCTGATCCAAAAGCCAAAGATGATAAAACCAGCCACTTTGATCATCTGGATCTGTGAAAAGAGCATTGCGAACAAACTCATACTCCTCTGCCAAAACATTCTCCTTGGGAAAATAACCTTCTACCTTCTCCTTCAGCAAATGAGATAGAAGAACACTGCAGAAATGTCCTTTGGTCAGACAAACATAGGGAAACCAGCATTTGAGAAAAAGTTATATCCACTGCAGGGAAAATCTTGCTGTGAAAGAATTGACCAAGCTATTCTCTGAAGAGGAGGGGTTGGGGTGGGGGTGTTTTTTTTTTTTGGGGGGGGGGGGGTGTAAGTAAACGCAACCATTCTAAAATTTCTCCCATTAATGTCAAAAATACAAATCTTGCAACCTAAGAAAGAAAAAAAGAAAAGTTTTTACAAGCTTTGTATTGTTAAAGCATCCATAAAAACTGGGATAGAGAATAAAAACCATCAGTTTCTAGAAGATTTCCAAGTTAACTACAGTATAATAGTTTTTTTGTAAAATCTCAAGATGCTTGGTGGAAGTCTCCCCCTACCCCCCCCCCCAGCAAAAATGAAAAAACTAAATAAATAAACAAAAGAAAAAAAATTCCAACACCACAAAAGTTTTCATCTTTAGGTGAAAATGTATATAAGCGATTGTGGGTTTAGTCACATTCATCATCTTCGTTAATCTCGACATCTCTTGTGCATTATACTTGCCAATCCCTTTGCATTAGTGTACTACATAGAAACATTCACTGTACTTAACAGAGAGAATAATCTGCCTACCAGTAACACACAATAACAGATATCTACAATATCATCCTCACCTCCGCCTTCCACAATGTCAGTAGATACTCATTAAGTTGTAGGCCTATTTAATCAAGACTACCTATTTCCTTATGCTACTCACCAAAAATGGTATACAAATAAGAGTATGGCCATACACTGAGCTAAAACCGAAGTTTTGAACCGTAAAGAGAACATACCTCCGATTATGCCAAGCAGAATAATTGCTGAAGTTATCATATATCATATCTGTGGTATATTGTAGTTCCTCCTGAGGTGGTATGTTCTTCAATGACGTTACAAATCTGGAAGAACATAATGTAAGATTACTTAAATAATGTAATGTCATAACTTGTTACACTAGATCAAACATAATCCATGTATTTACCTCCTGTAATTCCATGCATGGAAATTACGAGGATCTGCCTTCTGAAACTTAGCCAGAAGCATCAATTCACGATCTGTTGAAGAATGCCCCTTGCTTAGCACCCATTTTCGGTGATGCCAAGCTCCATAGGACTTATAGTTTCTCCTCAATGCATTCTCCACCTACACAAGATACACCCTTCTTAACCAAATACAGACCAAGTACAAAAATGTCTAGTTAGACATAGCTCAAGTTCAAAATTGGCATTGGATGTACATCTCAAATAGCAAAGTAATTTCCAAATGCAGAATAGCAAAGTTGCAACCCCCAACCCCCAAAAAGAAAAAAAAAATGAAGAAGGAGAAGACGCAGCCGAACTCGAGATGATTCCGTTCTGTTTTCCAGTCTACTCTCTTTCTTTCCATCCTTCACCCGAAGAACCAAGCAGAAAAACACACACTTCTTGCGTTCTCCTTTAAAAGGGCTAACAAAAGAAATGCGTGAATCGCCATATTTGATTGATTCACAAAAACACATTCTTAATTGCAAACACAATGATTTACCAACTTAAAGAACTTCTACGCAGAGAGAATTACCACCAATAAGAAACTTTTATGATCTAAGAGCTTCTTGTTTAAACTTACAACTTCCAATTCTTCATCCAAAATGGATTTAACAGACTCTGAATCAATCGTTGTATCCGATTCACCGCTTAGATACTGTTCAATTACGAGCTTTCTATAGTTCCAAGCAGTATAATACTCAGGATTCAACGCCAGTAGCTTCGCACTAACCTCAATAGCTTCTTTCGTGTATCTGCAAAAGAAATCGCAACAAAAAGATCACAAAACAATTTTTCCAAGGAAAAGAGAAAAAACCCCGTTTCTTTAGATGGACAACTGGGGCAAATTGTATACGTTTTGCTATGATGGAATTGGAGAAATTGGGATTGCAGAGCACGAAGTTTGGCTGCTTTAACAGCTGACGCTTCTTGCTCTTCCTCACTTGGAACTTTCCGAGGCCTTCCGTGCATTTTCTTTTCTTTCTTTGCTTTACAATTTCCGTTTTTCCCCTTCTGAAGAAGAAGGGAAAGGGCGAGAATCAAAAGGGTTTATGAATTGAGCTGGGATTTACATGGAGGATTTGGGATTGGATCCACACAGAGGGAAGAGTCGACAAATGATAGTTTTTAGAGGCTTCGCTTTGCTTAGGGAAGCAATTATATCTTTGGTAAAATTGCAGTTTCCCCCAATACTTATTACAAGTTCAAATCTGAATCTAAAGTTTTTATAAAATTTTGATTATAGGATTCGACTCATTCAATTGAGCAAAGACCTATAATCAGAAAATATCAAACAAAGTGATCATCTTACGTCTTGTTTTGTGGATGTTTTCTTTTTTCAATTTTTTAATTAGTTTAATTACACGAATAGTTAAAGAATGAATATTAATATTTACTCAATTCAATTTCGCTCCTATCACATAAAACTATAAAAATATTAATTTAATATATATATATATATATATATATAATATAACTATAATCAAATTATATATTCATATATTAAATTAAATGTATATATTACTTTCTAACTCTTTTTTGTTCCAAGATAAGCAGTCCCTCCTCACTCAAATATCTACCTTATCCCTTCTCTTGCTATAAAAATACTATAGTAATACCTTACTAGGAGCTAGGGTTGTAAACGGATCCAATCGGGTTGGTAATTCTGTCCCAAATTCAAATTCGAACCCGATTAAAAGAAAAAGTATCGGATTCAACCCAAATACGTATTTGGGTATTAAATGAAGAGATCCATACTCGCATACGAAAAATATGTGTGAAAACATTTTAACTATCCAAATGTAAGAAAACTCTTTTCCTAAGAGTAATAAAACAAAGAAAAGGGAAAATTCATGTGTTTGTCTTTTTTTTCTTTTTTTATCCCTCCTTTTTAAGGCTTCCAAAATAGTGTAAAAAGCCTGCATATGCAAGTCCTAAAAAGCTTTATGTCCAAGTTCTAGAAACCTTAGTCCACTCAAAACCCCAAAACATAATATATTTTATATTTTATATAAAATATTATATATAATATAATTTATAATTTATATAATATATTAATCGGGTATGAATATTATAGTTCTGTACCAGACTCAATTATATTAATTAAATAGGTAAATAGGTCCAGTCATTGACAGCCTTAGGAGCCCTATGATCATCTAAGCTCTCAGTGGAGTTTATCAGTGTTGGGCCCTTTGGCTTAATGTTTTTGTGTGTGTATGAGGGGTTGAGGGGAGGTGGGGGGGGGGGAGGGTTCGAGACTTTCCACATTGAACGGAACATATTTAAACAAAAATTAGATTAAGATGAATTTATTAAAATTTAATAAAATATTATGATATGTGAAGAAAATATAAAGTAAATGTAAAATCAAATCATTAATAAGAATAAAATATAAAATATTATAAATATACAACAAATTTCGAAAAATAAAAATTTTAATTTGAATTTAAAAAAATTTATTCCCAAATACCGTCCTGCCAATATAATCTCGCCAAGGTTGTAATTTATTAAACTTGCATAACTAGATTTGTGCTTTTGAGTTTCCCCCTACTTAGAGCATCATTCCATCTCTTTTTATTAAAGGGAAGTTCGACTTTGATGAGGTTAAAACTTTGTTTGCAATCGCTATATCAAAATTAACGGCTGTAAATATTCAATTTATTGAAAGTCAATTTCATCTTCACTTGTATTGAAGATGGTCTAATTAATTTACAAAAATCGATTATTCTTAACTTTTGTTATTTACAAAAATCGATTATTCTTAACTTTTGAAACAGTTGAGATTCTTGAAGCTAAAAGCTTTGACTCGACGAATAAAACATCCAAACTTTTGATGAGCAAACAACTTGAATTGTATGCAATCCTGGATTAACCTGTCATGCGGTGCAGCCATCCAACTAAAAGCTCTGAATATTTCACTCATTCAAAATTAGTACTCTCTGGCCCTTCTCATTTTATCTATTAAGCTCAATACATCTCTGATCTTCACATACACGTGAGTGCAGCACATAACCAAAATACACAACAAAATCTAATATACTGAAAATAACTTCTTGTCCTAGGCCTCCAATTGGTCATCAAGATGTGCAATCCAATTATAGTCGTCCTTTTTGGCGCCGAAGCATATTGAAAAAATAATGCAGAAGCAACTTGACAAAGATACTACAAGTTCTTGTGCATAAAACATCAGGCAGAGGAAACAATGGAAATTCACATGCAAAGAAGTAGACAACAGGAAGTCATTAATGCATCAATAACCTAGATGTTTCACAAAAGACATAAACTGTCACTATTACTTGTTCTAGTGCAGATTGAATGTCACTGAAGTTGTCCTGTGTGTATGACTTCTGTATCTTTGTCCATTAAACACAGACATCACGCCAAAGTGCGCCTTAAGCTATCCTGTGTGAAATGAAATCTCCAATAAATGACCTAGATAATTTAGAGAACGTAAAAAAAGGATAAAACCCTCAAAATTGTTTCTAAATGTCCTGAATCACTATTCACTTCTAACTGCAGAATCACAATCCAAGAAGTCAATTAGCATTTAGCATGCCTCAACCACGATCTGATCCACCTTCCTTGATTCAAGCTGGTTTGTGATAGTCTGTACCACTAATTAGAGCTATTTACTGATAAAGTTACCTGCCCAACTTCAGAAGTTTCATTCACTTCCTCAACCAAGGCACTCAAGCCATCTTCATTGGTGAGAGAATCAGTTACAGAATTAACGTCCCTGTTATTGCATGGAAGCAGAGCAGTTTCCACATTCTCGGTGAAAAAGCCTAAATCCAGATAATCCCTCCGTGGTTCTGGTAACGAAATTCCAAAATGAGTTGCCTGGAACCCATTGGCATCATCTATATCTATTCCGGACGCCGCATGGTCTACCACATGAACTTCCGAGTTGCCAGTGTTTAGATCTTGAACAGAGTTAGTTCCATCTGAAGCATGTTTTTTCTTCCTTGATTTCTTTTTGAAACGCCCTTTCTTTGGTTTCAGAGTAGCAACAATCTCCTGAGAGTTGATTCCCGAGTCTGTCACTTTCTTCTTAGTCGGAACAACAGTATATATGGAATTCCCATTTGGGTTAGACTCAGAAGCATTAGCCTGGATGGCCAACAAAGCTGTCCTGGCAGCTTTGATCTCCGCTTCCTTTTTTGTCTTTGCTGCAGCTCCAATATACTTGATACCTCCAATGTCAACAGTACAAGAAAACATAACGGTTCTGCCAGGAGTCTCATCCTTTCGACGCTCATACATAGGAATTGCATAGTTCATCTTCTGAGCATACTCTTGCAATAAATTTTTGCACAAGCCTGTTTCATGCTGAAATGCAGAATATAGAAAGAAATGGTTATATACAAGCATGCTTGAAATTATCAAAGTCCAAGGCCAAATTCAAATCTATTTGTCTCATTACTCTAACTTCCTTCGTAGGAGCTCAAATTAGCAGCACCTCTTTTCCTACATCTTAGCTGCCTCATGGTCATAACAGATCCCATGTTTGTTTTATGTTGCAATTGTTTAATGATTCAAACCTTTCTTTCAGCATAAACTAAAAGTAGTTTTCCCCTCTCCCATTTGAAAACAGTATATCCAGAAAGTGAGTATAAAAGATGTATAGTTCAGCTGATATCAACTTAATACAAGACTGTACCAGCCTATAAACACTGGCATAAATGCTAGACCTCTAAAGAGACTTCAGTGTACAAAAAAGAAAAGATAAAATGTTAATGAAAGAAATAAAGTGGGACTAAAGTAAAGTCTCCAATTCTAAAAGAAGAACCAAAAAGCACATAAAAGCAGAGATCTTCCTTATGCAAGTATAGGAAATTTGCTCACTCACTGCAGTTAAGATCAACCTAATCATTTTTAGATGGAGAGTGAAATACCAGTAATCCTTTAAATCAGCTATTCATCTTCATATCCAATTCCCAATTCATATGTTTGTAGTCACCATTGGATACAATAAAACCACGAAGTTTTTCTCTTTGTCGAAAGCATCAAATTCCCTCCAATTCGTTTAATTGAAGGCAAACTACTAAAGCAGGAACAAAATTCATAAGAGTTCTCATGTCACTAGATAGGTCTATAATCCAGATTAAGTTAAAAAATATCTCAGGGATCACAACAAAATACCTGATAGTTCAGTACCTGACACTGAGAATTATTTATGTTTAACTACTTGCTACTTCATCACAGAAGAGAGATCAAGAACAAGCATCATCATATATTTTTTCCAAGTTCTCATTATCATCCAGCAAATACCACCAGTATACATCATAGTTATAATAAGAAACATTCCTATAAAAAACTAAGATGTTTCCACTTCATTCCATTCACTTTATTGTTGTACAGTTTGAGATTGGATGTTGAATACAAAAAACATACCTCACCTCCCAAGAAACATAAATAAATAAATAAAGCCAATAAAAATTGACTGTACAAAAAAAGGAAGCAACAAACAGTGTCTCACTGATGTATATTTACTACAAGTAGTGTTAAAACCACATACATAGAGTGGTACATGAATATACACGGTGGAAAGCACAATCTTAAAAACAAAAAAAAAATGAAGAGAAGATAATGGAAAAAGGTGGAAGATAAGTGTCATTACCACTGGTTGGGAGATGCAACCTGCCATGTCCCCAGTGTGAGCGAGTTGCATGAGAGCAACTTCTGCAGCTGATTGCTCTGCTGCCTTTCGATTAAAGAATCCAGGAAGAGAATCATATCTCTCATTGTTCACGACCACTGTTGATCTAAAAGTGGGTTCATGAGATGCCCCTTCCTTTATAGTTTCATAAACAGGGGTCGGAAGTCCCACTTTCTGAGCAAACTCTTGCAGGCGGCTCTTAAATACATAACAATTTGAGACACCTGCAACATGCAAGAATGAGAGAATGAAAATTTGCCATTTCATGAAAAATCATAAGCGTTGAAAGCAACCCAAATTAGTTGAATATTTCGTTCATGGCCAAAATCCAGTAAATGACAATTGGCATGCACGGATTTGACTTCAATTAGTTTGCAAAAACTATCGCAGGACAAGTGAAGGAATTTCGAGACAATAGCAGCAATCATCACCTTTTGTAGCATATAAATGAACCAATAATATGTCCAACAACAACAACAAAACCCGCATACTCTTCCCCCTCTCAAGAATTCTTGAAATGTTCTACTCTATTGACCACGATATCATGCTAAGAAACTGTTTTGATTTAGATATTCTGAATTTGAAATAAAATGGAGGGGGTAAATATGCTTGCACATCAATTCAAACACATTATACCCCGCCCGCAAACAAGATTTTTTAGAATTTGATATTTTTATTAAGAAAATTAATTTTTTTTTAAAAAAAAAACCCTTTAAAAATTTACCTTTAGCCTACCCAAAATTTTTTTAAAAAATTTATAACATTAGCTTATAATATATATTTTTTGCTTTGCCGCCCCCCCCCCCCCTCTCCCCAAACACCACCCAAAAAAAAAAAAAAAAAATCGCAAGTTGCTGGTTCCATCCCTGATATATAAAGCAATCACATTCCTTCGCAATTTTGTCATCATTGAGCCACAGATCAAAAAGCACTGTCATGGGTTTTATATATCCTTCAAAACCCTAACCACTTTTTCATGTCACTTAAGACCTTCATGGACCTCTGAAAAGAAAAACAAAAAAGACTTTTTTTCCTCCTCCAATTTTTTTAATTTTTTGTAGAAATCTATAATGTACAGAACTATAGCAAGTTTCAACAACAATCTCTTCTCACCCTAGCAAACAAGAATCCAAAATACAGGATTTTCGAAAATTCAGTGGCTTCACACTTCTCAACTCAGCTGCATCATTTAACAAATTTCCAATTTAAACCTCGTTTTGCAACTAGCAAAAAATCCCACAATAAAAACTACAGAACTCACAAACCATCTGCATAAGAAAATTCACGAAACCAACAAAATTAAACTGATCACATGAAATTTTTACTCCCAAAAATTTTGATAAAAAATGCTGCACGTAGTACCTTGAAAGGCGTCGCCGGTGGGCATTTGAAGCAGATGATCAAAATTAACCGTAAAAGATACGAGAAATCCGTCGAGGCTTCCAAAAATAGATGAGAAAGATTTTTCCTTTCTTCTGAAATCCCAAGAAGGACAGTGCCTTGTGACTGGTCCCTTTCAATGTCAGAATTCTAGAATAGACGAGGCAATTTTTAATGTTGGGTTTCGCAAAATTATTTTCCGTGTTAGTCCCTGAAATTATTCACAATTATCAATAACTCCTAATATTTTTATATTTTGAGTATGTCCCCAGACTTGAAGTTTGTGCCGTCATAGTCCTCAACCATTTTTTTAAAATAATTTTTTTTTGTTATTTATATAATAGAATATAAATTGCGCAATGGATAATTAGATTTAAGAATAGTATACAATTGCTTCAACAATTAAACACAAAATTACATATGAAATTTTTGACGCCTATATTTAATATTCATGGTATTATTGTGTGATACAAATCCACTACTAATATAATAAAACATGTTTTATAATTTTTTTTATAATCAAATCTTAAGTTGAAAAAAAACATTTAAGCTTAGAAAGACTCAATAATATTTAAATGTGTGTTTAATATCATTATTCTTTTTATTCTGCATAAAACATTTTTGCATATTTTGAATTGTAATTTAAGAACATTTGTCAACTCCTAAAATAAAAGATATTATATTATATTTTTCTTGACAAATTTACATAAATAGTCCTTAATGTATTTTACAGTCTTAGGATAGTCTTAAATCTTTTTTTTCAATTTTTGCAATCCTCAATCTACATATTTCACTTTTTATAGTTTCCACCACCTCAAACACGGTGGAATCCGATAGGGCACAGCACATATACATTTATGATAAGGGTAAAATTATTAAATCACATGTTTTTTAATCATAATTCCCAACTCCTTTTTGGCTAGGTCCACGACCAAAGATATTGGAGTAATCCCCGGAAAAATACTTGGGTGAACTCAGTTCATCGTGGATCATCGTTTTAAAGTGTTGTACCTTTTTAAAAGTGTATAATTTTCAAAGTACATAGTGCAACACTTGAAGCGGTAGTCCACGGTAGATCAAGTCCATCCAAGTATTTCCCATCGACATAGGAGAGAGTCCCAGAGCAATGCTACTACCCGGAACATTAGGGGAGTACCTTCTGGGCCTAACTCTCTTCTTCTTAGTAGGCTCAATGCTGAATTCGAAGGCACCACCACACCACCACCATCGATAGGGGAAGATGGCTGAGCACTATGAGAATAATCAATCTTTGAAGCTGTTGATGTTGCCACTGTTGGATAGTATGCTCTCTAGATTAGATTTCTGATATAATTATCAAATTTATAAATAAAAAAATTATTCTAAAAATTTATTTGTGAATTTACATTCTATTTGTGCATGATTTACGTTTAAAAATGACCCATTGTGTTTAAATAAGTGATCTATGTGAATGATGGTCATTCACAGTAAGGTATGAATCACGGGTTACTTAACACATAAACGTTTGTTCTTAACCGATTGATAAGAATGGGAATCTCATAATGTTTAGGCTATTGTGTTATGAATTTCAAATAGGGATTGGCTTACCTTTAACTAGTGGTTAGTCCACTCACTTCATAGTATGAACGTATTTCAAATTCGTAGATCAGGACCTGTAATAGTGATTTCTAAAAGTACTATTTAGAAGAAGCCCAAACTATTACTGTTATAGCATGGACTAATACTCTACCGCTTGAGTATGAGTTGGTGGTCTGACGAAGTTAGAAGCATGTACTTTGATATGTTGTAATTGAAATTCTTTCGTAGAGCCGATATACTTGTATGTTGGGTATATGTGACTAGTTAGTTAAGACAAACTTGTACAAGATAACTTCTGCACTTTATCGCTCTTTGTGGCTGTTCAAATGATCTAAATATTCAGGGCCCTAGGGAACATGACTTGAATGTTTGTTTTAGGGTAACTCTCTTGGAAAGCGAAAATATTCCAAGAGTCGTAGTTCATTGGATTAGAGGTTTAAGGATGGTAAATGTCTTTTAGAAATGTGTTAATTCACTCTACCTCTCTAAATGTACGGCGATGCGTAGAGGGGTATTTTAGTCATTACACTTGTAAGTCGGAGATTTTGCTAACGTAGTATTGTCCTTGGTATTAATATTTTCTTATAGTAATATTAGGGAGTATTTAAAATATAAAATACAGCTATTTATATAGTAGGGGTATATTGGTCATTTTAGTAGCCAATGCGATGTGTCTTTTGGTCCCCGGAATAGTCATTAAGTCATGACAGATTTGGGTTAAGGAATTGGTCTTGATAATTATGTATTTTATTTTATTTAAATAGTATGATTTATTATTAGATTAGAATAAAATAAAATGTCAAAGAGAGAGTATATATTTTATCTAATTTAATTGGTTAATTAATTATTCAGGGCCCAAGGCCTAGATTGAATAATTATAAAATTAACCTAGGTATAAACTTGATAAAAGGCCTGATAACAGGTATTTTTACTCTCTCGGTGTCTCTCTTTGTGGGGGATCTGGCTTTCCAGAAACAATAACAGAAAGAGAAAATCCTTCTTTGATGATGTTTTTTTTATTAGCATTGAATCAAAGAACCAAGGCCATACTGCCATCCCGTAGTTGCTTTCATCGGCGGTTGCCAAGGCAATTTTCATATTCCAGAAGCTCAAAAGTTTCGCATGAATAAGAAGAAGCAGACGGCTTGCAATAGTGTAATCTGAGGTTTCTTTGAGAAAACCAGTGGCGTTAAGCATTCAACTAGAATCGGTTCACACAGAGGCACTGACACCCCCTATACCAGTGAGGAAACACAGAGGTAAATAGCTTCCATGCGATACTCTGTTTTCGTTTTTGTTCTGTAAGCATGCCTCCGGTTTCATCGTTTTTGCCATATTAACCTTCAGCCACCATAGAGTTAAAAGGGAAGCATGGGGTTGATAGGTTATGATGCTGGTGAATGATGATGGTGTTGTTGATGGTGGTTTGAAGAGAGTACGAGTTAGGGTGGGGTTGAGGCTTGGATTGGAGCTGAGATTGGGATGGGGGCACTAGCACGACAGACGATGGTGGTTGAGGATGCAGGTGTTGCATGACTGTGATCGAGCTTGGGATGCGTGGTAGGGGAGTAGCTAAAAAATCTTGAGAATCCATTAAAGGGGTAAGAAGAAAATAGAATGAAATCTAACCATAGTGGGCTTCTTTGGGTTTTGGGGGACTCTAAAAGAGTAGTAGTATATTAGTTTTGGAATCTACCTTAAATCCTACAAATTCTCATAGAGAAAGAGAAGAGAGTGAATTGTGTGTGTGAACAAAGTGAAAATAAAAAACAAAAGAGGAAAAGCGAGGCCAAAAGATGGTGGGGGGGGGTGGAAGGATGCTCGTGAATTGAACTCAAAAGGCCAGGGCTAATTCTATTACTGATGCTTTTGATGGAAGTTCTGAGGCTGGAGTGAGTGTGGCAATGGCTTCGTTGATTAGGCTAAACTTTTGCAGTCCGACAAAAAAACCAAAGCTATACAATGCCTGAGAAGCTTTTGTAGTCTGGCAATGGCTTTGTCATATCCTCCTTTCGCCATTTTTTCTTTCTGCATATAATTAAATTTACTAATTGGAGAAAATATCCAAAACAGGATTTTTTTTTTTTTTTTTTTGCCATCATTCATAATCAGTCAACAATATGTGATCAAAAGATGAGAAGATGATCACTTTGATCAAAGCTTTTGTTGATAAATTGTGGGTCATTTGATGAAGATGATCAGGAAAATGTTCAGAAATTAATTGGCCAAACTATATTTATTATCTTTACAGGTATCACGCTAAAGATTTGAGCATAGAAATAATTTTGAGAGGAAAGAAATGAATCGGTAAGAACATGAAGGTGAATTTTATTTGGATAATTTTACCTTTTGTGTGAGCTTTGAATAGAAGATGACAATGGCTTCTTGAATAGAAGGCAATGGCTAATTGAGAAGGGAGAAAATGTTGTGTTTTTTTTGTTTTTGTTTCGTAATTGTCATGCATGCCAAGTGTTTGTTGAATTGCCTAGAAGAGGAGTTGAGGATTACGATTAAAAAGCATGTGATTTGATAATTTTACCTTGTCATAAATGTGTATGTATTGTTCTCCATCGGATTCCGCCGTATTTGAGGTGGTGAGGACTATAGAAAATTGAAATATATAGATCGAGGATCGCAAAAATTGAAAAAAAAAAAAGATTTAGGACTATCATAAGACAAGTAAAATAGATTAGGTACTATTTATGCAATTTTGCCTATTTCGCTTGATACAATAAAGAATTTGTTGTCAAATGCTCGTGAGTAATTTGTTTAGGTCAAAGGAATGAAATGTGAAAAAATGGAAATAATTTTTTTTTTTCGTTTCACACAAATTTCATTCTTGAATCACAATATATTTATTCATAGGGGTGTGAACAATGACAAAGCCATCTTGATGATAGTTGGTTCAATTGAACCCACTAATATTTTCAAGACCCTCGTATCATATGAAAAAAATTTAAAATGACTTATTTCAAATTTTAAATGAGCCCACTAAAAAGGAATTAGTTTGCAAATAATAAGAATTTTTTTTTAACAATGAAATTTCTCAACTCATCGAGTTAAATTTATCATTTAACCTATTATTATTATTTTTTTTATTGAATTCTTAATTTTCTTTCCCTCTCTTACAATTACATTATTCATGTTTTATTCCATTTGTCTTCAAAAAACATTTTGGATAAAATTTTACAAATTTTTTAGCCTAAAATTAGGATGAGGGACGGGTTTCGTCCTACAATTTTTTAACCATCTTTCCTATAATTGTAAACCTTGAGTTATGAATTTATAAATGAATCAAATTCACGATAAGAATATAATTTTGCATTATTATAAAATAAACTTATTTTATGGAGTTGTAGATATGGAGCCTCGATAATTAGTGTTTTAAAATTTTGGATGGAGATGAATTTACATGTGTAAATGTCTATATACATAAGTTCGTACATACATACATACATACATACATACATACATACATACATACATACATACATACATACATACATACATACATACATACATACATACATACATACATACATACATACATACATACATACATGTGTGTGTGTGTGTGTGATACACGGACTTTTTTCACTTTTTGGGCTTTTCCTATTGGGCTTTTCCTTTA
The DNA here is from genome assembly GCA_026120185.1 of Voacanga thouarsii. NCBI lineage: Eukaryota > Viridiplantae > Streptophyta > Magnoliopsida > Gentianales > Apocynaceae > Voacanga > Voacanga thouarsii. Next base: position 1,283,297 of record JANUWF010001723.1, on the reverse strand, counting down.
ATTATGTTTGGTGAGTTTATGGTCCAATTGATGATGTAGGGTTATTATATGACATTAGAAAGTTAACGGAGTTATGGATTTTAATTGATTATTTTAGTTTGGGGTTTTATTTATTCTATATTGTACAATGCTCTAAACAGACGCATCGTTCTTTCAATTTCTGTACCAGGAGAATAACAATGGGGGTGGAGAACCTAGGGTAGAGATTGAGCCATAAATCACATATTTGGGTAAGTTTGACTCCTCTTCTCTCTAGTTATGAATCTAGATTGTTCTTAGACCTTCAGATTTATGATTATAAGGTAATAGGTTATAAGGTTTTAAATTGGAGGATTTCAGTAATGTTATGATTCTGAGTTGTGGTTGTGGTTATTAGGGAATTGTAGGCATCTAAGAGCTTTTGGTGGTGATTAAGAATTTTTGGCTTGCTGAATTATCTGATTATGGCGTTAGGTAAGGAAATTGAGTTTTTTGTATTTTGACTTCTGGATATTGTCCTTCTAAAATCTCATGTTCTTACTTTCTTTATAAAATTGCTATTTTGAATATAAAAAAAATGGTATTGAGTATGATATGATTATTTGCTACTTCTGTTAATAGTTGTGTTTAAATGAAAACTATGAGTTTAAGCTAAGTGTTATTTATATTCTGATTTTTTATTCATGAGCTGTTGTATCTTTGTGGGTTGTTTTGGTAGGAAATTCTCAACTTTATAAGTTATAAGGCCCTAATAGGGGGTACAATACCTATAATAAGTTAAAACCCTTCTTCCAATGAGATATAATAATTGGGAGATTGATCAATTAAGCCAACCCAAGTCCCCAAGCATAAAACAATTCTGAATGGATAAGTGAAAAAGATATTTTTTGTTATGAGTATAATAAAAAGCTATGTTTTGATGTGAGTATGATGAAAAGTTACGTTTTGGTGTGAGTATGATGAAACTTGTTTTGGCAAGAAAAGGGTTGTATTGGTAGCATTACTTCGTTGGTTTATCTTGAGTATTGAGCCTGGAATATGTCCAGTTCTTTGTTATATTATGTTATGTTGTTGCTTGGCATTTTTTGCAAGTTCACGACCCCAATCAATGCCTGTTCACGTTTAATCCAGCGTAAGTTAATCCTTGAAATTTAAACTCTAAAGCTACTGTTTTGAATGACGTGGGTTAATCCTTAGACTCGACATCGGTTCCTCGAAAATTCAGTTGCTTTTATTAATCAAAATAGGCTCCGGTTCATAAGTCTTAGACGATGCCGGTTACAGTACTGAATGTTGATGAATCATGTTTTCGACTGGGAAATCCATGTATTCACTTAGTGCTTTCCATAAGATTCGGATATGAAGTTTCTTTGACTCCTAATATGTTACCAACTCATCAACAAAAATAGTATTTTACTATGTATGAACTAAGACTCAAAACTGTTTTGCAAAACTAGTACTATAAGTAACATGCTCATTCCCAAGCAAATCCTATTTCCTTATTGAGCTGGTGAGCTCCCTCCTTCATTAATATGTTGCAGGTTGTCAGTTAGAAGGTGTTGCATTGGATGAATTGTTTGAAGAAGCTCTTGAGTAACTATAAAGTGGGAGTTTGAGTTATAGGACGTCTTTTGTGGAAGTTTCAATTATGTTCTGAATGTTTTCCAGAAGCGAGCTTTTGGGTTGGCATGATTAAACACGTTTTAATATTCTTATATTTTATCTTATATTTGAGGGTTTTGTATTTAAGTTTCAATAAGTGTGAGTTTACATGTACGAGTTTTGAGAATTAAAGTAGCACAGCGAGACGTGGTAGATTTAGTTTGGCAGGCTAAGGGTTCAACATCTTATTTGGGAGCGTTGCCATGTCATTCTTAGACTCGGAGCGTGGCAATATATATATATATTACATCAAATCATTATGCCCTAAATTAGGTTTTTATTAATGTTTTTAATTACTATATGAACTTTAAGGAAAAAAAAACTGTTATTTCTACCTACAAAATAAACATGTTACTATAAAACTAAATGCTAACTACAATGACGAACCCTTCCGATTTTTTTTTTTATAATTTTTTACTTCCATTAAAAATAAAAAACTTTTAGAAAGATTTTTTCAAAATTTATTTATTACACCCAAAACTTTTTATATTACAAATATAATTTTCTAATATATAACTTGCTCCATCAGCTCCAAATCCCTAATTTTATCTGTCTTAACTAGTTTATATTTAATAATTTCTCTTAATGTTGTATAGTTATAATTATCTAGCTATAATATTTTTACTGAAAATAATGTTGAATATTTTGTTTCTTTTTCATAGTGGTGGCCATATAGATATCCATTTGAATTTGAGCATAGTTAAATATAGTTCAATCCACTTATATCCATTTATTACATGGATTTTATATTTATTTATATTTTTATTAAATAAATAAATATTTTCTTTTATTACTTTGTTTTTATTAATTAAAAAAATTTAGTAGTGAAACTCGTATGTTAATAGAGCTCATCACTTAAATATAATAAATAAATATTTATTTTATCACTCTATCTTTATTGATTAAAAAATTAGTAGTGAGACTCGTGTGTTAGTACAATAATGATAAATATTAATTATTTTTTAATATTTATATTTTAGAATCCAATAAATATCTATTTAAATTCATTAAATTAGTTTCATTAAATGAACATTTATTTATATCATTAACTTAATTTTTATCATCCACATCCATTTATTAGTGGATGAATTGGGATGTATATTTATTATAAATCTAAGTTGTCACACCTATGGCTAGGAGTGTAAACGGGTCGGGTCCGGATCACCCCATTTCAGACCCAGACTCGTTTAACAAAAAGGGGTATATGACCCGATCCGTATACTCAACAGGTTTAAAATAAAAGAATTCATACTTGACCCGCGCGGGGTAACGGGTCTGTCCGACCCGAAAATTATAAGTTATAAAAATAATATTCTTATGGAAAAATTCTTATACAAAATATTAAAATAGATACAATTTTAAATTCTCAAATTTTTAAATTTACAACAATAAAAAAAATCCAAGTTCATAAATAACAATATCGTACAACACAAATAAATTAAAAACTAAACATTAAATAATAGTTTACAACAACAATACCAAAATATCCATAAGTTTATAACTATTACATAATATCAAATATCCTCAATTCATTCAAGAAGCTAAATAGTTAAAAACTTAAAATGTTAAGTTAAAAATTATATATATATATATATATAATATTTTATATAATTACTTAAATTAATCGGTTAAATGGATAATCGGATTCGAATTTATAATACCCGAATTCGAACCCAATTATATAAATTAAACAGGTAAACTGATCAGGTCAGATTCGAATAACAACATAGGCCTACCGAACTTTTATAAATGGATAAACGGGACGGATTGAGTCCGGATAGACTCACTCATTGTCAGGCCTATCTATGGCTTTGCTATTAGGTGTAGTGTTTCTCTCTCTAATTTTCTAGAGATCAAAATAGACAAGCTATCCAATATGAAACATATGGAAATTAATCCACGGGGTAATAATGAACTATAAGTTTTAATTTAAGACCCGCAAAAAATTAGAAATTTGAATATTAAAATTTGAGCATTTAAGCATTGAATTTTAAATTTTAAAATAAAAATCTGAATCTAAAAATTGAGTTAATTATAATTAATTTTAAATTATATTTTATTAATAAAATAAAATAAAAATAAGAATTAAAAACGTATTTAATTATTCAAATTACAAACTTAAATTATTCTCATTTTATTTAAAATTTATAATATATTTTAATTAATTGATTGATAATAAATATTATTAAAAATAATTAAAATAATAGTATTATTTATTGTAAATATATTTATTTAAATAATTAATTAATTTTAAATACTGAAAAACACACTAGGGTTTCTACCTGACTTTGGAATCTTGATACTACTCACTAGCCCAATTCAGAAACTTTAACTTGGCCCAAACTGTATGGGCCACATTCTTAGTATGCTGGTGGAAGGCCCAGTTCTCTGGCCTTCATACAAATCCACGACAGGCCAGGAGCACAACTCCAGTCCGCCATCGTCCCCTACTCCCCCACCTTCAGTTTGCTAATTAAGTATTCCTCATACTCCCGCTCCGGAGCTTCTCCGGCGAAACAGAGCAGCTTGGGCTTTGCCACCTAAAAGCTTCGAAACTGGAAATTTACCGCTCTTAGTTCAAATCAATGCTTTCTTCTTGCTTGGTAAGTTTAAATTGGCTTGTTATTGCCGGGAATGTAGGTTTATTCCCTTGCTTTGGGGACTTCTATCTTAGAATGTAATTTGGGAATAAAATTTGAATCGTTGGATAATGGGATAGAATTTAGGGCCGGTGTTTTCGCCGCGCTATTTTTCACTGGATGATTTTGTTTCTGTATTGCTTAATTCTGAATGTTTGATAGACTTTGCAGGAGTTAGAATTTCAGCTACCAAAGTTCCTGGGTGAAAAATATAGCTTTATCGTAATAATTTTTTATATGCATAGATTTTGCAATTTTTGGCTTTTTTGAACTGCTTCCTGCCAAACTTATTTTGTATATGCGCTAATTTATGAATAAAGATTGAATCTTTACGTGGTTTTGGTAGGATAGGTATGTGCTTTGGGTCTTTGGCCTACTCGTTATGGTTTAGTTGGTGGTTGGAACTACATTTAAAATATTCCGAGCAGCATCTACTGTTTTTAGAGGATCATTTTGGACAGGAATATGCAATTTACATATACTTTTTTTCATAATCTTTCCTGGTACATGAATTAACCATTTTACATGGTACGGTGTTAGTTTTCACTTGCTTCAAAGTGTACCTTCAGGGCCTTCAGTCCAGGTCTGGGCTTAAGCTAAGTGCTTCTCTTTCTCGTGGAAGGAGTAGCTGCCTTGAAGCTTATGTTTTAAATAATCTAGTTTGTTTGTGGCTGTTATTGGTGGTCCTTTAGTTATAATTTTAGGTAATATGAGACTTCATCCTTGCTTACATTGTTCTATTTGACCTGTATTTATAAGTGTATTAAAGTCCCAGTCACACTCTAACAAATGGAAGAGTCAGAAAAGAGAAAAGAAAGGCTGAAAGTTATGCGGATGGAAGCTGCTCAGGCTGGACTCCACAGTGACACTGGAAATTCTATGGTTGTCTCTCACAGCCTTGCCAACCCACTAATTGAATCCTCTGCCACTACACCTATGCCTGTAGATTCACGTGCTTCTCCTAGATTTGATTTTTACACAGATCCTATGGCTGCATTCTCTGCAAACAAGAGGGGGAGCAATGTCAGCCATCAAAATACACCAGACTATTTCACGTCTCCAAGTAATAGCATATTCTTCTTCTTTACCTATTCAAAAAAGTGGACAACTCTTTGGTTATTTATTTTAAATTTGCTGTGCAATTCATTTCTGTGTTATTTACTTTCTCTCTCTCTCTCTCTCACATGTAAGGAATGATTTAGTTGAAATTTAGGGTGTATTTGGATTGCAATTTTATTTTTTCATCTCAATCTAAAATTTCACTTTAATTTAAATTATTCTCGTTTATCTAAAAATGTCATATATTCACAACCCATCATCTTCTCTCTCTTTAACCCCACATATTTAATAATTTTTTACCACTTTCAGTAAAACCCATCTCATCCAACTCAATAAAATCCCAATCCACTTACAACCTAGTGTCTCTTGCTTTCTCTTACTCGCACATGCATGTTATCGTGCCATAAACAATCATGTAGGGCAAGGTTGCTTGCATTGTGTGTAATTTGAATTCTTTAAGAAACATTTTTAACTTTTAAGTGAAAGGTAAGCCCTTGCTATTTACAGCTTCATAATGCACTTTAAGAAACACTTTAAGTGAATATGAGAATCTTCTATCCTGAAGAAGTTCATATCTTTTCCAATTTCTAAAGCTTCTGAAGCTTACTAATTCATGTGTAATATTCTAGTCAACAATTTTGAGGCCAGTTAAGTTGAATTGGAAGCACTTATTTCTGTGAGGGAAAATGATTTTTTTTTTTCTAAAATGTTTTCAAAGCTGAATCTAGTGCACAGTTAAGTCTTTGCTGGACTGGGAGTTGCTCTATGATGCAATGCCTATGGGCCCCAAATATAGGGGCTCAATGTTTGTGAGTGTGGAGCACAAATCCTAGCCAAGGATAGATTTTTCAGCTGCCTACTGTTTTTCGGGAGCATTTAATATAAAATTAGGTTACATTGTGGAGTTTAGAATATTGGTGCGTATTGGAATTGCCCATTGGCGGGTATCTATGGCATGCAGGAATCAAGGAAGCCAGGTGCCATATAATTCCTGATGCTAAATTCATGCATGATCATCTTGGAGACAGTGGGGTTGGGGAAATGGGATATTAATCAGCAATGTTATATTCGGTAGAACCACATTATTCAAATTGGGTGGGAAGCATGTATATGCTAGAACTCGTGTTAAGAATATCCATGTTGAACCAAGTGGAGACTAAGGCTATGTTATCTATGCTAATTGCTATACCTACCTGTACAATTAGGTTTTAAGATGAGCTACTGATGGAAGGTCTGCAGAGCCTTGGTATGTGACTTGCATGTTCTCTACTTGCCATTTAGAGAACGCGCCCATAATTTCTTGGAATATGTGATATGATAGTATTTACTTCTTCCATCCCAATCAAATTGATCATGTTTGACTTGACACGGGATTTTAAGCAAAAGTAAAAATTGTAATATAATAATATAATATTAATAAAATGTAGGAAACACGTGAAACATATAATACTTTATATCAAATCTAAACATATAAAACATGTGAAAGTAATACATAATAAGGATACTGATTATTTTGTAGTATATAATATATTAAAAAATTTCCTTTAAGAAAAACTCAAAATAATAAGCAGCCCATTTTGTTGGATCGTGGGAATATTACATATTACTCTTTTTTTGTTATTCTTTTATTTTTTTTATTATTGGAGCAGGGGTTGGGGGGGTTAAACTGGGGATTTCACTTGGAATTGTAAGACTTCTATTTTGTTCGCCCTCTTTCTAACATGTTCTATGTTCTATCAGGACCAAGAAACCCAGAGCAGACTCCCTCAGTGCATCAAGCACAAACCTCTCAGGATGCAAGGCTGTTTCAAGCACAAGGGTCCTATCACAGCTCTGGCCCTTTTGGGAGTCCAATGCAAACTCCCAATCCTTTTGGAACACCACAAGGAAACACTAATTTTTGGGGCGGACGTAGTGGCTCACCCAGATATCACAACCCATCCAGTTGGCCAAGGGTAGTTAACCCTTGCAGTCCTGGCTTTGGACAAGGGGGTAATCCTAGTTTTAGCTATGGCCAAGGCAGAGCATATGGGTTCAATAACAGTCCTCAGGGTGGATCTGGTTATAGGGGTAGCCCTTACTCTAATCTAGGAGGGGGTAACAGTCCCCGGGCTGGATTTGGTAACAGGGTTACTCCATATCGTAGTCCGGGAAGAGGTAGAAATGGAGGAAGGGGACAAGGTTCACAGAATTTTGTTTCAGCAGAGCAGCGACCGGATAGGTATTTCGACAAGTCAATGATAGAAGATCCATGGAAGACATTAAAACCTGTAATTTGGCAGAGAAAATGCGTTCCTACATGTTCAAGTGCACCTGATTCTGAGAAATCCTGGCTTCCAAAATCTGTTGCTTCAAAAAGAGCACGTGTTTCAGAAGCGTTTGACAAGTATAAGTCTAAGCAAAGCCTTGCTGAATACCTTGCTGCCTCGTTCAATGAGGCAGCCAATCAACCTGAGGACGAAGATGATCAAGCGAGCATTTGACATGTGTTGAACAGTAAGATTGTGATAGAAATTGTACCGGATCTTCAGTGGTTTCTGATTTGCTTAACTGAGATGGATTTCCTGTTAGGGGAACTTCCGCTAGTCTCCCTACTTGATGCTACTTGTGTGCTTTGGGAAAAGCATTATTTGCAGTTGGCCACATATACGTGCAATGAATAACATGCCTGTCTAAATACAATTGTGCTTTACAATCGCAATGCTTCTAATGCAGAACTAGAGCCAACTTTGTTTGCCACAGGCGACTTTGTTACTGGACAGCCTATTTTACGTTTTACAGTGGTTTTGGTAGTCTGACACAGACAGTAAATGAGAAAAAGATTGCTTTTATAATTAGAGACAATCTTAGAAACACCAAAAGAGGAAGCCAACTTTTTGTGCTTTTGTATTCGACTAAGATCCCAATATCAGATGGGAGGCTGATAATAAAAAACTATTTGCCCAAGGGTTGCAAATGATTGTTAATAAGGATTGCACATTTAGGCTCAAGAAAACTGGACAAAACTATTCCCTTCTGTTGCAAAGAGTTGAGACTAGTGCCATAATCTAGTGCAGAATCCATGTGAGGAAGCCAGTTTCCGGCCGCAGCAAATCTCATCCATGAATGTATCAAGAAGCTGCCCAGCCAAGCTTGGAGGATCATCAATAAAAGTGTCTATGAAAACGCTCACTACCCTTCTCTCTTGAGCGGTGGCTTTCAAGCTGAACCACGTGAGGAACTTCACTCTGAAATCTGCCTCCAAGTGCCCTTCATGTTCCAACTTCCTGATGATCCTTACAGAGTACTCATAATCACTCTCCTTCAACTGCTTCCTGCCACCCAGGTGGATCGCCCCCTTTGTTCCGTCTGATTTACAAGGTGTTGGGGGAGCATTTGTAGGTGGGCTTGCTGCCAATGGAATGAGATTTTGAAAAGGTAATGCAGGAGAACCATCACTCTTGTTTTCAAGGTCAATTGGCGATTGTTGCTGTGACAGTTGATGGTCACTGGAAGCAACTTTGCTGTCACTAGAATTCATCGATTCTGTCCGCATGTGAGCATATGCAATAGCATATTCTCTCTCTGCTTGTTTTTGGACTGAGAGTGCAGGGGTTTTCCAGTTAGCTTCCCAAACCCCCAAAATTCTAGTCTTGCTAGAGAAAGAAACCTTGCAGAAATACTCTGATGAAGGATCAAGATCGTACAGCTCAAAGCGATGTCCTGGTGTGGACACAATGTATGTTGGTGCTTCAACATAGTCCATTGTAGATCTTCGGTGCCATAGCCTACAGCTTAAAAGATCCTTCAACAAACTATTGTCATACTCCAGCACAATGGTTACTCTCGTTGGAGACAATTCCTCGAAGTGTATCTTGCAAGCTGTCAGAATAATGAAGGTTAAGAAACGTCCTATTGGAAAGATTAGATAATTGGGTTGAAATTCTGTGTTGATAGCATAGAAAAATAAGAGGGAAGCAGAAGGTTCCATGAATTTTCTTCTACTTATGACCCAAAACAATGTCCTAACATCAGGAAAAACTTGCAAGGACATTTACCTGGTGAGTCCTTCTCATCTGCACGATCAAAATGGCGCACAGCAGACATTGAATCAAAAGCTTCCACAGCAGAGGCGCACAATTTCTGAACTGCAGCGCCACAAGAGAGTCTATTGACAATGCTGCGGTCCATAGTTGCTGAAGCCCTATCTAAAGGCCCTACTTCATTCTCAAGAGCAGTCACAGCTGATTCAAGGATTTTCAGAAGCTCCTTATACTTGTCAGTTCCCATAAGAATTTTGTGGCTTAGGGAGAGTCGTAGACAAAGTATGTCAACTCTTCTCGCCTCTGTAGCTACAATGAGTTGTTTTCTCCAGGCTCTGAGAACATTTAGCAGTAAATAAGTTGCCATGTTATGTGTTCTTTCTGAGCATTTCACATATAGCAATGGCATCGAAATGCCATGGGACCTTCCTAGTTTACTGCCAATGAATATTTGAAATTTACTATTTGAGGTTATAAGACGACAATCTTCCCATTACTTTTACGTATTTAGCATAAGACAAAGGGTTCATGTGTTTGTTGTCATTTAAATAATTACCAACTCCAGTCCTTCTTTATGTTATAATTCTCACTTTTCACCTTAGAGAAAAGATGCAGGATCTTGAATTTCATATGATACTGCAATGCAGTGTAAGATAGATCGGCAGACAGTGATTTTTACATACAGAATTCACATTGGTTCATTTAAGTCCCTGAAGGATGTCACTGTGTTGTATCATTGAAGGAAATTTGTCGCAAGCCGGGGTCCATTTACATGCACACACATAAGTTTTTAAGTAGAGAAGAAGTTACACACCTCATTAGTTCATTAAGTTTTCCACAGGAAACACAAGAGAAGCATCCGTCCACTTTCAAGTAGCTATTTTTCTTCACTTTGCTGGATTTCCCTAGCTCAAGGGAGCATTTCAGGTGACATGATATTCCACAAGGCACGCCTTCATCTAGAGAATCATTTTCGCATGTTAACCATAAACTGGGATCCTTGTTATCATCATATTGATAACAAATACAGCACGAACATCTTTTGCAAAATGGATCGTCTGGGTCCAGAGCAGCTCTGCATGCCAGATTCTCACATAGTAGTAATTTTGGGTCTTCTCTCATGGTTTCGCTAGGAATCTGCTCAGATTCTTTGGGGAGTTGACATAGGTACTTATTCTTCTGCAGCCTATTTGATTTACTGTCATCTTGTGCGGTGAAAGAATCAAGTTCTCCTTCGGTAGTTCTCCCATTGCATTTCTTGGTTACTAACTTCAGAAGATGCTCTATCATTTTAGATTTTGTGAAGCCAGAGTATTTACGCTCTTTACCCATTTCAGCACATATTATTTCCAGAAGTTCTCTCCGGGTAAACGAACTTAGGACTGCCGGGGCATCTTCTAAGCACTGAGCAATTCCGTGAACTACTTGTCTTTTCTCTTCCAAACTCAATTTACTACATTTCTCAGGTTGATCCTCAAAAAAAACTGTAATATGAAATACATTTAGCAAAAAATCAAGAATAAAGATGAATAACAGAAAGGGGGGAAAAATAGTAGTGTTTCCGTAGACTGGGAGAGTTAAGAAAGGATTCCACTTTATAAAGCTCAGAATGGTTAAGAATGTTTAGATAATTCAAGAAAAGGGTTCAAATTTCAGGAGAAATGACATGCTCCATCAGATCCAGGGAGATGTAGCTGGCAGAACTAATTTATACAAGAAGATCCGCTAGAGGATTAATTATTGGAAATTTTCAATGTTAACAATGTAGCTTCTGTCAAAATTGCAAACAAAAGACTTTCTTAAGCCAGTGAAAGGACCAGTTGCCTGGCGTTGTGGTCCTGGAATTGTATGCCCATTTCCCTGCTCGAATACAGTCTCGAGGTTCCCAGCCCAGGTCACCAATCCCCTAACAGGAGCTGAACCAGAGCTAAGCTGTTTCTTTTACCATCCTTTTTTTTTTTTAATTCTTTTGTTTCTTTTCTTGGAATGGATAGGCCTTGTAACTGAATTAGTCAGGTGAAGTGTTCCTACAACAGTTCAGATAACACAAATACAACAGATAGTAAGGTATCAAATCCCTACTCTACTCAAACCAGTAGCTAGGCCATGCTAAAACTAGAATTTCTCATAGAAACACTCTCTCCTCCATAATATTTTTTTTTTATTCAATATTACTCATCACATTGCAGTCACTCATTTTGTGCAGTGTGCATGATTCTCCCGTCATTCTACAGGCAAAAGCAAGGGAGGATCAAAGGAGGTTGTTGCCACTCTTCTTATCCACCTAGAGGGATAAGTTTTAAAAAAATACAAAATGAACAAGCTTTTTTTTCTCAGATTTGAAAATCCTCTTACAATCATTATTCAATTGATTAGATACACCAGCAATCTCAACCATAAAATTTTAAGCTTGTGTTCCCAGTCAAAACACTTAGCAACCTGAACGTCTTTTAAGTGGAATGCACACTACATAATCATATGAAACAACATTCCTCAAAGGTCTGTTGTACGAGGGATTTAGACTTTGCTCTAACATATGATGTCGTCTCACTTGTGAGCTAGATTCTTATTAGTAGGCCGACTATGTGCAAACTTCTTACAACATGGTAAACTACTACCTCATCCGAAGTTGCGCACCATTAGATAGGTGACTAGTGAGTTCTATCTCTTCTGTTAGCAGTCTTTTTCTTCTTTTCACTATTAGAACAGACATTATGAATTAAAATTGCTAGAAGCAATCGGCAGACTAGGCTAAAGATGCAATAATTTCAACACAGCCTCAATTATTTCCTACAATATCTTTCCAGAATCTATTCAGCGAAGACAGAAAAAATAACAGTAATGATAACGTTAAAATAGTTGTTTACGAACCTGCATTATCATTTTATACAGCATTAAACTTGTCTATCACACTATGGCTAAAAATCAAGAAGCAAAAAATACCTCAGGATATAACACCCAAAAGCAACAAACAACAATTTCCAAAACACTTAAGTTACGAGATAATGTACGCAAAACCCATTAAAATCAAAGTGTTGAAAGTTACCTGACGCCTCAGAATCAACCCCAGAATTTCTTTTACCCAGTGGTCTCCTCATCCTTCGCAAGAAAAACCAAAAACCCACTTCGTAGAATCAAAATTACACGAGAAAAACAACAATGCGGTGAAGATGAGATTAAAAAACAGAAACTTTAGACCCCCAGAAAGAACAAGAAAGTTTTGAAAAAAAAAAAAAAAAGAAGCAAAAGCGGCAAAAAAGGAAAGGTCAACAATAGTAAACGCAAGAGAGTGGCATCAAAACAATAGAAGAAGAAAGGATTGTCGTTGTTGTTGTTGTTGGCATGAATGTCAGATTATAGTTGATTTCAGAATCAGCAGCTGCAGCACACAGCTGCTCTCCCTCACTCTGCCATTGCTGATAGAGAAAAGGAGGCTCATTTACTATAGTAAACAAACTGCTCCCTCTCTCTGCATTGCATTGGGGCTTGGGTTTCGGTCATCTCTTTCACGCGCTCTGGCATTCCAGCTTTGCACCTGCACCAAAAAGCGGGGTCCAAAGCACGTTTATTGATTTTTTGTTTCCTCCCTTTAGCTGTATGTTTCGAAAATATCATCGGTTTTTGTATTGCGTCCTGGGAATGGTTGGTTCTTTTGCTTATGGGTTTTTATCCCCCCTCTATATTTCTATTATTTTAAAAAAGTTGAATTAAATAACAGTTTAATTTGTCATATCAAGTACTATTTTATCATTTGAATTTTAAATTTTTAATGAAATATATTTCTGTTATGTATTATATTATTCAAAATATATTGTGTTTATAAAATAAAATACTACGAATTTTTTATCTATTTTTATATAGGTTGAATGTGTTTTTTGCTTTTTTTTTTGGTTTTTAAAATTTTTTTTGTATTATTATTTTTTAACAATTAAATTAATCGTTCATTTTTTTTTCATATCAAGTATATTTTGTTATTTGAATTTTGATCTTTCTAATCAAAGTTATGCAAATTGTCATATAAGTTAATTATCTTGAAAATCTATGCAGCACACAAATAAACTTTTTCATAATTGAGAAATTTTATTAAAAAATCTAAAACATATAAAAAATTAAGTTTTTGGAAATAATTAAAAACAATTCTTAGTACCTTGAAATAGAAAAGAAATACTCTTCCAGGCCCAGCGTTTTTTTAATTATTTTTCTCTTTCTTTTTTTTTACACTTCAACTATCCCCATCCAAATACTTTAATTTTGACCCTCCATGTCATAATATTAATTGCATATAATATAGCTTAACATCAAAGTCATTTTAACACAATATTGACCAAAAAAATGAAAAGTAAATATCAATTATGAAAAAATATATTTAAATAATTAAAGTTTTATAAAAATACAATAACTCTATAATTTGAAATGATAAATAATTTTTATTTTCGTTAAATTAGACATTCATCGTAATAATCATGGATTAGGTAGAAGAAAATCTCGAAGAAAGCGGAGGAGCGGGGCACGCTTTTGTGTTGGTGTGATGGAAAGGGAAAGGGGAACGTGGGCATGGAGTTTGTGTATGGGGAATGAGTGATGAGTGGTCAAATCCGAGATTCCAGAAAGAAGGCTATTTTTGCTATGTTGTTGCCTAATGCATTGGTCACGTCACGTGACTAACGGCGACGTTAGCTACTTTTTCCGTTTTGGTTGTGAGGTTAGGCCCTAAGCAGTGAGGGAAATTTGGAAAATGTTTTCAGGCTATTATTATTCGATTCCCATCCTTCCTTTATAAGATTTTTTTTTTTAAAAAAAATATTGGTGATTAAAATAACAATTCAAATGTTGAATATATATTTGTAATTTAGGAGAATTAAAATACAACAAAATAAAAATAAGATGATTTCTCACATATCTTTAAAAAAAAAGTCTGCTATTAATTAATAAGTAAATAAAATAGGTAATACTCATTTTAATGATAATTATAATGAATAAATAAATTTTAATAATAATTTAATAAATATCTAACATTTTAAATTTTAAGTCTTAAAATTTGTCAGACAAAAGCAAGTATGGCCAACAGTGCTTAGCTATCGGAGGATTGAATGGTTGGTGTTAGGATTTGGTGAATCTTGACACTTAGAAAGCATGTGATGACTATGTAGGTTAGGTTCAATAGTCGGGACAATTCTTACTTAGATTAAGTTCACATAGATTAACAGTTTTTGAAGATTGTACTCTATAATTTACATTATATATAATATAAATTTTTAAAAGTATTAGTTCACGTAGATCAAATTCATGTTAAAATTTTCGCAGTATTAAGATCACTTGTTAAGTAAAGAGATATAAAAGTGATTATAAGAAGCTTTGGTTAAGCTAAGTTTATAATAAAAGTGATTATAATAATGAATATAGTAAGTATTCATTATTTTTTCTGAAATTATAAGTTTAAATTGGAGTTACAAATATAAGTAATTATTTGTGTGTTATCTATCTGCTTATTAATATTATGTGTGTGGAATAGATTGAATAGCTTAGTTAACTCGAGTTAAGTTATTAATTTGAAGTTGGGTTGTGAGTGCTAGCAATTCTTTGTGTTATCTTTTATCTCTTCAACTTATACTTTTTCCATATTTTGTATGTAAATTAAATTGAGTAATTTAGTCAAATCAGGTTGAATTGTTATCAACACAAGGGCGAAAAAGTTAGAATTTGAATTTAAGTTTATGATAATTATAGTTTTAATCAATTAAATAATGTTATTTGAATTAGTCGATATGGTTGGTATCAAGATAATTAGTGTTGAAAATTCTATATTGACAGTTTCAATATCTCTTGAGTTATGAGTTTTGTGTCCATCTTTGATAATGATTGCGGGTTCTCTTGTTAATATAAAAGAAATTTTAAAAAATTAATCAAATGATAATAATAATTTTGTCAAATGCATTGATATAATTAATCCCTTAATATTATTTATTATTAAATAAGTATTTAATTAAATTTAAATATTGATTTGAGGTATAAAGAAATCTCTAGATAAGTGCTCCACTATAGGTACAAAACGATTTAAAATTGAATCAAATTTTAGCTCATTCAAACTTACAAATTCAAAATTTTAATTGAACTTATATTGTGACGTTTCTACTCATAAATTTTTAATTCAAATATTTGATATTTAAATTATATTTCTACTTGATAATATCTTGTAAAAACTTATATTTTTGTGAGAAATAAAATAACATACTTTATAAATTCTAAAAATAATAACTTATCTAATAAAAATAATATTCACGAATCACGATAATGAAAAAAAAATAAAAATTGAGACCGCTCTTTTATCATAAGACATGGAGTTGAAGGAGTGAAAACGCCAGGTGACCCGAGGATGACTAAGATTGGCGAGGGGTTGAATTACCTCACCGGGCCACCGGCATCTGTAGACCCAAAATCAATAAAATAGGCTCTTTTCCTTCGCACCCGACCCAATCACCAGAAGCTCCTCTAAAATGGGCCTTACCCCAATTGTTCGGTTGTCCTTTGTGCCCGATGATTGACCCGTACGGGGACGGTGCCATGTTGTGCCTCAACAGCTGTCACTGCCACTTTTTTTTTTTTTTTTTTAAGCTAACAAGTTGCCACCGGCATCCACAAATGGTTTCATGGCCGTGGGTCATAAATTGAATATTATTGTCTAAAATTGATTGTTCAAGAGACCGGATTTATAGGTTTACAGGTCATTATACAATTGTAGACAAGAAAATTTAGAAGAAATATATATATTATTTTCATCAAGATTAAAAAAATTAAATATTTTAATCTTAGTTGATTAAAATAAATTTATGAATAAATATAATTATTTTTAAATTAATATAATTCGGCCATCATTAAAAATTTATTAAATCTAATATATTTAAATTAAATGGAATTGGGTTAGGCTTTTAAAGTTGAACTTTTGAGAATCTCCTAACCCCAAATATGATATGGATTAAATGAAATTTGGCTAAACATAAACTAAGCCAAAGTCACCTCAAACTCAAGTCTATTAGGATTTGTCAACAAGGTTATTAAAAATCTCACATCGATTATTTATGTTAAAGTCAAAGGATTTTTAATCTATAAATAAGATATTCCCTCAAAAGTTTAAGGCATCTTGAGAGTTTTAACAAATAAGAGGCATCTCCAACTTCAATAAAGTTTCAATATTATTCAAACTCAAGCTTGAACAAGCTTAAGTTTTAGCATTCAAGCTCAAGTTTCAACAAGCTTAAATTTAGCATTCAAGCTCAAGTTTTAACAAAATCAAGTTTTAATATTCAAGCTTTTTCAACATTCAAAGGTCTGAATTTTCATCAAGTTTCAAGGCATTCATCTTGTTCTTCATCTAAGTGAATTATCTGCAATTGACATGTGTATCCAAGGTATGCATTGGGGACTATAGTATATTCTCAAAGGGATCATGTTAAGGACCTTTGAAGAATTAGCTACCCGTACTCATAATATGGAATTGAGTATTACTGCATATAGGGGCAAACCATTTTCTAAAACTGAAGCAAGTGAGTTTAAGGCAACAATAGTGACTCCAATAAAAATTTCTTCAAAAGTGACTAAGAAGGTGAATCCTCCACAAGAAATGAATGAGGTAACCTTAAAAGAAATAAATCTCATGAATATTCTTTCTTCGATTCTGATGTTTCTTCAATGTTTGATAAGTTAATTGGATGCTAAGTCCATAGAGTTTTCAGAAGCAAACGTCCAAATGAAATTAGAAGAATAAATGATTCCATCTATTGCAAGTACTATCGTTTAATTAGTCATTCAATTAAAAAATATTTTGTATTCAAGGATAAGGTCATGCAGTTGGTCTGTGAAGGACACGTAGTTCTTGAAGATGACAAGACATCTGCCAATTTGACAACTGTTGCAGTTTTTCTTGTTGAACCTGTTATTTCTTAGGTTAAGTTCTGAAATTTTTGATCTTGTCAAGGTTGGAACTAACGGACAAGTTCTTCATGCTAAAGGATATCAATAAGAAGTTGAAGAACCTTCTGCACATGGCATTACTTCCTCAAATTTTCAACTAGAAGATAAGGGTTGGACGCTAGTGACGAGAAGAAGAAATCGTACAAAAGCCTCAAGAGGTAGAGCTTTACTAGTGAAAAACAGGTTCATAAAAAAAAGTGAGGAAAACTAAAAGCAAAAGGCTAAACCTGCACCAATAAAAGATATATCCTTATGGAAGAAATTCCCAACACCTACCACGTTGAAAGATTTTATACTAAAGGAACTTGTTGAAAAGTTTGACATTTTCTCATGCTATGCCATACATGATGAGAAAAACAAAAAAGACAATGATGAGTGTAAAAAAGAAGGAGATGTGGAAAAAATTGATTCTTCAGTAGATCTTAGTAGTTACATGGTTGAGATCACATTTATTGATGATGATTTGATTCTTGGTTCAATGCCACCCACTAGGTTATTATTTGTAGCTGGCTATGTAGAAGAGCAAAAAATGAATAGAATATTATTGGATAAAGGATTAGCAGTAAATATCCTACTTTTGCAGACATTGAGAGAGTTGGGTATTTTTAATGGATTAATTGTCTCAAAGCTGCTTTATGATACAATGATTCAATCAAGGAGGGTAGCGAGCCAGTAGTACTCTCTACTGGATATATTAATTAAAGATATACCTTCAAATACTCTTTTTCATGTTATTGGTGTTAAGACCTCCTATAACATCATTCTAGGAAGACTATGACTCAATGATAATGGTGTGGTGCCATCAACATTGTATTAATGTTTTAAATACCGTCGCAATGGTGTAGTAAAAAAAATAGATACAGATAACAAATCTTTTACTGAAGTTGAAGCGCGTATTGCTGACGCTAAGTACTACATTCGGAAAGATGATGAATTAACTAAGATCGATTCAATAATGGGGAAAGAAGATAAAAAGGTTGCTTTCTCTAAAAATATTAAAATTCTAGCATATGCAGAAGGCTCTAATAAGTAACCTGCACACAATAAGCTACTGGAAGGGCTCACGTTGCCTCTTATAGAGGTTGATCCTATTAAGTCACCAAATACTCCTACAAAATGATTTGTTTAACCAAAAAAAGAAGTAAAAGTAGAGCACGATGAATTACCGACTTCGTGTATGAAGGTATGATTTGATCCAAATGCTTATAGATTTATAGTAAATATTAGATACAATTCACGAAGTCAACATTTATTGGGAAAGCTTCCTATGGATATTGATAAGAAAAAAGGGCATGGTTCAAGATCCACCCATAGTATGTCAACAAAAAAAAGGCATGCCGGTCTGGGTTACAACCAAGCAATTTCTATTCGACTCAAAATTCAGAGGGTGAACGTTCAATATATTATTGTAGAAGATAAAGCAATATTGAAATTCGACTTATTTTTTATAGATTAGGAGATACAAATTCGCATCCACCTGTTTTCACAAGACTATGCCCAAAGGGAAAAAGAAAGTCTATTTTCAAGAGGCTTAGAGTCACAACTATTTCAAAGGTGAGAAATCTTAGCAAAGTCTCCTCTGAGGCAAGAACAGTGATGAATTGTGACAGAATCCTAAAAGTGATAACACAAGTGATGCATGTTATGCCTTGTAATGAAGAAAGTGAAGTTTTTTGCAATCATATCACTATCTATAATGAAGAGTATATTGAGGAAGAATATGTCGAATATGCTCCGATAGAACTTGAATAAGGCATAAAAGCCATCGACGAGGAGCTAAAATAAACAAATTTGGGCACTATTAAATATCCTTGCCAAATCTACATGAGTGCACTCTTATTGCTTAAAGAAGAAAAAGTCTATATCAACCTTTTAAAGAAGTTTAGAGACGTCTTTTTTTAGACATACAAAGAAATGCCTAATTTGGATATAAAAATTATTGTCCACTATATAACTATAAAGGATGGGGTGACATCAGTAAAGTAAGCCTATTGACGTTTTCAACGTAAGTTGGTTCCATTAATTACAGTAGAGATGAACAATCTCATTGAAGCTAAATTTATCCGAGAAGTCAAGTATATAATTTAGGTTGCGAATATTGTTTCTGTGAGAAAGAAAAATGGACAAATTCAAATTTGTGTTGATTTCTAGAACCTAAATAATGCATGTCCAAAAGACGAGTCTCCACTACCACTTCCTGAACTGATGGTAGACGCAACTACCAACAATGAAGCTCTATGTTTTATGGACAGATCTTTTGGTTACAATCAAATCAGAATGGCATCAAAAGATCAAGAACTCACTACTTTTCGTATCCCAAAGGAATCTATTGCTATACAGTAATGCATTTTAGTTTAAAGAATGTTGGAGTCACATATCAAAGAGCAATGCAAAAGATCTTTAATGATATACTACATAAGGTCGTAAAATGTTATGTGGATGATTTGGTAGTCAAGTCGCTGTTGTTATGGAGTATGACATAAACATATGGGTTCTTAAAAAAAAAAAAATGCAATCTTCATACACCAATAAATTTTAAACCTTATTTCTAAAGGTAAAACATAGCATAGTAACAAGTAATGTATCGATCCCACAAGGAACATGAGAAGTATACTCAATAAGAAAAACAATTCAACCAATTTTATCATATGAAATCATTTTGTATTACATAATATAATTAATTCTAATGATGTATTATTTACAAGTAATTACAAGTAGATGAGGAAACTTTGAATTAAGAAACTACCAAACGAATTAAGATATAAAGAATCAAAATAGAAAACAAGAATAAAATAGGAAATTTCAAGACCAATTAAGAAATTACCAAATTCTTTGACATATGTCATGAAATCAATTAAGAAACTTATCATTTATATGATTGCTTTAATTAGTTAAATTTAGAACTCATGCAAAAAGGTAAAAAATTCCTATATTTGCAAAAGTGGATTAATCTTCGTCAAATGCCAACTAATCTCTAACCTTATTCTTAATCCAACCAAATTGATTAACCTTTTTTTTAAAATATTAATACTTTAATTAATAAATTCTCAAATATTACTAATAAGATTGACAACCATATCAAGACATAATCAACATCATGCTAGCATAAAACCCCAAAAACTTATAAATATATGCAATTTGAATTATGCAATTCCCAACCAATCCTAACTAAGCAAAAAACTTGCACTTAACTAAGACCAATAGACACTGCTTAGAACATTAACCTAAAGATCAACCACGACAAGTCAATCAATGATAAATATTCCTAACTATTCAATTATGCAAGTTAAATATGTTGATCAAGTATAACAATTTCAATACAATTGATAAGAAAAGAAATTCAGAATGACATAAATACTTAAGAGGCAATCCAAGCGATATCAAAGATAAAATTTTTAATACATAAATCTCATAGTGTCAAAATCAATAACAAAACATAGCCTCAAAATATGAATAAAATCTCAACTGTTTGAATACTAAGAATACTAAAAATAACAAAAAGTTGGAAACAAGAAAACAAGAGAAAGATTGAAAAATAGAACTTGAAAAGCCCACAATATTTAGTCTTCTTACCTTCTTGACCTTTTCTCTTTCTCTTAGCCTCCTTGGTGCTTTTCTCCAAAAGAATTAGGTTTTTGGTGAAGTATAGGTGTGTCATTTCTAAATTTAGACGTCCACCACATTTATAAACAATCCTTAAATCGTTTTTGATTGAATTTAGAAAGTTTAAATCGCCATTGGACTTGTCTAGGACTTTCTAAAATTTTCAAGAGGCTTGCTTGGTTTGTAAGCATGGGTGTGCATTGAAGCAATGCATAAACTCTAAACAAAAATAATTCGAAAATGGCATGGGGTCACGCACGGCCGTGCAAGATGGTTGTGCATATACACGGGCCTATACACAACCGTGCAAGGTGGTTATGCATCATACAGAGCAAAATTCCTTAATTTTTGCAAATTTTTAGGACTGAAAAATTCTTTCCTATTGTGCATGGGTAGAGGTGCGTATCTCCTAGAAGTTTCTTTGTTTTGCATGGCTTGTTGCATGGACGTGCATCAAGCCGTGCATGCACATGATCCCTTAAAACTTGCTTCCAAAGCCTCCAAATAACTGGCAATTGATCATAGTGTAAAAATATAGCGTTTAAGTCTACTTTCTACTCATTTTTCATTAAAGTAACCTAAAAACACCAAAGAATACAATATGATTAAAAAATCAGTCTTTATCACACAAAATATGCATAAAAAGGAAAAAAATATATAAAAAAACTTGACTATTTCACACATAACAGTCATATAAATGAAGTGATCATCTTCAGGATTTGAGAAAGAATTTCAAGCAATTCTAAAAATATCAATTGAAGATAAATCCTCTCAAGTTTGCTTTTGGCATCACCTCTGAAAAATTTCTTGGCTTTATTGTCCATCACCAAGATATTGAAATAAACTAATCTAAGATTGATGCGATTCTAAAAATGCCTGAATCAAGAAATATTCATGAATTAAAAAGCCTGCAGGTAATATTAGGCTATCTCCGAAAGCTTATCTCAAATCTTATCGGGTGGTATCAATTATTTAGTCGTCTAATGAAGAAATGGTGTACCATTTGAGTGGAATGAAATGTGTCAAAATGCTTTTAAATATATCAAATCTTATTTGATGAACCCTTCTATGCTTGCTGCACCCATTCTTGATAGCCCATTGATTTTATACATTCTGAGCAAGAACGCTCAGTTGGGGCATTACTTACTCAATAAAAAAGAGAATGCTCTTTATTACTTAAGTCGTATAATGACACCAAATGAGTTGAATTATTCGTCAATTGAAAAGATTTGTCTAATTTTGATATTTGCAATTTAAAAATTAAAGTATTATTTTCAAGCACTGTACGTCTTATCTCCAAGGCTAATCCTACAAAGTATATTATGACAAAACCTGTACTATCTGATTATTTAGTAAGGTGGTATATTCAACTTCGAAAAATTGATATTGTTTTCATTAAGCAAAAAGCTGTCAAAGGGCAAGTGCTAGCTGATTTTTTGGCTAACAACTATATTCTTGCTAAGTGGGAATTAAGTGCTGAATTGCATGATAAATATATTCTTGTCATTAAGATTTTTCCATCGTAAAAGATGTACTTTGATGATGTGGTACATCGTGAAGGTGCTGGAGTTGGCTTGTTATTCATTACAATTGAGGGAGATGTATTGTCATGCTCTTTTACCTTAACCAAAAGATGCTCTAATAATATAGTTGGGTACCAAACTTTTATACTTGGATTAGAGTTGACTGTTGATATGAAGCGACTACATCTTAAAGTGTATGGAGATTCTCAATTGATTATTAATCAATTACTTGGAGACTACGATGTTAAGAAACTTGAGTTAATACCATATTACAATTATGCAAAGTGACTTATGGGGTATTTGAGTGACGTGAAAAATGAGCACATGTTAAGGAAAGGAAACAAGCAAATAGACACGATGGTAAAACTGGCATCTAGTTTATGTCTATATGATTAAGAAGTCCAAATTTCGATATATCAAACATGGGTTATACCTCTTTTTTTTTTTTTTAAGATGAAGATGATAAAGGGCATGAAATTCCTTTTGCTTTCGTCTATGAGATTGACAGAGAAGATTGGAGACAACTCTTTATGGACTATCTCAAAATAAAAAACTTCCTGATGATCCATGAAGACATATTGATATTCATCGGCATGTATCTCGTTTTTTTTACTATAAGGATATACTTTTCCAATGCTTTTTTGAAGATGTTTTCTTGAGATATTTAGGTCAAGAAAAAGCTATGCAAGTAATGGAGGAAGTTCATTTTGACATATGTAGAGCCCATTAATTTGGTCCAAAGTTTCATTTTCGCATCAAGAGGATGCGACACTATTAGCTGACTATATATGGTGAAATATTGTTTAGATTATGCTCTGTTGCTTAGATTGCACCTGACAATTACTTCATAGTCATTTTATACATGGGATTTGGATATTGTTGGCTAGCTGCCAAAGTCTTCTGCTCGGCATCTCTTTATTTTGGCTACAATAGATTACTTCTCTAACTAGGCAAAAGCTGTAGCATTAAAAGAAGCAAAGAAAGAAAGTGTCGATGATTTAATATGTGTAAACATTATCTATCAATATAACATTCTTAGATATATTATCACAGATAATAACAAGCCCTTGTGAAATAGTTTGATGGACAAGTTATACGAAAAGTTTAAGTTCTAGTAACGTAAATCGTCTATGTATAATGCCCAAGCCAATGGATTTGTCGAGGCTTTTAATAAGACTTTGTACAATTTATTACAAAGAGTTGTGACTAAATCAAAAAGGGATTGACATCTTCATACTAAAGAAGTGCTTTGGCATATAGGATTATTTATCGCACTCCAACTCAAGCTATCTCGTATGCCTTGGTATCTGGTGTGAAAGTAGTTCTTTCATTAGGGCAACAAATTCATTCATTGAGAAATGCTATTCAAGAAGAGCTCACCAAGAAAGATAATATCCATCTCAAACTAGAAAAATTAGAAGCACTTGATGAAAAGAGAATAGAGGCATAATAATGACTAGAATGTTATCAAACTTGTGTTTCCAAGACCTTTAACAATAAAGTTCATCTCGTTCTTTTCAAGTTGGTGATTTAGTGCTCACTGTGAAAAGACTAATCATTTTTTGACACAAACTAAAGATGTTGACATCAAAGTAGGTTGTCACATATTTTATTTAAGAAGTCTATTCAAATAGATTTTACAAAATAGTTGTTGAAGATGGATTAAGTATTGGTTCGATCAATGAAAAATATTTGAAGTAGTACTATGCATAAATAAACGCTCATCGACTGCACGAGTTTAAACTGCAAGTTGCTTATCGATTGCACGAGCATAAATTGCAAGTTGCTCTTTGATTGCATGAGTCTAAATTGTAAATTACTCCTGGCCAATATGAGTTTAAACTGTGTAAAAATAACTACCAATAATTTAGTATGTGGTTAAACTGCTGAAACAATCTATCAAGTTCAACTTGGTAAATAAATAGATATTCCTAACCCACACAAGTTAAAACTGTGATTGGCGCACCCTCTAAACTATACCTACCTATTTTGAATTACGTTTGACTTGATTCTTAAGTTATTCTTAAGATACATAGGCAACTTAGAAGGAAAATTCTAAGTTCAATCACATCCTTTAACCATTTCTTATTTTCCTGTTTATTGCAATCAAGTTATGATTTATTATAAGTTGTGATATTGGCATTTGCAACAAGTGAAAATTTATATATTATTGATGATGTTTAAAGAAAATAGATAACTATTTAAAGAAAATATGAAGTGCTACCAGATATCAAGGAAAGAATTTGAAAATTTCTAAGTCTTGTTAAATTGCCACCAAGTGTTCTTTCATGTTTTCAAGTTAGCTTCATCCTCTTCATTCAACATTAGGGTATTTTGAAGTGAAACAAGCTCTACTTTGAGAGTAAAGCAATAGACTCTACTTCTAAAAGTTGCCCACTATTTTCCTCAAGAGTAGATTAAAGCTTTATCTTCTCTCTTTTTGATCACTTGAGCTTCCTTTTTAGAATAGTAATGTTAGCTTGAAAATCAAGAAATATCATCATTAGCTTTTTGTAGATTAGCTTTATTTTCCTCAACTTGATTTACGAGATCACTTTTTTTAGCTTTAGCATTATCCAAGCATTGGCTAGCAGCGAAAAGCGATAGTGTATGTGACTCGTTTGAGGCTTTCTCTAAAGAAGTGGATTTAATATTGCCAAATTCACGCACCTTAGTAAAGAAAGATCTCAAGAGATTATCCAATGGTGACAAATTAGCAACAAGGTCCTTGTTGAATTCTTTAAGGATGTAGAAAGCTTATTCCTCAAGTGAAGAGATTTGCTTGACAGACGTTTATTGGATCTTTTGGTAAAATTGGTTTCACATATCCATAACAAACATTTTTTCTGCAATTTGACATTAAAAACTCTCCTAGGAAGGTAGAAATTACTGAACAATGTTGATAAGTTACTATCTTGGATTTTAGATTCTCATGACGAGGGTAAGAGATGTTCTTACAACCATCTTACTTGGATAAGAGAGAATCATTGATTGAATCTTGAGAATAAGTTTCCTCATCAAGGACCATAACATTGCTTACCTAAATGCAAAAAAATAGCGTAAAAGTTAAGTCAAAAAGAAAAAAAAAATAATGGTAAAAAAAGAAGAATGATGAATCAGTCTTACTTTATCTTTGAAAGTCTATTGGTCTTTGGGCTATTAGTTCAAAGTTGTAGTTGTTATCTTAATTTGCTTCCAATAACGATCTTTACTATTAGAACTAACTTTTTCAAGTTGATGCAACTCTTTTCATTTTAAAAATATTAAAAGTTTCTTTGTAGCAAAATCATGATTTGAAAAAGAATGTCTATCATGTATTGAAAAATTTTCTAAACCCTTTGAACCTTTGGGAGTGCTAATAGCTTGAGGAAGTTTCTGTTGGGATGTATGACCACTTAGATTAGGTTTCTGATGTAATTTTTTATTGTATTAATAAAAGTTTTATTCTAAAAAATTATTTGTGAATTCTTCTTTACTTTTGTGCATAATTTCATTGGAAAAGACTCATTATTTTAAGTAAATGGTTTATGTGAATGGAGGTATTTCACAGTAAGGTATGGATCATAAGTTACTTAACACATAAACTATTGTTCTTAACTGAATGATGCGAATGAAAATCTCATTATGGTAAGGTTATTGCGTTATAAATTCTAATTATAAAATAGCTTACCTTTAATCAATGAGTAGTCTTCTCGTTTCATAACTCAAACGTATTTCAAATACGTAGAATTGAACATGTAGTAGTGGTTTCTAAAAGTGTTATGTGGTAGAAATCTAGACTATTACTGCTACAACGTGGACTTGTACTCTATAACTTGAGTATAAGTTAGTGGTCTGACGAAATTGAAAGCATACGCTTTGATATACTATAATTAAGGTTCTTTAGTAGGACCAATATACTTATATGTTGGGTATATGTAATTAGTTAAGTTAAGGCAGACTTGTACAAAATAATTTCTATGCCATATCTTATGGTTGTCCGAATGATCTAATTATTTAGGGCTTTGGGGAACATGACTTGGATGTTTGTTTTAAGGTAACTTCCTTGAAAAGTGAAAATATTCCAAGAAGTCGTATATCATTGGACTAAAAATTTAAGGATGGTAGATGTCTTTTAGAGAGGTGTTAGTACATTTTTTTTCCTCTTTAAATACACAGCAATGTGTAGAGGGGTATTTTAGTCATTTCACTTGTACATCGAAAATATAGCTAACGTAGCATTATTCTTGGGATCAATATTTTTTTATATTAAAAAATATTTAAAATATAACATACAACTATTTATATAGTATGAGTATTTTGGTCATTTTAGTAGTCAAGGCGATGTGTCTTTTTTGTTTCAAAATAGCCCGTAAGTCCTAATTAATTTTGAGTCGAGGAAATAGTCTCGGTTAAAAATGATTTTATTTTATTCAAAAAGTTTAATTTATTATTGAATTGGAATAAAATAAAAGAATGAGAGAAAATTAAATTAAATTAATTATTTAATTTAATTAGTTAATTAATTATTCAGAAACTAAGCCTAAATTAAATGATTAGAAAATTAACCTGAGTCTAAACTAGATAAAAAAAAAAGCTTAAATAATTATTTTAGTTTATTTGGACTCATTAATTATTTATTGAGTTATTTTTATAGGCTCAGAAAATAAATAGTTAATGTTTATTATTTTGGACTTATTGAGTTCAAGAAAAATAATAAAAATAATTATTAGCCCAATAGCCTAGACCAAAAAGGATTTTTTTTTTTTTTAAATTCACAGAACATAAAAGTTTAGGGTAAGCCAAATGTTTTCTGTTGATAACTTTCGGATATTTTGAAATATCAAAACCCCGGTATTATGTTATCAGGAAGAGTGGCTGTGTGTTCTCAATTCTCATAGTACACACACGTCTGTGAACACAAAGAAAACCCCAGAAGTCTTGTTCTTCTTCTCTTTCTCTTGTACTTCTTTTCCTATGTTTTTCTTGATTTTGTTAATCAGTAGCAAAGGATCAAGAAGCTTTTGAGACTGTGATTTTTCTCACCTAAGTTGTATCAACAACGAGTAATAGACGGTGGAATATTCTGAGTTCTCAAGAAGCATCGGCATTGATGCAAATGAGACGAAGCAGGCGAATCGCGGGATTTCATCCGGAGGCATCAACAATCCTGGAATCGTCATCAGGTGGAGAAGTTATTCCTGTGGTCTAACTATCTTCGTCACGACCAAAGAAAATAACAAAGCACAGAGGTATTAGTTTTTCCTCCCTTTCGCTGTGTTGTGTGTTTTTGTTTTCTACCTCTGTGATGGCGCATGCATGGCTTTTTGTTATGTTTTCTCACTTCAGTTTCTTCTTCAAGGAAGGTAAGCTTTCCACCTTCTTAGATACAGATTTCTAGGAATTCAACATTGAAATGTAATTTTCGAAAATGGTTCCATGAACTTGTTCCTACCATATTTTATACTATAGGGTATAGTGCTTTTTTATGCTATAAGGAGTGGTTGGAAATATTACCTTAGCCATCATTTCATAACTGTGCATCTTACCAAAAAATGTAAACCATTTGCTAATGTGTCCTCACGGGTTGAAATCTCAAAGTGGCATAGGACATCTTGCAAGAATCTAAATTGATGACTAAAGCGTTGTGGGTTATAAGGCTTAATGATGAAGTGATTATCCTTCCACAAAGTAAGAAGACTTGAACAAAGGCTCGAGAAGTAAAGTTGTCCCTCCAAGGGAGCTGTCTCATTATCAATAAAGTCATGTTTTTTGTGCTTGGTAAGGATATTTGTAGTCAAACAATGGTTTTACCTCTATACATTCGTTTGAGGGCTTCATCTTCACCATAGTTCTTTTCGCTACTTTTATTGAAATAACTTGCCATTGGAGGGTAATTTAATTCTTGAGATACTTCATAATGGGTTTTGAAGTAGTGCGCCAGTATCTATATACATAATGAATTAGGAAGGTAGATTTCTCTTCACTTGGATGTTGGGAGTTGGTAATACGATTCAATCATCTATAAATTCTTGTCAAGATGGAAATGACTAAACTAACTCATTCTTCGTATGCCATCAAACTTGCAATTTTGAAAATACTTAGACGCATGATGTCTACTCATTCATTAGGCAAGACAAAAATACAAAGCTAACATGATAGGAAAGCTGCAAAGAATGTTTGGTCTTTGTTGTGGCTTCTAATGGCTAACTTTGAAAACAAAGCCTCCTCTTTAGATGTCTATGCAGCATGCGGTGGGATGACTTTGCTTAAATTGTTAGTAAATTTGAGGCCTGATCTCCTTTCTTCCCTTGGAGGAGGCATTGTATACTTTGTTGCTCTTTTAAACCAGAAGTTGAGCTACTTGTTGATGGAGATACCAAAGTTGTTGTTGTCTTTTTTGATCAAGTGGTACACGTAGAAGAGACGTTCACAACTCTTTGGAAATAATCGCTTGCCATCATGGTCCATACCAGTGAGTTCTATCGTATAAGAAACAACTTTGTCCAGTGAGTCCCAATTATTGGTAAATCTCCAAGTTCATGTAAGTCCCAAAGTGAAATAGATATCTTGTCGACTGATGTTAAGAGTGTGTTGGTGAGAAGATACCAAACTTCACAAAAGGCTTTGAGAATATTGGAGTTGCAACCATATATAAAAAATGATGCATAAACAACTTCCTAGATTTTTGTAGATCTCAAGCGTCATTCACAACGACTTAAAATGTCTTGTGCTCATTTTTAATATTTCTCCCTAAGGGTGAGTTTGTTTTGCGAAGGAAAGGGGAAGGGAAAAGGGAAGGGGGAGTAGAACATTTTACTTCCATCAGGGAAAGTAAATATAATTACTTTCATCTTGTTTGGTTGGAGTGGAAGCGAAGTAAATATGATTTATCTCTCATTGTTTGGTTGTAAGGTATATAGGGAAGAAATAATTATTGAATTACTATTATACCCCTAAAGCTAATTCATAAAAAATTACAAAGTATGGTAGAATTGTAATAAAATAAATACCCTAGGACAAGAGAGTCTTTTCACCATCATTTACTTCGCAAACCCTCCAACATGGAGAGGAAGAAAAATCTGAGGTGGAAGGGATCTAATTCCCTTCCACATATATTTCCCCTCTTCCAATTACTCCAACCAAACTAAGTAAATCACACATTTACTTCCTATTTTACTTCCCATCCTCTTTTCCTTCCCACTTTCACTCTAACCAAACTCACCCTAAGTAAAACGTGCCCAAGTTAAGTGTCCAATTCCATTGAATCTCCTTTTGAAACATTCGGCATCCAAGTGAAGATAACATGCTGGATTGAGCTGATGATTTTAGGAGAAAAGAATCCATATATTTGGGGAGCGAATGCCTTTGAAGTTAAATTTCGTTGACCATTCCTTCATGAGTAGTTGGAGAGTCGCTTTGGTAAAGGCCTCGTATATTTGCCAGACGTCGCCTTATAAACTATCAAAGTCGTTCTCGCTTTTGTTAGGTCGTTTTCATGGTCATGAATGACTAGCAGTTATTGGCATGATGAAGATCACAAATTTGAAAAATGCACTATGGTTAGACCTATTTAGGATTAAAAAAAACAAAACACAAAAAAAAAAAAAAAACAAAAAAGGAGGAAACATGTTTTGGGAAAGTCCCTAGAGCAACTTCAATGTTGCATAAAATATAGGAAACTAAACAACATCAATATTTTATGCAAATCAATGAATGAATGACAATCAAGAAAAACACTAGTTTTGTTGGCATCAATGCAACAAAAACAGAAGATAGCTTGGATGAAAAAAAAAAAAGGAATACTTTCTCACCAAGTTCTGTCAACTAGTGGACCGAAAGCCATGCAATTTAAGATTGTTGAAGATTCTTCAAGTTAGTGTGAAGAAGTTTGTGAAGTTTAATCTATTTTTATAGGGGTTATGATATACTTCATTTGAATCACGTATTACTTCTAATTCTTAGTTAAAAAATTTTGATTTAGACTTGAATTTAAATCCAAGAAGTTTGATTGGTGGGTTCTGGAAATATGATTCTTCCTCAACTTTGAACTTCAAGAAGTAGAAAGAATTATGCTTCATCAAGGATTTGAAGAAGACTTTTATACTAATTTCTAATTAAATTGAAAAATTAATATCATTTTCATATAATTGATACTTCAAGCTTTATTTCTAAATTCTCTGGACAAAGCATTCTTTTCAAGGCTTAAAGTGGGAGCATTTGTGCATTTGTAGACAAGAAAATTTGGAGAAAAAATGAATATGATTTTGATCAAAACTAAAAGAAAAATTAAATATTGTAGTCTTGGTTAATTAAAATAAATTCATGAATAAATATAATCATTCTTAAATTAATGTAGTTGAGTTACCATTAAAAATCCATTAAATCTAATATATTATGGATTAAATAAAATTAAGCTAAGCCTTTAAAGTTAGATTTTTTGATAATCTCCTAACTCCAAATATAGTGTGGATTAAATGAAATTGGACAAAATATAAATTAAGCCCAAATCATCTCAAGCTCAAGTTCATTAGAGTTTGTTAGGAAGCTTCTCAAAAATCCCACATCGACTGTTTATACTAAAGTCAATGAATTTTCAACTTATAAATAGGATCTTCCCTCAAAGGTTTAGGGCATCTTGGGAGATTCAACAAATAAGAAGCATCTCACACTTCAACAGCATTCAAGTTCCAACAAAGATGCATGGTCATTTGTTTGCTTGGCTAGTCAAGCATGAGCTAATTCATAGATCTTTAGGTTTTGATTACTAAGGAGTAGAGACTCTACAAATATAGCCTGAGGATTGGCATTCCATTGTTGTCATTTTATATATATATGGTTACAATTATTTATGCTCCCAATGCGCTTTTAATTATTTATGCTCCCAATGCGCTTTTGATGTAGCACCTAGAGGGTTATTAGCTAGTGTGTGTTATCTTATGAGAATAGAGTCTGGTGTGGATCAACAAGAAGAGGTAAGTTTCAGCATTCAAGTTTCACCAAAATCAAGCTTTAATATTCAAACTTCTTCAGTATTCAAAGGTTTGAATCTTCATCAAATTTCAAAGTATTCATCTTATTCTACATCAAACAAGTCTTGAAAACTTGGCAATTAAGTGTTCGTCATCAAATTTCATTCGATTCAAGATCAAACTTTTCAGTATTTGAATCAATATTTTTCAAAAAGAGAAGAATCGGAGAACTTATGTTGCAATTTAGGATTTCTTCAGAGATTTGTAACTACTTTTAATATTTACTAAATGTTTTATATTTTTTGATATTTTTCTTGTCTTGATTTGCATACTTGAAATTTCATCCAACTACAAAGTTCATCAAGGATTTGAAGAAAGCTCTTATATTGATTTCTAATTAAATTGAAAAATTAATATTATTTCATATAATTGATACTTTAAGCCTTATTTCTGATTTATTTTGATAATGCATTCTTTTCAAGGTTTGAAGTGTAACACCCCCCTACTACGTACCCTAAAAAGGGCAGGGATGTAGTTCCGTTCCGAGGATAAGGGGTCTTTAAAACGAGGTATATAATATAAAGACAAACCCAAGAAATTAAATTTAGATAAATAAAGGAAAACTCCTATTACATCAGGCTCAAACTGGAGCAAAACTAAATAAAAACAAACATCTTATCCAGAAGCATAAATCAACAATTGTCTCTCAAACATAATGGAAATAACATAAGCTTCAACTACTACACATCCCGCTTGCTCAGCATAATCAATCTCCTAAAAATATGATATGAAATAGTGTGAGATTAACATATCAGTAAGTCTTGTGTGTGCATATGGTACTTTGAACAGTTCGTGTATGCATAGCGGAAAACATTTGTAGAAATAATTGGCAAGTCATAAATAATTTCTCTTTGCAATGAATGGATTTTTCTCATTATCACACTTTGTACAAAATAACTCATCCACTTGAATAAACAATCATGTCACCACACTTTGGGCTCCATGATAAGAAAAACGGTCAAGGCACCACACTTTGTGCACCTTGCCAGGATCAGGTTACCACACTTTGGGCGTTTTGATCAAAGGTGAGTGTACAGCCCACCGGATGAGAAACTCCTCAATTTCTATACCCAAAAAAACCATCCGGGTGTCTATGCCGGGAAAATAAATAATACCTTACCAGGTACAAATGCTAGCTCGGACCAGCCTGACCAACCAATACTGTCGCATTCTCAAGCAGAGCTTATCTTTTGGAGGTGGTTGCCTGCCAGAAGACTCACTCATGCCTTCCAAAACTGGCATTGTTAGCCTACCTTTATTGAGTACTCAACGAACATATCCGTCAATTTCAGATTCACAATAATGATTCCATACCTTGGCTTTGTAAAACGTGATTTTCTTGAAAAAGGAGTTTTCAAAAATATTTAAGAAAAAGAACAGTTCTTGATAAAGGCATTAGGTTGACAAAACCATTTAGAGAATAAACATTCACATTTACAACCCAAATAATCATAATTCAACAATAGCTTCACAAAGCTTTACAACATTCGACTTGCCACCACATACATTTAACAAAAGAGTTTATGCAAGGACTTGATATGCTTCAGATAAACAAGAAAAAATTACAGTTTACTTCCTTCAAAAACCCTCCTGATCTAGAATCACATAATATCATGATCAGGGTCTCAATCGACTTAAGTATGCAAGAAACTCATTTATTCCCATAACAAATCATGATCCATTATCTAACTTCAAGTAAATCACCCATTCCTCAAAGTACATATACCATGACCATATTTTCATCAAAGACATGAATAATATATCAAAAAGGTCTTGTCTTAACCATCACAATTCACATCCATCATTATCACATCAAACATAGCATCGCTATCTATTGAACATGATTAATCCATTACTCGACTCCAAATATTCATCTATCCCAACTAACCACATTTATCATGCTATCATACTTCCATAGATATCATCAATCCCATTAGATCTTAATTTCGACATTAAGAATAAGAATCCCCTTACCTTACAACCACCGGATTAATAAGGTCTTGGTGTTCCTATGGTGATCGTCCCGAGTTCGTTTGAGAAGAAGAGAAAAGCTGCCTTCTTTGCTCCTCTTGACCAAAAATTGAGAAAGAAGATTAAATCAGCCTCTATGTGGCATGATTCAAGGGAAGAAAAAGAGAAGAGTTAATGGAAGAAAGGAATCAAGAGGTTGAGAGGTCTTTTGCTTACCTTAGGGAGTGCTCGGCTTTTTTGGCCTAGGATTGCTCTTGAGTTTTCGAAAATTGCAGAAGAGGTTTGTTGGAATTTTTCGTGTAGTAAGGTTGGATTAGGCGGTTTCTGTGGTTTAGGGTTAGAAGAGTTTGATTTAGGATTAGAAGGTGATGCTAAGAAGGACTCCTAATGGCTCTAGGTTTCTTTGGCAACAATGGCGAAAAACTGTAGCTTGCTGCACTTTTATTGCTGCCGAAATTGAGAGGAGTTGAGAGCAGAAAAATAGTTTGAAGTTGCTCTTCTAAGCTGGCCGAAAATTTCTCAAGGGAAGGGTTGTGTGTATTTAGGTTTTTGGCCAAAACAAGGAAGAGTTTGTGTGGGTTTTGACAACCAAATTCTGTGCGAAAGAGGAGTGCTTTGCTGTGCGAAATCTGTGAGCAAAAAAGAGGATTTTCTGGACTGTTTTTGCTGCTATTCTGTCCGCAATTCAGAGAGGGAATAATAAGTGCTTTAGGCGTTGTAATTGACCAATTCAATAAGGAGTTTTAGTAGGGTTTGAAGTCCAGAATTTCGTGTGTAGAAGCTGGCCGAAATTTTGGAAATTTTAGTGGATAAAAATTCTGATTTGTGTAGCTAAAGTAATCTGATTTGGTGAGAGGTGTTCTAGGTGATTTGAGCTAGGTTTAGAAGAGTTTGATTACCCTTATGATTGTAGGATTTTCGTGCAGCTTGTGCATGCACAAGGCTGACCGAAATTAGCAAGATAAGAGGAACAAAAATCTGGTTTGTTTAGATTTAGGATAAAGCTTGATTTGCAAGAGGATTTAGGATAAGATTCCCTAGTATTGGAAGAGTTTGTGTTGAGTTAGAAGTCCTCCAAAGGTGGCGGCACTAAGCTGGAAAATTTTTCAGATTTTTAGCTAGGTTTCTATGTTCAAAATCAACAAGATATCTAACTAGAAAAATAACAAATTAATTCCAACTATCTAATATAAAATCTAATGAATTAAAAACAAGCTGGAATTTAATTATTCTAGCTAAGGTTTTTTGAAAATTAAAGAGGATAAAAGCTGAAATAATATTAATCTCTATCCTTGAAAGCTAAGATTCGCAAGAGGTAAGATTCGAACTCAAGTCACCAAGGAATAATCACCAAACCTAACCGCTATTCCAAATCAACTCCGATGTTACTATTCTTCTAAGAAATTCTTTTCACCCTAATTCTTATCCCTCCATTTCCTCCACTAAATTTCACCTAAAACAATTTCCAATTATTGCAACAATACAATTATTTCCCATCAAATAAATTAAATGCAAGAGCAACATTGAAAGTCATATGCACCCATGCAAAAATAATTTTAAGATAACACATGAAATGCAAAATGCTATGCAATGCATGACTTTTTCCCATAGGTCAAAGGTGGTTTTGGGCGGTGTATTACATGAAGTGGGGCATTTGTAGACAAGAAAATTTTGGAGATCAAGACTAAAAAAAATTAAATATTTTAGTCTTGGTAAATTAAAATAAATCTATGAATGAATATAATTATTCTTGGATTAATGCAGTTGGATCTTTATTAAAAGTTCATTAAATCTAATATATTATGGATTAAATATAATTTGTTATAAAATTAGGGTAGTGTTAGAATAAAATCTACACACTACACACTAAGAAAATTCTAACTATTCTTTGCACAAGAATTTCTCTTCAAACTTCTCTCTTTCTTTCTCTCACAATTCTTTCTCTAATCTTTCTTTCACTAATCTTTCTTTCACAAAAATAATGGTGTATTACAATCTTAGAGAATAGCTCTATTTATAGAGCTCTAATTAGTGGATTACATCATGGCATACATCATATTCCACTAATCTTAATTAGTAGTGTCTCCAATAATTAGTGAAGCCTCCACTAATTAATGGAGATTCCAATAATTCATAACACTCCCCCTTGGATGTCCATCCATTACATAAAGAATATGCCTCGTTAAAACCTTACTAGATAAAAATTCAGTGGGAAAAAAAATCTAATGAAGGAAAAATAGTACACTATTCTATATGTCTGTTTATTACTCCCCCTGATGAGATGATTCCTTTAAATCTTTAAACCGACGCATACCGATTTGATATCTCAACTTCTCAAATGTTGCAGTCCGTAAAGTCTTCGTGAAAATATCTGCGAGGTTATCACATGACCGAATTTGTAGCACATCAATTTCACATTTCTTCCGGAGTTCATGAGTAAAGAAGAATTTTGGTGAAATATGTTTTGTCCGATCTCCTTTAATATATCCTCCTCGTAATTGAGCTATGCAAGCTGTATTATCTTCATAAAGAGGAGTTGGAATATCTTTGATTGATGATAATCCACAACTTTCTCGGATATAATGAATCATGGATCTTAGCCATACACATTCTCGACTTATTTCATGAATGGCTATAATTTCAGCATGATTTAAAGAAGTAGCCGCTATAGATTGTTTTGTAGAACGCCATGATATAGCAGTATTTCCACATGTAAATAGATAGCCCGTTTGAGAACGTGCTTTATGTGGATCAGATAAATAACCAGCATCTGCATAACCTATCAATGTTGGACTGGTTTTATTTGAATAAAATAATCCGAGATCAATTGTACCTTGGAGATATCGAAGGACTTGTTTAATTCCATTCCAATGTCGTCGTGTTGGTGAAGAACTAAATCTTGCTAATAAATTGACAACAAAAGTAATATAAGGTCGTGTATTATTAGCAAGATACATCAATGCACCAATTGCACTGAGATATGGTACTTCAGGACCAAGGAGTTCTTCATCATTTTCTTGAGGTCGGAAAGGATTTTTATCCACATTTAATGATCGGACGATCATTGGAATACTCAATGGATGTGTTTTGTCCATGTAAAATCTTTTTAGCACTTTTGCTGTATATGTTGATTGATGAATAAATGTTCCACTCTCCAGATGTTCAATTTGTAAACCAATGCAAAATTTGGTTTTACCAAAATCCTTGATTTTGAATTCTCTTTTTAAATAATCAATTGTTTCTTGGAGCTCTTCAGGAGTTCCAATAAGATTAATATCATCAACATATATAGTTAATATCAAAAATTTAGAACCAGATTTCTTAATAAAAACACATGGACATACCTGGTCATTTTTAAATCCCGCTTTCAATAAATATTCACTAAGACGTGTGAACCACATGCGCCCAGATTGCTTCAGGCCATATAATGCTTTCTGCAACTTGATGGAGTAATTTTCACGAGGATAATGTTTATATGCTTTAGGCATATGAAATCTTTCGGGGATTTTCATGTAAACATCATTTTCTAAATTTTCATACAAGTAAGCAGTGACAACATCTAATATGCGCATATCTATCTTTTCATGTACTGTCAAACTGATAAGATATCGGAGTGTAATAGCATCAACAACAGGAGAATAAGTTTCATCATAATCAATACCTAATCTTTGTGAAAAACCTTGGGTTACTAATCGCGCTTTATATCGAACGATTTCACTCTTTTCATTGCGCTTTCGCACAAATATCCATTTGTAGCCAACAGATTTTACACCTTCTGGTG
Organism: Voacanga thouarsii; assembly: GCA_026120185.1. Taxonomy (NCBI): domain Eukaryota; kingdom Viridiplantae; phylum Streptophyta; class Magnoliopsida; order Gentianales; family Apocynaceae; genus Voacanga; species Voacanga thouarsii. Next base: position 1,246,079 of record JANUWF010001723.1, on the reverse strand, counting down.
TTCGGACTGCAGTCCGAAGACTTCACGTTTTGTCGGTGCATTTAACTCCGATTAAATCGCATCTTTCCATTGCGACCAATCTTTTCTATGCCGACATTCATCAATCGATATTGGTTCGGGATCATCATTATCCTGTGTAACATCAAGAGATATATTGTATGCAAATATATTATCAATAACAGTTTCTATCCGATTCCAACTTCTACCGGAAGTGGTATAATTGATAGAAATTTCAGTGTTACTTTCATCAACTTACGGTTCTTTGTCATCGGTTCTCTCTTGGTCTTTATCATTCTTTTCTTCAATATGATCTTCCGGATCATTTAATCCTCTTTTCTTTCGAGGATTTTTATCTTTAGAACCAAGAGGTCGGCCACGCTTCGGCGTGTTTTTGACTCAACAGACTATAGGTATAATATTTTGTTCTGCTGGAACTTCAATTCGAATAGGAGCATTTATAGTTGGAATATGCGATTTTGTAACTCTTCTGGAGTCAACAAAAGCGTCTGGCATTTGATTTGCAATGTTTTGCAAATGAATTATCTTTTGAACTTCAAGTTCACATGCGCTTGTGCGCGGATCAAAATAATTTAATGATGTTGTCCAAGCAAGATCCTTTTTATGCTGTTTTGGTTCTCTCCCTAATTTAGGGAATAATGATTCATCAAAATGACAATCAGCAAATCTTGATGTGAATACATCTCCTGTCAGGGGTTCAACATACCTGATAATAGAGGGAGAATCATATCCAACGTATATCCCCTTTCTTCTTTGAGGACCCATCTTTGTACGTTGGTTTGGTGCAATTGGAATATATACAGCACACCCAAAAATTCTTAAATGAGCAATATTTGGTTCTGACCCAAAAGTCAATTGTAAATGAAAGAATTTATGATAACTAGCTGGTCTTATACGTACAAGTGTTGCAGCATGTAGAATAGCATGTCCCTAGGCAGATGTTGGGAGATTTGTTTTCATTAATAATGGTCTAGTAATTAATTGTAATCGTTTAATCAAAGATTCAGCAAGACCATTTTGTGTGTGAACATGAGTTACAAGATGTTCAACATTAATCCCAATTGACATGCAATATGCATCAAAAGCATGTGATGAAAATTCACCAGCATTATCCAAACGAATATTTTTAATGTGATGGTTGGGAAATTGTACTCGTAATTTAATTATTTAAGCAAGTAATCTCGCAAACGCCAGGTTGCGAGTAGATAATAAACATACATGTGACCATCGGGATGATGCATCAATTAAGACCATAAAATATTTGAACGGTCCACATGGTGGATCAATAGGTCCACAAATATCTCTGTGAATCCGTTCGAGAAATGTAGGACTTTCACCTCCTACTTTTACTGGTGATGGTTTAACAATTAATTTTCCTAGGGAACATGCAGTACATGCGAATTTTTCTGATGTTAATATCCTTTTATTTTTTTAAAGGATGACCATGTGTATTCTCAATGATTCTTCTCATCATGGTAGATCCCGGATGACCCAACCGGTCATACCAAATGCTAAAAGTAATAGGATCAATAAACTTCTGGTTTACTAGATGATGAATTTCAATTGTACGTATTTTTACAAAATATAGGCCAGTAGAAAAAGACGGCAGTTTTTCTAATACAGATTTCTTACCCAAATGCATTTGAGTAATAAAAAGATACTCAATCCCATTTTCCTCATTTGTTTCAACATGATACCCATTTCTGCGGATATCTTTAAAACTTAATAAATTTCTTCTGGATTTTGAGGAAAATAGTGCCTTATCAATAATAATTGTTGTTCCTTTAGGCAACAATATACTAGCTCTTCCGGAGCCCTCAATCACATTTGCACTACCGTTTATCGTATAAATATTTATTTCTCCCATTTTGAGATCAGAAAAATATTTCTCATTTTTTAGTATGGTGTGTGTAGTTCCACTATCAATAATGTATACATCATCATTAACAACAGTCATCTGAACACAAATATATATATGCAAACGTAAATATTATTAGAATAGAATGAAACTGAAAATACAAAAATATCAGGGTGAGGCTTTAGTTCTTCTGGACACTGCCATCACCAATTAAATAGTCTATCCTACCGTCTGGGTGTTCAAAAAAATCCGATACATCCATATGGGTAATATTGATATTAAGATCTTCAGGATCAATATCATCATCATCAGTATCATTTATTGGATGTTGAAAAAAAATTTGCTTCCACATTTTTATTTTTCAATGAAGCTTGATACAATTCAACTAAATACTTAGCCGTACGACAGTTTCGTGACCAATGACCTTTCATGCCACATCTATAACATATATCCTCATGTTTTTCTTCAATTTCTTTTTCTTTTCCCTTATGATCTTTTCTATTCCACTTCAGGTGGCCAGTATTTCTCACAGTTTGATTATGATTGTGATAAGAGAAATATTGAGCGTGTCTACGACCATAACCACGACCACGGCCACGGCCATGGCCATGACCACGACTATAATGATGGCTTCTGCTGGAGCCAACAACATTCACTTCTGGGAGTGTTGTTGAGCCAGTTGGTCTGGCTTCATGATTTCTCAATAATAACTCATTATTCTTCTCTACAATGAGGAGGGCAGTAATTAAATCTGTAAATTTTGTATACCCCTTTTCTCGATATTGTTGCTGCAGGACAATATTCGAGGCATGAAAGGTGGAGAATGTCTTCTCCAACATATCTTCATTAGTCACTTTTTCTCCGCATAATTTTAACTGAGATGTAATTTTATACATTGCGGAGCTATATTCATTTACGGTTTTAAAATCTTGCAACCTCAGGTGCAACCATTCATACCGTGTAGTGGGTAGTATGATCATCTTCAGGTGGTCAAATATTTCTTTTAAATTTACCCACAGGACATATGGATCTTTTTCGATAAGATATTTCATTTTCAAATTTTCATCGAGATGACGACGAATAAAAATCAAAACTTTAGCTTTGTGTTGTGCAGATGCACTATTATTTGCTTGAATAGTTTCACTAAGGCCTTCAGCATTTAGATGCATTTCTGCATCGAGAACCCATGACATATAATTTTTTCCAGAAATATCAAGGGCTACAAATTCGAGTTTAGCGAGATTAGCCATAGAGATCAATAAATGCGTACCTGTCTTCTGGTTTTGGTAACGGCAGAAACTCGTGCTTAGTCTTCTGGCTTTTGTACCGATAGAGACTCGTGCTAATAACGTGTTATAAAATTAGGGTAGTGTTAGAATAAAATCTTCACACTACACACTAATAAAACTCTAACTATTTTGCACAAGAATTTCTCTCTTTCTCTTCTCTCACAATTTTCTCTCTAATATTTCTTTCACTAATCTTTCTTTCACAAAATAATGGTGTATTACAAACTTAGAGAATAGCTCTATTTATAGAGCTCTAATTAGTGGAATACATCATGGCATACATCATCTTCCATTAATCTCAATTAGTGGTGTCTTCATTAAATGGTGGACATCCATAAAAATCTTCTTTAATTATTCACATAAATCCATAATTAGTGGAGCCTCCACTAATTAATGGAGATTCCAATAATTCATAACAGTTATATCTTTAAAGTTAGAATTTTTGAGTCTCTTAATCCAAATATGTTATGGACTAAATGAAATTGGGCTAAACATAAATTAAACACAAATTATCTCAAGCCCAAGCCCATTAGGGTTTATTGGGAGGCTTAATAAAAATCCTACATTAATTATTTATACTAAAGTTAAAGGATTTTTAGCTTAAAAATAGAATATTTCCTCAAAGGTTCATGGCATTCAGGAGCTTCAACAAACAAGAGGTATCTCCAACTTCAACAAAGTTTCAACAGTATTCAAAGGTCTGAATCTTAATCAAATTTCAAAGTTTTCATCTTATTTTGCATCAAACAATTCTCGAAAGTTGGCCATCAACGTTTTTCAAAAAGAGAAGAATTAGATGACTTATCCTGTAATGTAATACTTCTTCGGTAACCACTTTTAATATTTACTAAATATTTTATATTTTTCTTATTTTGATTTGGAGATTTAAAATTTCACCGAGTTATAATTATATAAAATTTATTTATCTCGAAGCATATGATTGCACATTCCGCAATTTATCTCCTTCATAGGGCCTCGGGATAGGCATGATGAGAGTTGATAGAGCATTATCCAAAATAAAATTTATTTACTATGCATTCTTAAATAACGATTACATTTTTTTTAAAAATGATTATACACTTTTCAAAAAGTAAAAATAAATATATATCAATTTAAACTTTCATTAAATTGGAGATTTGGTATATCGTAAATTTTCCTTTTTAGATGAAACGTGATATTTTATCTGTGATCAATGATATTAGCCATTTGGGTAAGTTGCTCTGTATTTTTACTTATGAATTATCTTAATTACAAAAAAAAAAATTAAATAAATTGATTCAACTCATTTACATCTAATCTGTTTGGAGTCTTTGGAATGTTTAAGGAGGGGTTGGTGATTCAACTCATAGCATCTCACTTTGCAAAACCCAACTAAGTTATTATCACGCAACATATTGGGTTGTGTCCTATTATTTTTGTGTATTTTCATTTTCATTCACATAGACAAATGAACAAAAATTAAAGTGGCTCTTGAGTGCTAGTATTGTTTTTTTTTTTCTTTCTTTCTTTAAAGAGAGCCCGAACTATTATAATATTAAAGAGAAAAGATATAGATGCATACTCTCTTATTTCTTAAATAATCGTCAGTTTAAATTTTTTTTGTCCATAATTATATGTCATTTTGTAAAATTAATGATCATTTTATTCTAATAATTTATTACTCCACTATATTATAATATTAATTGATTTTTAATTTTTAAACAAATTCTATAATTTTCAATAAAAGTAATTTATTAATTTTATTTTAAAACTCTATAAATATTAGAATCTTCTTAATATGTGTAAATTATCAAAAAATGATATTCATTTGAGATATCAAATCAAAATTTCTTGACCCGAGCCATATCATTGTCAATCGTAACTTCAATGTTTATACATTTGAAGTAGGTGAGCGATGCAGCAAATCCTTATCTAAATACTTAACCCCCATTGCAATAAAGAAGATGCTAGTTCTGGAAGTTGGGACCTTTCAGGGCTTGCTTGAATTGGGAAAAAATAAAATAGAGGAGGGTAGAAAAGTAGGATAGAAAGGAAAGGTAAAGAGAATGAAGGATACTAATAACTATTTACGGTATTTAGTTAGATAGGAAGAGAAATGAAAACATATTAAATAGAAATGAAAAAAAAATTAAATGTAGCATTTAGAGACAGAAAAAGAAGAAAATGAAATGAAATGATACAATTTAAATTTAAATTTTTATTTATTAATTTGATTTAAAAAATATTAAATGTTTCATTTAATAGAAATATTTTAGATCGTTAAATTCATTTAAATTAATTTTATTTGGATGAAAAGAATATTGAAACTTTTATACCATATTTAATTCTTTCATTTCTTTCCAATTCTTTTTCAAAAAATTAATCCAAACATTAAAATTTAATTTCTTAATTTCTCCTTCTTTCTCTCTATTTCTCTCACAATCGAAACAAGCTGTTGAGGGGAAGCCAATCTCTCTCAAAAGGACGCAAAAATTTTACCCAAAATGGTAAAATGAGAAGTGCACACACACACAGAAACACACACACACATGCATGCATATGACAATGTCAACAATTTATTACCTTTGATCATTCTTTTAGTTATGATTGAATAAAAATTTGCTAGAAAATTAATGATGGACTTTCATATATAGTACATACTAAGTAGGTGGTCAGTGTATCAAACTCATCCTAATGTTTGTACCCAAATTAGTGAAAATGGTTTTCTTGCAGCTTAATTTCACATTTAGTCCTTTAACTTTTTTGTTACTGTCATAGTTGGTTCACAAACTTTATTTTTGATTTTTTAGATTCTCAATCATTTTTTGTTTGACATACTTGGTTCTTCCGACAAAATTTCTGTTAGTCACGCCAAGTCAACGTAATTGATTTGATTTTTATCACATTCATAAAGGTATTTTTGGTATATAAATTTTTTTGGCTGTCATAATAGGTCTCTATACTTTATTTTTAACTTATTATGACTTCTATCATTTTTTGATTACCATGTTTGATCCCTATATTTTATTTTAAAACTTTTTAGACCCTTTATCTTTTTTTGAACGATATACTTGGTCATTCCATTCAATTTACAATGACTTTGTACAGCTAAAATTCTAGAAAGAGATGGATAGCTTTTGGCGAAAATGTAGAGAGAGAAACTAGAGAGGAAGGAAATATAAAATGTTGCATGGACACAGAGAGAATGAGGGTAGACTATGTTCTTTGCTTCCAGTTGGTTGATAAATGATTAGATGGTGTTTGGACTCAGAAATTCTGAGAGACAAGTCGTATATAGCGACTCAACTGCTATTGTTTTCATATTAGATTTTAGCAAAATTACGTCAATGATATTAGCATATCATAATGGATATCCCTCCTCTTTTTTTCGCTCTCATTTCCACCTTTGAGAAGATCTAGTAGAACACACTGTTTGTTAAAGATCTAGCAGTACAAATGGAAGGCACTGCTAATTCTTGGTAAGACTTTTTGTGGAAAAAACTCCATATACTCTTTAAGTAAGTTTTAAATAATAAAAATATCTCACATAAAATTGATGGTCGTAAATTATATAATTTAAAATTTTTATTTTTAAAAATGTAGTAAGATGTAATATTTAGGGTGTAGTTTTAATGCAATGATTTATAAATATCATCTGTATAGAAATATTTATTTTTAAATAATAGATATTCACTATTTCTTGTGAAAGTTTTAATGTAGTAAATTATAAATGTCGTAAGATTTACTCTTTTACGAGAAAATAATGCTAATAAATCACGTTTTTCATTCTTTAATACAAGTTTTAACAAAGAATTTTTAAATACATTAGAAGAGAAATATATATAAATAAAATATATAACAACTCAATTGATGAGAAATGTTTTTATCAACTAAATTAATACATATAAAAATTTCCAAAAGGTGGAAGGAACGATCAAATAATTTTTTATTTTCTTATAATTCTACTAATACCAATGACCAAATAGTTGTGACCGATGAGAAATTAAATGGAAAGACCAGATATGTCACTCAAAAATTGATAAAGAACCTAAAAAGTTAAAAAAAATAAAGCATAAGGACCAAACATGATAGTCGAAAAATGATAGAGGATTTAAAAAGTTAAAAATAAAATATAAGAACTAACTATGTTAGTTAAAAATATTGAAAATACCATCTGTTAACTTGGCGTTGACTAACAGAAATTTTGACAGAAGGACCAAGTATATCAAATGAAAAATGATTGAGAATTTAAAAAGTTAAAAATAAAGTTTAAAGACCAGCTATGACAGTAGAAAAAAGTTCAAAGACTAAATGTGCAATTAAGCTTCTTTTTTAAGAATGCCATTATAGACAACTCTTCATGGGCAGCCAATCTCTCTCAAAATCTTCGAGGAAGTTAGTGTACTATTGATAATTTCAAGTATATTATAATAGCCATTGGTGAATTGCGAGTTATGTTGTGGCATATCATAATAACTATTTGCTAAATCTGTTATTGATAGAGAAAGCATTCTTTTATTTGTGTACTCATCCTTTCTCACTCTACAATATTGTAGTAGCATTCTCTAACACTTTGTTTGGTTTACAAAAAGAGAAGGAGAAAGAGAGAAAAATAACACATTTACTTCTACTAAAGAAATTAAATTGTATTTACTTCTATTTATTTGATTAGTGTAGAAAAGAAGTAAATAAAATATTATTTATTTTGAATTAAATTTATTATTTTAATTATTGAAAAATGTGCATAGAGGTATCGATGATTTGGTTTGAACTATTTTTTAGACCAAATCAATAATTGTGATTTGAAAATTTTCAAGCTATGCTAAACTAATTAAAATTGAGGTTTGCATGGTTTGTTATTATAAAAATATAATCTTACATTATATTAAAAAAATATTATAATAATAATACAAATGTAAGAAAATATGTCTAACAATATTTAATAATAAAACAAAACAAAATATAAATCAAACAATAAAATAGAGATTCGACAAAATAAATATAAATAAAAGACATTGATGTGAAGAAATAAAGGGAAAAAAATAGATGTAGGGTGGAAAAGCAGAGAAATTCAAAGAAAAGAGGCGTTGATGCACATGAAAAGATTAATAAAGAAAGTTTTATAATTAGGATAAGAAGGGTCAATGTAGGGATGATAATTTTTCCACTTAAATTAGTGATTTAACTCTGGTTTAAGCAAAGATGGGGTCAGGGTCGAACTCCATTCCTTGATCTGCCAGCCAAGAGCGGGGATTGCATGATCCTCGCCTCGACCTGGCCTAACTTGGCACACACACACACATAGAGCATATATTGTATATAATAAATTATATTTATACCTTTTTTATAATCATATTTTCTAAACATAACATAATATTAATAATCATATTTTTTAGTATAATTATATAAATTATTTTTTAATATAGTTGGGGATAGGTTAGGAGCCGGCTATTATTTTGTTTCCGGCCGACAGGGGGGTGAGGATCCCCACCTATCTTTATGTCAAGAACGAGGGAAATAAGGGAAGATAGGAGCGAGGCCAGGATTTTTAGTTCCCGATCTGGTTCAGCCCGACTCGGTCCAGTTACCATCTCTAAGTTAATAATATAAAAAGTTTGTAAATTACAAACATGCCCTTGCAGTTTGAAATTTTTTGAATCAAACCAATTTTATGGTTTAAAAATTATTCAAACCAAAATCAAATTAAACATAGTGATTTCGGTTTGTTTGGTTTGAATGGATTGGATATTTTTTAAAATATTCCTATGCGTGCAAAAAAAATATATTTGTCTTTTAACCTCATTTATTTTTATACTCCTTCAAAATTAGAAGAAAAACTTTGTTAATGTAGAAGTAGAAGTAGAAGTAGGAGCGAGTCTCCTCCTCCCAATTCCGTTCCCTTTCACATTTACTTCAAACTAAAATGAAAATTTTCTCATAACTCTCACATCTGATTTCCTTTCTCAAGTACTTCCATTGTTTGTCTCAATCAAATATTTAATGCTACGAGCACGATTTTTGGATGGTGATCACATTCTTTTTTTAAAGGCAAACAATTAAAAATTTAAATATCATGCATTAAGATCTTGAAGCAAATTCGATGCCGCCATATATGGTAAGCATTGAAGTAATTATTCGAAAGGTATTCTTTAACAAGTAAAATATTTTGAGTGTATGTTAACCTACAAGATTAACTGATTAAAACATGTTCTACAAGTTAACGTTGTAGTTTTTCTAGAATTTGGTCCAATTCCTGTTTTCATATTTCTTGCTGGTGGGACTGCAAAGACTAATTTTAAATATTTTATTGTAAGAATAGTTTTCAAATTCTAAAATACATAAAAATACATGTTTTAATCAAATTACTTTATCCTAATCAAATTAGGAATACAAGACAAAACTTAACAAATTTATATAACTAAGCAAAATGCAAAAGATATACATATACTAACTCGATGAACTACTAGATTAAAGATTTATACCTCATACATTATTTTTTGTACATAAAAAATGTATGAATTTTTAATATATGTGATTCACAAAAATTTAATTTATATAAGAGCTTTCCAAATAAGAAGCTTTTAATTACGCTTCTTCACTGGCTGCGAATTGATTTAAACATAACACTACCTTTATTTTATAATATAATACGTTTTAAATTTATGTACAAAAATAAAAAAAATTATAAACATAATCTAAAATGTCTATAGTTAAACTACATAAAAAAACTAGAGTATAGTTTATTAGATGGGAGAGAAAAACAAGTAAAATTAAATAAAATAAGAATAGTATCGAAATAACATCATCAAGGATGGAACTAAAACTTTTATTTTGAGGGACAAAAATTTATAATTTTAATATTATCTTAATAGATACGTAAATAAACTTATTCTCTCTTTCTATATATAGAAAAAATTACACTTATTAAAAGTAGGCATTCTAAACTGTACTCTTAGATCTCTTTTTTACATTCAAAATCTTGTATAATTGAATCAGTGTATCAATACTACTAACAATATCTTTCTCAAGATGAGACTAATTAAAGAACTTATAAGAAAATCTGAGATTAAGAACTTTGCTAATATATAATTGAAGGAGTCTATAGTTTTATTCACCATACTTAATTGTATGAATAACCTGAAATTAAGTAAATTTGTTAAGATAAAAATTAAGTAAAATTTCTAAAATTATAAGAACGATACAAAATTATTCTTTTATAGATAAAGTTCACAATACATTTTATATTATCTAATTTATGATAAAAAAAAGGAATTATTAGATTTTAAATTAAGAATGAGTCACTAAATAAAAGGATCTTCATTAAAAGTATTTGTCCTCGTACAAATATTGAAAAATAAAGAACACAAAAAAATTTAAAACACAATTCTAGTGCTTTTTTTTTTAATATTTAAAACAAAATTGACTCAAAATTCAAGTTTAAAAAATATATAATATAATATAATTACTCCTTAAAATTAAGATATTTTTCAATCTCAATTTTAAATAAGAATCAATCGATAATGTAAATAAAAAATATAAACAAATTATATTACAAAATCATTCATGTAAATAAGAAAAAAAAATAAAATGAAAAATAATACTAAAAAAGAGAAAAACTAATATATAAAATAAAATAAAATAAAATAAAATATAGAAGAAAAAAGACTCATTAACATATCTACAAGTGCTTAATGATAGTTGGTGTCCTTTCCAATAAAGGTTAAATTTCACATTAAGAGAAGTAAACTAATAAACAAGAAGAGAAAAAAATTAATTGCTAAAAATGTAGATAAAAGAATAGTCCTATAAGAGAATGGTAATTGTTAAAAGTATAGATAATACTACCTCCATTCATAAATAATTGGTCTAATTATAAAAACTACACATATTAAGAAATTGTGAAATTATATAGTAAAAATAATTAAAATATCCATTATACCCTTTGAAATATTTTTATTATCTTTCTCACCTCATTAATTTGAATCTCACCACTTCTTTAATTACATCATTTTAATAATTACATATTTCTATCTTTTTTTCACCTATATCACCTCATTAAATTATAATTTTGACTATAACGTGATTTTATTGTTGGTTAAAATAATTTTAATATGAATAATTGTAATACTAAGTAATTGTTAGAAAATTGTGCTAAGGGTAAAATTGAAAAAAAAATAAATTAAATACAACCTACATTTAGAAAGTGGACAGTTATTTTTGGATAAATCAAAAAGAAAATTAAGTTAGTTATTTGTGGACGGAGGGAGTATAAAATAGTCAAAATTTGGAATTGATATTTTTTTCTTATAAAGAAAGTTCTTTTTTCTTTCTTTTGGAAACTTTTATTGTTAGAATATTTTGACATGGAAAGAGGGCGAACACAAAGATATAAGAGGGAAAAAAATTATAGTAATATAATATTAAAAAAATGCAAAATCTTGGATGAGGGCCAACTCCGCCACCTCCCCTCCTCTTCAGTTCCATCTATGAATATCATTTGAAAAAAAAATCACTTATATTATGAGAGAAAGGTAATATCGTAATCCAATATTGAATTTTTATACTCATACCTGCGCAATACTTCATTACACTCAAGGCAAAGACGATTATAATGGATTGGCCACAAAAGGCAACTGAAAATCACGAGAGCAAAATCCAATATTGCCAGCATTAAACCCTCCCCAACCTCTAACTAATCCCCAACACCTAACTCCTACCTTGATTTGCTTAGTCCCTAATGAATTTCATTTCATTTCATTTCCATAGATGTTTCACTTGACAAAAAGTCCCACTTTATATATAGCCAATAAGCCCCTTCATTTTCATGCTTTAACCTAGTACTTTTAGACCTTTTCCATTTGCTTAGCCCAATTCTCTTCATGATCTTAAGCCAAAATCATCCACAAGTTTCATCGTCCTCACCACCCATCATGGTTTCAACACCCACTGGGAACACCTTGGTCTACGATGCAAGGCTTTCCTCTGTGGTTCCAGCTAGTATCACAGGGGAGGACTCCACGGTCCATGACCTCAAAAACATGGACTTAGTCATGAAACTGCACTATGTTAGAGGAGTTTACTTCTTCAACAAAGATGCAGCACTAGGGTTAGACATTGCAGACCTGAAAAAGCCCATGTTTCGGTGTCTGCAGCTCTACCACCCTTCGGCAGGGAGGATTAGAAGGGCTGATGAAGATGGCCGGCCGTTCATCAAATGTAACGACAGCGGCGTTCGTATCGTGGAGGCTAAGTGTAGCAAGACACTCGATGAATGGCTTGCTTCCGGTGATTCTTCAGTCAATTATGAGCCGCTAGTTCATAGTCATGTCCTCGGCCCTGATTTGGGTTTTGCACCTCTTGTGTTCGTTCAGGTGTGTAACTCAGTACGTAGTAACTACTCCCATGAATACTCTTGACTAACATTAACTTCCTTGGTATATTCCTTTTCTTGGGTTGGGGTGGCGTGGGTTGGGGAGAAGAAGCTCTATCCTAAGTCCTTAGGGTCATTTTTGTAGCCATTTCAATGGTCCTTGTAGACAAGAATACTATACATAGGTACAAGAATCTGTGATTTTTACGTCTAGCGGGAACTGTTTCTGTCTTGTTTTCTTTGATTAATGATAAATTTCATGAAAAAATCTTCTGAAAAATATGAGAAACCATTTTGTTGATAGAATTAAAGTTGCGAAACCATGCATCCTTAATAAATTTTAATTACAAATTTAAAACTTTTCAAAGTGGTGCAGCAAAATGTATACTGTTAAACCAATCTCATCTTATAATTCACAAAAAGATTTGTCAGTGACCATTGTGATAGTCAGTTTATGAGGGAAGGAGCAGTGTATTTTTGATGCAGCTTTGGGGGGACTGGATATAGAACAAGACAAAATGCAAGAAAAAGTAAGGTGATGACTGTTAAAACCGGAACAACAAACAACAACGTTGAAGGATCTGACTATGGTTTGAGTTAAAATTAAGTTTAATTAGATATTAAATCTCGACTTTAGGTTTTGATTCTTTTACTTATGTGTCACTCACTTAACCTTCTCTTTTATAACGAGAAATTTGTTTAGTTCACATAATTTACGCTTAAAATCTTAATCGCGATCAGTTTTTGGAGACGTAGGTAATTCAATTTGTACATTTGTCAAGATCTTAGTGATGTGAAAACTTTCTAGATTAGAGAGCCGCGCTAGCATTTATTTAGCGGCACCTGTGGATAAATGCAGGAGTGAGTAAAAGATAAAAGGGATAGTACAAAGAGTACTAGAATTTGGTGGTTTTGGTTGCAGAGTAGGCAAACAGATTCATCAAAGCCTTGCATTGCGCCTCTAATATTTATGACTGTTGGGACTCTCACTTTGCATCTGAGAATTCTCATCCTTGTCCCCAGATTCCATTTCACGACAAGAATTGAGCAATTTCAACCACCAAAAGGAGAATGAAAAAAAAAAAAGAAAAAAAGTGTGGCTTTCTTGTGATGTCAATAGACATGCATTTATGATCATATTTCTTCCAGAGAAATGAAGTTATTATAGTGCAATTTTTGTATAGGTCACGAGAAGATAAGATAGATTTTTTTTTTTCCTTTTTTAGTTTTGATAGATTTTTTAGTGTACCCTTTTGTAGGATAATGATTAGAATTAACAAGCTCTTAGTTTTCTTTTTTTTTTTAGTTTTATTTTACACATGTTAGGTTTGATTTAAAACTATTAATTAGATAGTTATCTATTAAACACAATTCTTATAGTGTAAGTATGATGGGCTATGCACATATATATAGTAGGTTTTAGAGATTACAACTATTGGTTCATTTCTTTTTGACATGTATGTTACACAAATAAATATTACAGCTATTCGTCTATCTCTTTCTTATCAAGGATTGTAACATTAATTGCAAAAATGGACAAAACCTAGAAGATTTCCCAATCCAAATCCTAGCATGTGTGGGGGGGATAAAAATAGTATGGACCATTTGCAGCTACCTTAATTAAATGTGATATGCAGAAAAGTTGGCTTGTGATGGGCTTGGTTTGTGGCTATTGTGCAATTGGGGGAGGATTGTTCAACTGCCCTCAACTGCATGTGTGGAGTTCCTTTAGGTAGCCTTAATGAGTCACATTTGAATTATTCATGATTAATCTTGTCCTATTATGAATTATTGGAATCTCCATTAATTAGTGGAGGCTCCACTAATTATGGATTTATGTGAATTATTAGAAGATTTTTATGGATGTCCACCATTTAGTGGAGACACCATTAATTGAGATTAGTTGAAGATGATGTATGCCATGATGTATTCCACTAATTAGAGCTCTATAAATAGAGCTATTCTTTAAACTTGTAATACACCATCATTTTGTGAAAGAAAGATTAGTGAAAGAAAGATTAGAGAAAGAATTGTTAGAGAAAGAAAGAGAGAAGTTTGAAGAGAAATTTTTGTGCAATGAATAGTTAGAATTTTCTTAGTGTGTAGTGTGTAGATTTTATTCTAACACTACTCTAATTTTATAACATGTCCATTTTTATGTCAATTTTTTTTCCTTTTATGGGCAGACAAGAAAGAACTGGCCAGCGGCTAAGGTCCTTTTAATGTGTTTTAGCATAGAGTTGCGATGGGATGAAAGAGAAGTCTAAGATCTCGTAACATTGTGCTCATGCTCGAAGAAAGAAAAGTTAGGTCTATATCTACATTGGTAGTGTAGTTCCAAAAAATGTCTTTTAAAGTATCTTATCAGTCTTTGTGATGTTAAAATTCTTTTTACTGCTTTCACTGCTGTTTCTGTTGCAGTATAAATTTGCGTCCAAAGCTTAGCATGATGATTTCACTATTGTTCTTTTTTCTTACCTCAAGCCTGCATTTGGCTGTGTTTTCTTTTTTGATTTCATAATTGTTTGAAAAACTTTTCGAGAATGTGTTTCCAAGAAAAATAAAAAATTCATTACAATAATCGCCATAAATTCAAAACTACGTATTGAAAATTTACGACACTAAAAAAGAATATGAACATTTATTTTAAAACAAAATGAATTAATACAAAGTGAGAAAGAAATCGTTAACAATCCATGTTTCATCAATGGATTGAGTGCCATATTGAAAGACTATCTTGAGAAGGAGGACTTAGTCCACCACATATTAGTTGGAACTTGCAATCTGTCACATGTGCTGTACTTGCATTGGAGGAATACTTTCATTTTTTGTCACTAGGCTGGGTGTCTGTATGCAGATTTACAAGATCTTCATCCTGCCATTAAAGTAAAATCTTGCTAGAGCAAAGGACAAGAACCCATCTTTTCATGATCTCAAATCTTGTTTTGTGCGCGTTCGTGTGTGTGTGTGTTGAATGTCTCATTTTGTATTAGAGGGAGTATAAAACAGGTATCCAAGCATGGGAGAATAATCATAGTGGCATAGGGACATATTTCTAAGTAATTAGGAAATAACAAGATTATATGATTTTTGCCTTCCTTTATTTAACTATTTTTTTGCAATAGAAAATTTGTAATGCATACTTAAATTTTATTTCTAACAGGCAAGGTTGATGTGTTTTCTTCTTCTTTGCTCAGTTTACATGGTTTAAATGTGGAGGGATCTCAATAGGGTTGAGCTGGTCACACATTCTTGGAGATGCATTTTCAGCATCAGAGTTCATCAACAAATGGGGGCAAATCTTGACAGATGATCAAGTGCCCTCAAAGCATCTTGCCATGCCAGGAGCCAGGAATGACAAATTCCCTTCTTCCTTCGCCAGGATTCCATTTTCTATCAAAATGGTTGACCCTGTTGGAGATCATTGGCTATATAGCAATAAATGCAAAATGCAAATCCAATTTCTCCATCTCTCAGCAAAACAGCTGAATCTTTTGCTGTCAAAGGCTTCTGAAGGGTCAACACAGTTATCGGCTAAAGTAAAGCCATTTGAGGTTTTGTCAGCAGTAATGTGGAAATCTTTGGCTAAGATTAGAGGCGAATCAGAGCCAAAGATTGTGACCATTTGCAGAAATGAGTCTTCTTCTGATAGAACAGATGAAAACTTGAGCAATTCTCAAGTGATTAGCACAGTTGAAGCTGCAAACCTTAAGGTTGCAGAGGCTGATTTGCAAGAATTGGCTAATCTGATAGCTCAAAAACAAGAGGATGAAACAGGCTTGATTGAAGAACAGATGGAAAGTGACAAAGGGAAGTCTGACTATATTGTCTATGGGGCAAACCTCACCTTTGTAGACTTGGAAGAAACAAACATCTATGCTTTGGAATTGAATGGTCACAAACCAGTTTTTGCAAATTATAGTTTGAGTGGTGTTGGTGATAAGGGCGCTGTTCTGGTGCTGCCAGGGCCTGCTAGTGGCAAAGATGAAGGTGGAAGACTAGTCAATTTGATTCTGCCTGAAGATGAAGTTGCCGATTTGAAAGATGAACTCAGAATGGAATGGTCAATCTTCTGAAGCTACAAAATTCGATGAAATAGGATCCTTATGGGGCTCATTGTCAATTTCTTTGATCATTTGCTTTCTTGCAAGTTTCTTATATGGTGATGATATAGCTGTTGAACAACAAAACCATCAACTTATATGACTAAGTCAATCTTGTCAATTTATTTAAAATGGACTTGTCCTGT
This sequence comes from Voacanga thouarsii, assembly GCA_026120185.1. Taxonomy (NCBI): domain Eukaryota; kingdom Viridiplantae; phylum Streptophyta; class Magnoliopsida; order Gentianales; family Apocynaceae; genus Voacanga; species Voacanga thouarsii. The sequence continues at coordinate 1,229,316 of JANUWF010001723.1, read as the reverse complement.
AGGCCAACTATTTTCTAACCTGAAGGGAAAGTATCTTTCTGATTTACTTTCTTTTTTTTTTTCATCTTTTTGGGATGGCACCGGGCCGGATCAGGTAGGGTACTAGAAATTCCAACCCTACCCCTTGCATACCCCCATTTCCCTATTCCTGGCTTAGCCCTGACACGAAGAAGGGGGGATTCCTACCCATACCCATCAGGGACAAAACAATCTCCGATCTTCGTCTAATGGGAAAGGGAGGGTCTGGTTAGACTTGAAAATATTTCTAAAAATTATTTTTAGAATTTTTTTTACCTCCGATATATTTCTATTCAAAAATTTTTAATTATTTTGAAAACTTTTGTAGTAGTTTCCAATTATTCATGTATTAATCATATTACTAAATTAGTAAGAATATAATTTATAATTTTTTTCCTCTTCCCTTCTATTTTATTATATATATATATATATATATATATATATTCTATACATATATATAATCTATATATAATAAATATAATCTATAATATATGTTGTTGGGTTGGGGCAGGAATCATGTAATCTCCATCCCTTGGCTCGTTCCCAATTGGCGGCTCGAGAAATGAAACTCGCCTTCAGCCCCGTCCCTACTTAAATATAGAAATCTCTGACCCAATTGGATTAGGTCCTTGATTTAAGCGGGGAAGTTGCCATTCTTAACCAAATTAAGTAAATCACTTATTTATTTCTAATTTTCATTCATTTCCTTTTACTTCCACTTTCTATCCCAACTAAATATATTAGTTCAATTATTGTACTATATACATTATTGGTAGACACATTTTTCCTTTTTTTTTATGTTGGATTTAAGCTGTTGCTAAAGTCTCAACCACTCTTAGCCTGCAATTAACTATTTTTAGGTCTCAAAATCTCCCTATGAAGAAGCTCCAAAATTAATCCACCTTATGTCTTGGTCAAAAAGTCCTTAATCCATCTTTCCATTTGAATAAATTTCAATTGCAGGGCTCAACTATTGACCTAGCATACTTTGAAAGGAAATGTCATTCTTGAATAAGCAAACTCAAAGAAATTTTGTTTGGAATAATACATTAGGGGTTACAATCCAAATAGTTTAGACTCATTTTGTTTAATTTTAATCTAATTATGAGTGATCTTGAATTTTCCATACTTAAGATATGATAAATGAGAATAAGAAAATAAAAGGGAGAATTTTACTTGATTGTTTTTGTATAAAATAATGTATGTTTTTTTTACATATCATAAAAAAAGTTATGAGAATCGAATGTAAAATTTAGACCTTAAAATTCGCATGATTGTCATAAATAGTAACGTGAGAAAATAATTATATTTCTTATTTTTAATATTCAGCATTTTATGGTATATAAATGAAATCCGATTCGTGAAATCTTAAACAAAAAATGCAAAATATTGAGAAAATAAATCCTTATTAAGATGTAATATTGTGATTTTTTCCCCAATAATTCTAACAATAGAAGACAAAAAAATACTAAAAATTAATTCGATTTACATCATTTACTTTATCTTTCACGTTTTTTCTCCCCTCACATCTCTTCCAACCTAGTAGTAGTATATTAAAAATTTCTATATTTTTTAATTATAATATATATTTTAAAAAAATTTAAAGACTATAAAAGTTATATAATCACTGAATTAATTATACGAGAAGAAAATTTATTGAATTTTCTATGAATATTTTAATTTGATAATAATTAAATATTATTTTCTAATATTTATAATTTGAACTTAACATTAAAAATAATTAAAATATCAAAGAATAAAATAAAATAATATATATATTTAAATATGTGAAAACACTATTTATACTATTTTCATTTATGTAACCATTTAAAAGGAATATATATAATTAAATCGTACAATAATATAAAAGATATTTAAAAATAAATTAAAATTTTTTTATATGTGTATTGCTTTATTCTAAAATATTAAAAAATACTTTATATTACTTTCCTTTAATCTTTTTTCAACTTCCAAACAGAGAAATGTAATTTATCTAGAATCATATTCGATGAATTAACTTTTTCAAGATTTAGATTTATTACAAAGAAAAAAGGCTTTCCTAATGATAAAAACCATCAGGACAAGAGGGCTTTAGTAACGCTTTTGACGTTGTGATGCTTTGAAATGGTGTCGTCCAAAAATACATCACAATGAATGTTACTCCCTTTATTTCAAAATATTTGTCTATAAATGTTACATAATATGAACTTTATCTAAATGGTAATATTATTTTCCACACCCTTAATCTGTATGCAAAAGGTTTTATAAAGAAGTATTTTAAAACGAATAGAGTATGTTATAATGATAAAAATCGTCAAGAAAAATATCATGTTATGACATTATTTAACATCTCAATTCGTATTATGTTGTGACGTTAATATTTGTCAAGAAAAATATCATGTAATGACACTTATTACGTCATAATAGATTCTTTATTGTGACGCTTAAAAAGCGTTAGAAAATGTGTCATGTTATGATGCTTTTTGACATCACAATAAGTATTGTGAATTTATTGACATCAAGTTCATAAAAAGAATCAATTTTTTTTTTTATAATTATGTATGATCACAAAAAAAAAAGAAAATTAAAAAAAACTTTTTTAACTTTCTACGAGATGCTGGAAATTCTCCAAAAAAAACTATTTGAATTTCTCCTTTTTTTTTTATTTTTTATCCTAATTAAAAACATTAAGAAAAGTGACATCATATAACCCTATTTAACGTCATAATAGATTTTGTGAGGCTTAAAGGCGTCAAGAAAAATATCATATTAGGACACAATTTAACATCATAAGAAGTATTATAATACAACAATATTAGTTTATTATTATAATATTATGGATTTATTGACATCAAACTCGTAAAAAGAATCAATTTTTTTCTTTATAATTCTGTATGATCACAAAAAAAAAATTAAAAAAAAAACCCTTTTCCTTTTCTATAAGATGTTGGGAATTCTTTGTATCGCATTATTAGTAATAATATATAATTTTGAAAAAAAAACTATTTGAATTTCTCCTTTTTTTTATTTTTTATCCCAATTAAAAACATTAAAAAAAGTGATATCTTATAACACTATTTAACATCGCAATAGATTTTGTAATGCGTAAAGGCGTCAGGAAAAATATCATATTATGACACAATTTAACGTCACAAGAAGTATTGTAATACAACAATACTAATTTATTATTATATATAACTATTTTACCCATAAATACAATACAATTGCTAAATGTATTAATAAAAATCAAAATAATCAAAAGTAAACTACATGGAAAAGAAAGTCAAATTTCAATAGAAGTTTCATAATATCTAAATTTAACATTCACAGTCATCGTAAAAAAATAGTTCAAAAATGAGAAGTACAATATTTGCATACATCATTTTTCTTTTATCCCATTAATCCCTCTATAAACAAGCATAAAACTAAGCATTAGGCTTCAACATCCTCAAACCAGGCATCTTTTAACTGTTGAATTGCCTACTCACTCAACTATTGTTTCACAATAGTTTCACCTTGTACGTTCATTTCTTTGCTCTTCAATTATTTGAAGAGATGTGCTACGACCTGAGATTTCACCCCATATCACTTATATACAAGCATTCCTAAAACAGGTTGAATAAGACAAATTTAAAATAATTATGTGCAGAACTCATGCATGTTCAAATATTTCCGTGCAGGTATTCTACACCAATTTGCTCATCTAATAAGCAAACTTCACATAAACAAACAAAAAAATGCTAAGTAATGAGTGAAAGGATGAAGGATTCCCATTCGCAAAACATCTCATGTTGCAAATTTCATGAGAATGTTGTCTTGGTCAAAAGGCTGTGCAATTGCAAGGAACTGCTAATATTTAACTCAAATGAAAGTGAATTTAGTTATGTTTTTTCAAAAAAATATTTTGACAACATTTAACGAAATAACTTCAGTAGTATTCAGTGCTGCTCCTACTGGGTCACACATTTGTTATTTAAAGATCATACTGGTTCAGCAGTTAGCAGTCATTAATTTGTTTGCCATTTACATCATTCAACTAACTTGCTCTTCTATCAACTTCAGTAGACATTTACCATGAAAAAAGTAGTAGTTTCATGTCCATTGCATCTTATGCAAATATCTGACAACTTTTTTCAGGCATCAAAAAGAGCATCATCATTCATCAGAAGCAATTATCATTTTACATATCCAGAAAACAGATAAGGAGAGGCCGTTCAATTTCTTCTTTCTTTGTAAGCAGATAATCAACAATGAATATTGCATAATGAATGAAATAAAAGACACAGAAATAAAAGGCTCTGCAATTTCTTCTTTCTTTGCATTTATCTTAACTTCCATACAAAATGAAATAAAAGACACAGAGAAAGGTTCAGCCATTCAACTTCTGAGAAACAGATTTCAACAAGTCAATTTTGGAACCCATTGTGTTTTTGGATTGTTATCCATTTGAAACCAAAGTTACCCTAGATTTCCTTGAAAACGACATCATAATGCACAAGAAGAATTCAAAATGAAGGTCAAGAAGGCAAATTCTCCTAAGCAACCTATGCAAAGTATCTGCCATTTAACATGCTGCATCTTATGCTAGAGACAGATCTGGAACCTACAAGTGTACAATCACTATCGGCTTCACCCCAAGTATGTTTGCTCACTGAAGCAGAATTTGCATTAAAAATCAGGAAAATAACTAAGATCATTAAATAGCAAACTTTGTTTTTAGACCACTAGAAGAATTCTGGTATGATGTAGTTACACTAGGCATAACAGCACTTGCATGTTTGTGTGATGTTTATGTATTTTTGTTCCATGCTCAATTGATAATTTCTGTGTAGAAACAGTACCTCATTCTCCATTTTATAAGAAGCTAATCTAGTCATTACTACAGCAGCAGTTTCCTGATCAAATCCTTGGACCAACTCCTGCCAAAAAGAAAAAGAGTATATATATGTAGCATGTCAATAACGACAGTGCAGCTAACTGCAAATCTCAGGATTTGTCAATCAAACAGGAAGCCATGGCAAAACAAATAGTTAAAATTGAAAATAGATCCTATAAAGACTACTTCCAGATATCAACAGCCAAAGCAATTAAAAAGAAGCACATGGCACACCATTTAGGTAGATGACCAAAGATCATTTCTCGTTTATGTCAAATGGATTGAGGAAGGTTTCTCAGATTCACATGCATAAGTATCAGATCCTCTTAAGTAACAAAGGAGGACTGTGATAGAAAGAGGGTAGAAACCAGACTTTCTAGCAATGTGAACTATGAAAATAGCAATACTATATGTTGTTTCTTTGGCAACAGATTATCATCACTGACCACTAGGTTTTCCATTCAATGTACATATTCGTATCTTTAATCATTGTTTCTTTGTCTCTCTTCTCCTATCCTCTCCCCAAATCCTGCAGGCATCTCATGCCCATGTCATGTTTTTCTGTCAGCAACAGCTACTAGCCAGTGAAGTGATAAGTCCATGTAGCATAGCTAGCTTCCCATACATTGGGGGTGCACAAATATGGAAAGATAGCGGTAACCAAATTATATAGTCTATACAAATCAAAAGCAGCATTGTGCTAAGAATTTACAACCGCAGTGATGTCATCCCACACTGAGAAGCGATAAATTCAAGAAATGAAGACAACAATCCACATTAAAAGCAAAAAGGACCTATGGCAATTCTTCAACATCACCATTTTAAAATGAATTTAATGACAGTACCAAGGCTTTCAATGTTCAGTTGTACCTAAGATCTCAAATTTGTTAGGCATTCAACGTGAAAGGAGATAGAACCTGGAAGTTTGTTACAAATTGCAAAAACAGGAAAAACACAAAAGTGGAGCAAAAGACTTCCGACTCTCGACAGTTTGAAAATCTAAGCAGGCTTAGTCCCTCATCCAGAAATCTGACATTAACACTCAAAAATACTCTTGCCCTTTGTGACATAAAGCGCAGCAACTTCAGAGTTGACCAAACCTCACCATTGGTGTTAATGATCAAATGTTAAGGGGAAAAAAGAAAGATACCTACGAACTAAAAGCTGTAACTGAAGTGAAAAATTAGAGCATTTGCCTACAGCCTAATCTCCTCCATCCCTTTTTCTCTGCTACTGTATCACAACTTCCCTTTTGAGTCACTGAAGTAATTCCGGACAAAGGATATTTTGAGTCACAATTTCCCTTTTGAGCATTTGGCCAACATAGGATACTCACTGCCAGTAATTCTGGACAAAGTAATACCCCAAGGAACTTCTTCAAGGTATTTATAGAATCTAAAAAGGTACAATGTCCTTCAAGCCATAAAAAAACAATTTAATTTTTTAAATTTCTATTGAGTCACTGAAGTACAACATAGAAGGGAGGTTTTGAGGTTCTGGTTGAGAATTCAGTCACCCAGAAATTTGAAGGGTTTGGAGTTGACTGAAATAAAGGCTCTTTCACAACATTTGATGAGAGAATATACTCAGAAGTGTTTTTTTTTTAAAGAGAGAGAGAGAGAGAGAAGACAAAAAGAAAATTGTGTTATCAGACCTCCAAGCCCACGGCAGTATCCACCCATCTTCTGCTGATGGTTGTAACTCTTAGCTTCATTAGACCTTCAGGGTCCTCATAACTGCATTTAAAGTAGAAGACAACAGATTCAATTCCCCTCCCCCAATCTTTTGGATTAGAATAAAGCAACTAAAAAACGAATGCATATTTAAATATACAACATTAGCCCAAATTTTCCTCGTGGTTTAATAAACTAGATAAAACCAATAAAAAGATAGTTTCTTGTACAATATTGATAGTGAAGATAAAAAGGTAATTTCTAGTACAAGATTGAGCGTGAATTGACCAATTTCAACCAATAAGACAAATTCTCCTGTTAACTTGTAATAAACTGCAGGTACAGTTGTGGACTTACTCCTGCTGTCCCAGATTTTTCACTAGATGAAACATCAAAGAAAACCGTCAAGCAAGTATTCTTGTCAAGGCTACATATCTTCCAAGCTGTAGTATTCCCTTCTCCAATGATTGTGTTTGCTACAGCAGGCCCTTTCCGAAGACTTCCAATGATCGGTATTACACACACAATCCATTCAGATGCAAGAAACTTCATCCCTTGCATAATTGACTAACCTTCTCAAGAGATGTGCAAGGTCCAATAATCCCTTGGATTTTCACATCCTTTGAACAGTTGACCTCAACTGTGCCACTAGAAAGTAACAATTGCAAAATTTTCATCATTTCAAATTATTTTCAAGAGATAATTGTACTGTATAACTTAGAGACTTAGCAAAAAAGAAAGAGGCACAGCAGTAACTGATGTGTATGATTCCATTTATGTCCAACATGCTATAAAAAAAGAAAGTAACTTCAGCTAACTTGCAGGACCTTAAATTGATGGCAATCTTTAACTTAACAGAGGTTTACACAGCCAGCTTTTTGTTAGAAGTAAAGTGTGTTCCAAGAATAATGCACTGAGAAGGTGCAACCACAATAAAAAAAGGAAACCAAGAGATTCCTGAAGAGTCAGATTCACCATCACATTCTGAAGGACTCAAAAAAATGTATAAAAGAACTGGACTCATATACAACCTTCCTCACCCTCAGAAATAAAATGCAGAGGCTACTAAAATTTGCCTATATGTTGGAGCTTTGCTTCTTCAAAAATCTTACCCTCTTTCCATTGACCATAAAATGCTAAAGGATGCTGCATCCCACACACTCTCATAAAATGCTAAAGGATGCTGAGTCCCACTCTCTCTAAGTGCAAGGCTAGTTGATTGTCTAGAAGATTCAGTAAAACAACCAACTAGATCAGGTCACAGATGATCGGACTGAAAAGCATAGCAAATGACTCCAAGAGAAATGAAACATTATGGTCAGCAGACAATAAGAAGTTTTTGTATGTTTTGATCAGTAAAACAATCTCTTCATAGTGATTTCACCTAGCACTTTCAACTACTTACAAACCATGGACATATATTAAGAGTCTGCATTACTGAATTCTGGTATCATATTCCTTCCATTGGGATGCTCTACCTGGATTATATCTTTTCATTTTCTTATCACGACATATGGGAAGAAGTAGCATTGGTTTAAAATGGTATGTTCACCATCCTTACATTCCCAGAAGTTAGCTTGAGAACTCCTAAACTAGATGACAAATTATTCTCCACAAACATTTGATGCCGGCTTCAATAAAAATGCATTGGAAAAAAATAGGGAATCTCAAACAACAAACTGAAATTGTCAAGAAAAATGCCAAATATTACATTCCGTAAAACAAACATTACGGAACACTGCCCTTAAGCAACTAACAGTTTTAATAACAGAAGGGAGAGAGGGGGGAAGGTAATCAATTAAGAGCACTTTTGCAAGTTCTTCCCATTAAGTGAAAGCAACAAAATCAAGAGCCAGATATACTGACTGAGGTGCTGAAGGGATTAAGTATCACTTCTAGTTAAACAGTATTTGTGTGTGTGTGTGTGTGTGTTTTTACACCTATATAGTTCTAATAAAAAGGATAAAAGAAGATGTCCTTTAAAAAAAATAAAGTTACTTGGAGAAGAGCCCAGGAGATTGTTCCTCGCCATCAAAAAACTCCCTGAAGGAGTCCTTGAAAACAGAATGACCAAAACTTTCAGCTAAAACAACTAATCCTCCAGTCCTTTCAATAGCAACCTTCATCTCTGAAATCCCAACCTAAAAATTTATGTCATATTAGGAATATAAAAGACACTGTTTTAAAGCATGGCTTTTCACCAAATGGATCTAACACTACTAACTGACCATGGATAAGTGAAATGGGGTCTCACTTGCATGTTCAACGATCCTGAAACATCATGCTCTATATGGGGCCTAATCTAACACTGTACAAAAGGAAGGATCAATTTACACAGATCTATCTGAAAAACTAGTGGCACGCAACAGAGAAAAGAAAGACATTGGTACAGATTTAGATTAATTTTTGTGATCAGAACACTAATGGATAATCCAAGGTTGGTTCTAATCAGCTTTAAAACAGCGCCCTACTGCTAAATCGCCCAAGAAAAAAATGGCAATTTGCAGGACAACGCAGTTACAATTTGTACATGGATTTCACAGAATTCTACCACAAGAGCAGTATTTTAGATAGCCAACACAACATCTGAGAAAATAACTAATGAATGTCACAAAATTGAGAGGGATAAAACTGCTTTGACCTTTTGCAGGCTACTTCTGTCACAGAATCACCCGAACAACCTGACCTCATCCTGGTAAAATTTGAGCACCAAAAAAATGAACAATCGTAGAAACAAAAAGATAGCACTATTCAAAGTACTTCATCCCCTAACCCAATTATTAAGCCAAATAGTCAAAAATTGAAAAAATACAAAAAGCCCTCTGCCCAAACACACCACAGAACCAGATTGTAAAGGGAAAGCAAGAAAAGAAGATAAAAAACATTTAGAGTAATTAATGGGCTGACTAAATACTAAAGTTGGAGGCTAGAAGGAACTACGTCTTACCACAAAATTGTTATGGCTGAAATGACAACCTCCTCTTCACGCTGCAACAGAGTCGATGGTGCAGTGACGGGGTTCAAAGGGACAAACCAGAAAAACAAAAACCAAAAAAAAAAAAAAAAGGGAGGACTTTGCCCTCAAACTCACAAACGGTGCTCAGTACAGACAAAGGTTTTGAGGTGAAGAAGAAATTAACACAAGGCTTTGAGGTGAAGAGGAAAATTTCTAATTTCCTCAGCCCCTTAGAAAAAAAACTCACACCTTTTTTTCTGAAGAAAAATTCTATACGCGGGCATTTTTTTCCTTACACTATATAAGTGTCAGGAAAGATATATTATCTTGCGTGACATAATAAAGTATCATAATAGTATGTTAATTTATGCCAATTATAATGACGCGAATAAACCTAACATCATTATAGGTACTGTATCTTGACACAAAGCCACTTTTTCTTGTAGTTCCGTAACATTACTTTTTGTATACCAATCAAACGATATAGAATTTAGTTCACCGAAATAGAATGTAAAACAAACTGAATGCAAAAGAAAAGATGAATATATAGAAAAAAAATCTTGTGAGCTAAAATAATATTTCAATTAATAAATGGAATTAAAAAGTTGGGATTGGGAGGCAAACTATATGAAATAATACATTCTACTCTTGTTTCAACCGAATTGTTATCTACTGTTCATGACAATGAATCTGATATTAAAATTAAAGTATGAGGGTGCTCTGAAAGTTTCACTTGACAAGCGATTCCTCAGGTTTGATGAAGTTCTGGTTAGAGAACATGAAGGTTGGAAGTTCTGTACAAGGGTTTGATTGGATTAATGGGACTGAGTTGGCCTAGTATCAAATTTGCTTTCATGACAAGGTCTTTGGTTCATCCCCACTTAGAAAAGGTTTATTGTTCTTTACTGTTGAAATCACCCAAGCTAAACCAGACAAACAAGTGTTATTCCCAACAAAACTTCCAATCTACATTCTCTCTAACCAGAACTTCATCAAACCTAAGGAACCACCTGTTAGTTGAAACCTTTAAAGCACCCTCATACTTCAATTTCAACATCAGATTCATTGTCATGAACAGGAGACGACAAATCGGGTGAAACAAGAGTAGAAATTAGGTTAGGTTTCAAAAGAACAGAAAAATAGAAAAGGTTAGGGTTTTTGATCTCTGGTGGGTTGAAGGAATTGATGAACATTATCAGCTAAGAAAAACGATGGCCAGAAAAGGCAACAATGAAAGAATCTGCATCTGTCAGGATCAAAAGCTACTGCTTCATCTTCTTCAATCATCTAAAAGAATTTCACTTTCAGAAATAAAAGAAATCTATAGTTTACCAGAAATCAATGCTTGATTTCCAAATCTTAATTGCAGAATATTTGGTCACTTTCACGATAATTGGTTTTCTTATTGCTGTTGAAACTTTTGGTTACGTTAGTTATGAAGAATGGCATTTCATGACAAAAACAGCAAGGAATTTTTCCATGCCTTTAGCCTTTGGGACGGTAAGATTATAATATGAGCAACCCATTTGAGAAGTAAAATTGTAAATTTTCCTCAAAAAATTGCCCCAATTGTAGTGATTAGATATGAAAAAGAAACAACTGTAACTGGAGTTATAGTATTACCATACAGATCTCCCAGCAAACTAAATCCACAGAGTTACTGTTCTGACAAGAAAGTGAATTTATACAACAATCACATTTCAAACTACAGTTGGCCAATCTAAGTTGAGAATATTTAACCAATTATAGCAAGCAAAGCTTTGGTTCATAAAAATACAGAAACAACATTTAAATATTTGAGAGGACCTCGAACTTAAGAACCAATACACTAACTTTACACCTTTTCTTAACCTCACTTTTGGATTCTATTTGCTGAACCCCATTATCATGTAATTCCAAAGGCAAATAAACAACAAGAGAAAATAAGAGGCAAGACCTTGAGAAACACATAAAAGATAAGAGTACAACAAGTATATTGATGGAAAGATCACAAATATTATCAATGATCAAGAACAGAATTTTTTCTTCTTCATGTAGGCTCAGAAAGCCAGAAAAGAGAACAGCATATTCATGTCAAATTCACAGGTGCACCAACAATAAAGCCAAATTACTCCAAAGGTGCACGTGAACTGATAAGACTAGCAACTCGGACTTTTAACTTGCAAGTTTAAAAGCATCAATGAAGAGCCCGTATGTAAAACCAATCTTGAAATTATTCAAAAGAGCAACAGGGAAAGTCACCTTAGGCCTACTGTAATAGAATTTAGTCACATACTCTGTAAGGAGAACACATACAACTGCAGCAATCACGTCATTAACTCCTAAAGCTCCAAAGGACAGGGATATTGTTTGTGCCACATAAAAGCCACCCAGTAGAGATATACCTCCAAAAAGTGCCCTCCGCGAAGGACTTCTGAAGTAATTTCTAGATGCTTCTGGCAGAAGACGAATAATGTCAACCAGGCGACGAGGCCCCTCATTCTGTTGCACAGCTCGAATTCTGAATAAGCCAGGTGAGGACCTTGCATCAAATCTTCGGCTCCTCACAGGCAGAAACTTCACTCTGGAAATTAGACCACACCTGAGCATGCTTCCAGAAGCCAAATTCACAGAATAAGCCATTACTAAGCCCTTTCAGCAGACATGAACCATCATAGTTTTTCTGGTTGTAAACAAATTGACGTGATGATTGCAGACCCTGAAATGCTAGAAATGATTTCTTTTCACACCAGAGGAACACCTGCTTGACAATTAACAAAACTAAATAAAAAAGTCAAGCAAAACCTTATAATACTAGCAATTATCAAGGTGGCACGGCTGCCAAATTTACTATAAATGTCATCATTGTTACCAATCATAATTTAAAACTCTAAACCATATGTTTGCAAGAAAAATGTTTGCTTGAATCCTTATTATGATCCACATCTCCTATTTCAGCAAATAAATCAAAAATTGCTAATAGACAGTAAACATACTTAGCCTAGACCAGATAACAATCAGTTAATAATGCAGAAATGCACAAGCTCTGGAGTCAATAAACATTCTATTACATGCTTTCGCGAATTATTCAGACCTTTCTTATACTATTCTTTTATATGCTCTTGGAACCTCAAATTGCAAATGCACAACAATCATTCAGCAACAAACCAACATCACACTACAAAGAGAGGAAGTACATCAATTTTGGCTTTGATTTCTCGACTCTCCACTTCTGAACAAGAACACAAAAGCAGAACAAGTACATAATAGCGATACTAGAATTAAGGCAGCAAGATGGTAACAAAAGAATCAAACTAGAAAACCAAAACCAAAGCTATCATCATTATCGGAAGGGAAAAAAGGAAGCCAACATCATCAAGAAAATACGTGAGTCCATGTGTATTCCACCATAGCATAAGGAAGTCTTGAGCTTACCTGCATTGGCATAATGGAGAGATAAATGGGTTGAAACTAGAGCTTACATGTATTGGCATTATGGAGAGATAAATGGGTTGAAACCAGTACGGTGAATATAGCTACCAAAGGAGTAGATTGTGTGATTCTTGATTACAGGTGAGAAGAATTGCTGATAGACAGAACTAGAGCATCTTCTTTGTCGCCAGACTAACGTACCACGGCTGATGCACAAAATACAATAGTAATTGGTTGTTTTATTTCAATTTTTGTAGTGGGGCTTCATTCCATTATTTTTTCTTTTTAATATGGCATGCATATTAAGTAGGAAAATACTTATATAAAAATTGGTTTACATAAACAATCACATTACGGCTTAAAAAAATGACTATATTAAAATTTTGTATTGTATGTCTTCTATGTTTTACCCTATTCTAAAATGATACAAAATTTTAATGCATGTGATTTACGAAAATAAAATCATCTAAACAAGTTTTCTCTTTCTACTAGTAAAGTTTGATTAATAGTCTTTTAGATTAGAGTTTATTTGATAATTCAATTAAATAATTAAAATTAATTGATTATGCATATTTGATAATAAATACAATTGCTACTTATTTAATTACTTAAGTGTGAACTCTAATATTGTTATTATTCATTTCTATTTAATCTAAATTCTAATAAAATTAAAATAAAATGTAGAAATTAATTAATTAATTTAGACTCTGTTGATAAGCAAAATGTAGAACAACTGGATAAGTGGACAGCAGACAACCAGACTATTGGGTGGTTTGACTAGCCAACCCAAAAGATAGCTTGCCAAACAGAACTATCGTATCAGCACACAGACGTAGCAATGGCCAGTGGGCCGGTTTGACCCGCCGGGCCCAACCCGGCCTAACGGCGAACCGCCCACTGTGCACCGGTCCGGGCTAGGGGGTAAAACCCCTGGCCCGCCACGGGCCGGCCCACCCAACGGCTCTCTCACTTTTGTTTATTTCATTTTCAGCCGTTAGCCCCCCTAACGGCTGAAATGTTTTTTTTTTACATTTTGATCCCTAACGGTTATGTTCTCTATTTTAACCTCCAAAACTCTATAAATACCCCCCAATTCAACCCAAAACTCATTAAACACTCTCAAACTCTCTCCAATTCTCCATTTTCTCTGCAAAAAGTATTAGAATAGAATTTATTTTTGTGTTATACTTTTTCAATTCTTCAAGAAAGTCTTCATATTTTGGAAGATTGTTGAGTAGCGGAATAGTGGATACAAGAAGTAAAAAGCTCCACAAATTATTATTATTTTTTAATCTTGGTCATCAACGAGTTAGTATTTCTTAATTTTACATTCTTATATTTTGGCTTTATTAATTGTTTATTTGTTTTAGTTATTTATTTAATTTTTAAGTTAATTTATTTTTTTTATTTTTCAATTCTCTTATTTTATTATTTGTTAATACTTTATTTTTTAAAACTTTTATTTGAATTTTGATTGCTTTTTTTTTTTAAGAAATAATGAATCCAAATCAATATTATCATTTTTCTTCATCCCAATCATCTGCACATTTTGATTTTAATATAGATCTAGCTTTGAATTTAATAAATAATGAAATAGGTAATGAAGATGAAGGTCCTAGTAGACCTAGTGTTAGTGTTTTACAATCACAACCAACTCCAACAATTAATCCTGACAAATCTAATATAGGTGAGGATGATGTTGAAACAACGGATGTTATAACTAAAGAAAAAACATCTATAATTTGGAATCTTTTTGAAAAAGATAATGATAATGATAGGGTAACATGTAAAATTTGTAGGGTGATATATGCACATAAGAAGGGAAGAGGGACGGAAACATTAGTTAGACATATGAAAATGTTACATAATGATTGGTTAGAAAACCTACTTAAACAACAACAAATACGTACTACGGGAGGTCAAATTGTTGGTAATTTTCAATATGATCATAGAAAAAATAGAAGTGCATTTGCTAAAATGATTGTTCAAACTAAATTACTTTTTAATTTTGCAAAAAATCCACATTATGAACAATATATGCAAAATAATTGTCAACCAGTATGGAAAAGAATTCATATAACAACATTAAAAAATGATATAATAAAGATATATAAAGAAATGAAAGAGTATCTAACTGCTATGTTTGATTCTTGTAATTGAAAATTTACTCTTACTTGTGATGGTTGGACTGCAATTACTAATGAATCTTATTTGTGCATTACATGTCATTGGATAGATCATGATTGGTTAGTACAAAAAAGAACTATTTGTTTTAAATTATTTGAATATCCTCATGTAGGTAGTAGTATAGCTAGAATGATTACTCAAATATGTCGTGAATATAGGATTTTAAATAAAATTATTTCTATTTCTTTAGATAATGCTTCAAATAATTATTCCGCCATAGCAATTTTAAAAAAAACTATGAATCCTATGTTAGATGGTATTTTATTTCATACTAGGTGTGCTTGTCATATACTTAATTTGTGTGTTAAAGAAGGATATAAAAAAATTGATGATATTGTTAATATAATTAGAAATGTTTTATTTATTAAAACCTCCCCAACTAGGCAACAAAATTTTAAGGCATTATGCCGAGAACAAGTTGTATCTTTTAAAAAATTTAGATTAGATTGTAAAACTAGATGGAACTCAACTTTAGATATGTTTGAAAATGTTATACCTTTTCAAAACCAACTTATTGAATTTTGTAATAGTAATAATTTTCAACCTCCACTAATTGAAACTCATTTTGAAAATTGTACTGCACTTTCAACATTTTTATTTACTTTCAAAGAAGCTACTGAACTTTTATTGGGATCATATTATCCCACTACTCATCATATTCTTCCAACACTTGCTAAGGTAGCACATATTTTTTGTGAATATATATAGCATCCCTAATATGGTTATTTTATGAAAAGTATGTTTGAAAAATATAAAAAATATTATGAAGATATTCCTATTTTATATTGTATGGCATTGTGTTTGGATCCTAGAGTAAAGACGACTGGTTTTCATAGTATTATTGAATATTTATATGAAATATTAAATTTTGATGAATCAAAAACACTTAAACAATGTATGATAAAAGACATAAAAAATAAAACAGCTAAAGCTTTATCTGACATGTATAATTTGTATGAGTTTGAGTCCTCTTATTCTAGTTCTCCCAATTTAAGTAGGCAAGTTTCATCATCTAGTAGTCACTTTCAACCTCCACGAAAATCTACCTCTTCAATTTCATCAGTATTTAATCCCCAAGGTATTATGAAACGTCAAAAAAGATCGACTACCACTTACAACGATATGGCAATTTATGAGATGCAGCCCTTGATAAAAAATGAAGATCAACATTTTGATATTTGTGGTTGGTGGAAGACTCATATAAATCAATACCCCATTTTATCTAAAATGGCACGTGATCTTTTGACACCACCAGTCTCTACAGTGCCATCGGAAAGTGTCTTCAGTGAGAGCGCTCGAACAATCGATGAAAAAAGATTTCGATTGGCTACTCAAACTTTGGAGATGTTAATGTGTTGTAGTAGTTGGTTTGCAGTCGAAAATAGGACGGCTAATTCGTGGATTATTAATAATGACTCAAATGAGGAATGGGGTGAACCAAGTAGTTAGTTTCATATTTTTGTAATTAGGAATTTAGGATAAGTAATATTATGTATTTAATTTTATTTTTAGGATATTTATTATATTTTTAAATTTTAATCATTGTAATATTTTTAAGAGGTTTAGGCATCAAGTTCCCCTCTTATGTAATCTTTATTTTATTAATTAATAAAATAGGTAGGGGTCCAAGCCAAAACCCCCACCACCTCAAGGTAGCTTTTTTATAATTTAAAAAAATTGTGTTAGATAGGAGCGAAAAAAAAAGAAGAATAAGCCCACGGGCTAGCCCACACCGGCCCGCGGGCCAAGGGCCCGGACCGGCCCGCACTCCACAAGGACCGGCCCGGCACGGCCTGAAACCGTGCAGGCCGGCCCATTAGCCATTGCTACACAGATGTTACCTAATTTTCAAGAAGTTAAGGTTGAATAGGACAGTACCGAAAATACAGAGCGTGGATAGGATTCTTAAACAATTCAAGAATCCACTTTCTCACCCCCCATATCTACCATCAGCGTCAAAGAGAACAACACAACCAGAAATGGTGGTAATGGTGAACATGAGATTCCTAAACCCTTTTAAAACAAAAGGAAGGCATCAAAGGACAGGACGACAACCGACATCAAGAGATTATTCAAGCAAATTATCTTTTCTGTCTTTCTGGAGTTTGTTTAATTTAGTTTTACCTTGCTTTCAGTTATTTCCATTACTGCTTTCAATTCATTTTTATTATCTCAAGACGACTCCCTCAATTTTGAGACTTTGCTTGTACTCTCGAAGTTGTAATTGAATTCCTAAGCTTATAAGAATCTCCTTTAGTCTAATTTTGTGAATTTCATTTGTCCTTTTGCAAAATAGGAGCTTCAATTCTCTATTAGCCGACCGCTCAAAGATTAGAACTTCAGCTTGTCAGACGACCATTTTTTCAGCTGATCGGCTGGCTGGAATTTTGACGGCCAACACCGTTTCGTGTCCAGAATGGAATCACCAACCCCACTGGCTAGCTTACCTCATAAAATAGAGTGATATTGAACCCCACCCTAGACACTAGGGTTTCTGCATTGCTAGAGTAAGATCAAACCCGTATTTGTATGACTATAGGCCTTAGAGGGTGGCTCATAGCCTTCAGGAATAATCGAGCAAAACTCGAATACCTATAGTATTTAAAAAAAAAAATGAAATCACCTTAAAGTGAGCTCGTATAATCAATTTATGCTATTGTGTTATGGAAGAATTACTATCAATATAGAGTCAAACAACGACAGTGTAGTTGATCATCGCGATGAAACGGATCGTTCTTCAATCGGTGCCGAGTCTACAGCTCATCCAACATCTCTTTCAACAATTCGATAAAAACACTGGAGAGGTGATGCAAAGTTTTGTTCAACAATTTGTTGTTGTGTTCAAGCCAATGCTACAAAATGAATTACAAACATTGACCGGGCCCAGAGAAAGCATCCCAATAGTGACATCTCCACCAATTGAACCTAAAACAATTGTCAACCATTTGCAATACGGTAATGTTTCTATTGCATGCAAAGATCGAAGCTCATCATCGAATAACATGGGCCTAGACCCCCTGTTTCAGTCAATCTCGAAACTTACCCAGCCAGGATAATACATTAGAAATTAAATAGTTCCAATACTACATTAATTCTATCTTTCTAGTCGTTCAATTGACTAGCCCTCCTGAGGGATATCAGTTAATTGGTGCAGGTCTGCCCTTAGCAACTTACGCTGTGAGGCAGGCACCAATTTATACAAGGGGGCAACCATTCATTGGAAGACCGCCACCAATATTTGCTAGGGAGGAAACATTAGTTGGAGCTTTTCCAACAAATTTTGGACAACCCTGACCTAATTCAAGTGTGCCAGCAGTTGCGCCTGGACAAAATTTCCAGCAAACAATACCTCAGAACATATACGTCCTTAATGCATACTATCAATCAACTCCCCCACCTAGGAACTTAAGCTACCAACCAACAGCCGTTCAGCAGAATGTTGTTCAGACTCAAATCGACAACCCCAAAAAAGGTGGTATCACACTAAGGAGGTAAAGAATAACTCCAGCACTCCAGACATCAGCTGCCTGATTATAGCCAACCACCAGCACCTCTGCAGCTATATAGAATGGACTAACAGCAGTACCATATGCAAATTTTTCCCTGCCTCGAAAAGTTAACAAGCTGAAAACGTCAAACAATCTTCATTGACAACAGAATTTTATAAGATAGTTCACAGTAACATAAATCCCCACCTTGCTTGATGTAGGTTGCAAGACCACAATCAGCCAACTTTATTGGAGATGAAGGGCTTTTTGTGGCTAAGAGGATGTTTTCTGGCTTTAAATCCCTATGAACCACTCCATTGTCATGACAATACACCAGCACTTGCATCGGGTGCCAGAAAAGAACTTTGGCCTCAGCCTCAAGGAATTTCCCATGCTTCTCCAACTGATTAAAAAGCTTACATCCAGCACAAAGCCCCATCACCAAATGAACATAATCTTCATCCTCATAAACTGCCTTCAGATCTAGTACATTTGGGTGCCCAGACAGTCTAGTCATTATCTCAATTTCCAGCCGGATACTCTGCACATCTTCCTTCGTGACCAATCTATCCTTGGCAATTGATTTACAAGCCAGTACCTCTCCAGTTAATTTATCAAAACACTCCCTGATTCCACCAAACTGTCCCCATCCCAACCGTTGCCCAAGAGCATATTGGTCTTTCAAGTTTGTAAACTGCTTTGCTTCCACCAAAATGGTATCGGTCAAGCTTGAAAGTGTATAGCAATTGCTTAGGAAACAGAGTGATTCAATAGTGCTCTTGCTCTTGGCAACAGCCATACGAAACTTTGAAGTTCAAGAACAGAGAAAGCCAATCAAGATCAGCTGTTCAATTTTATAAGCTCCAATTACCAACTCAAACTGGAATTCCGCCTTTTACAACAAGTGGGAATGTGATCCCTTAAAAGTCAAAATAATTGAACTTTGCTTATATAACTGCCCACTGAAGCCATACTACAGTCAAAACAGAGGGAGGCTTCTCATACCTTAGTAGGTGAAGTTTGAATACTATGGCCACAAGGCACAAGAAACATCTGGACAACCTCAGTGACAACAGAATCTCTGACTAAAAGCTATTTCTCCAATTACTCCCCAATCAAATGGAACTGAAAATTCACCGATAGTGCAAATACTCAAATTCATGCTCAAAACTCCAATCTCCTTCCATTACGAAAGAAAATATCATATAGTAATGAAGCAACTAAAGAAAAACACAAAATGCAAAATTTTATGGAAAGATGATCAGTACCGCGGATAAGCAGGAATTTACACGCTAGCTCTATGCTCAAATGCACTTAGTTACACCAAAACGGGAGAAAAATAGAGAGAGAGAGAGAGAACAACTCCAAAGTAAAAGCACCTCAAAGAAAGCACAAGTCTTTACCAAACTACACATTTAAGATCCTGTGTAGGAATCCAATTAACTGAGAAACGAAAAGAAAATTCACCACATACCCATTACAGATTGGACTAAAAGGACGGAACCCAGATCCATGCTTTGTTTAAAGACATACAACGAACAAAAAAAATCTGGTAAATTAGAGCTAAAAGTATGATACATGGAAAAAGAGTGGCTTACCTGTATAAGACCAGGAGAGAACCAGATATACAAGCTAAAGAGAGCAAGAGGAAATTAGAGAGAAGAACCGCAGCCAAAGCAGTGTATTGAAGCTGTGATTCGTCTCTCCTCAATGGAGTGAGGCCCCTCTCTTCTGGTTTCGAGTTTGCCAAACCCCAGCGGCCCAGTTGCCGGTCTAGACGTGCAATCAATATTTCTGCCGTTTTCTTCTGCTACTTCTCTATTTTCATCTTGGGGATTATTTTTGTGGTTATGTACAACGACCCCTAAACTTTGGAAAATTGGCGTTTTTAGTCCCTTAACTATTTACTATTTTCAAACTTGGTCATTTGTGTTATTTTTTGAATTATTTGATCCTTATACTTGTTATGTTGGCACGTATGATCCTTTCGTCCATCTTGGGACAATCAAACCAAGTCAACATCATTTTTTTGTTCCCAAACGACAAACTTGTAGGGGTATTTTTGGAAGTGCAAAAATTTTCCTCCTAATAGCTGCACGTGGTCTCCCTAACACCCTCTCTATCCCCTCTCCCGACTTTGTCTTCTCTCGACTTCCTCTCTGTTGCCATTTTTTCTGCTTCCTACTTCTCTCTTCTCTGAAAGACTCCCTTTTCTCCTCTGTCTTACTTCCAATCTAGGTAGAGTATTTGGTGGAATCACTTCGAAAGGTATGTTCTTTGAGGCGACATTATTCGAAGAGGTGCTCTTCGATCACTTAACGAGTTGCATCAACTGGAAGCTTTGTTAGATTTTGACTTTTTGAGTCTCGAAAGAACCTTTCTTCCCCAAATATTCTACATAGTCTCATTTTTTCTTCATTCTTGTTTTTTGTAAAGACTCATTTCTTCCATTCATTCTGTGTAGAGTTAACTATTAAAAGTTTCACAGAGATACGATGAGGGATGCAAAAAATGAAGATTGTGAATCCCATCAATCGAATTCAAGTTGTCACGGCAGAAGTAAGATCGATGGCAACTCCCCATCAAAATGCTATTGTGGAATTCCAATTGTAATTCGAACATCGTGGACAGATCTGAACCCAATAAGGCGATTTGTTACTTGTGAAAATAAGCAAGTAAGTTTAAGTTAAAAAAACTAATTTTAATTGCCTTTATTTGTATAGCGTAAGAAGTGTTTAACCTGATCGAAAATGTATTTGTAGGTTGGTGGAAAATGTGTTATGTTTGTTTAGGTTGACCCCCAAAATTTGTCCAAGAGCAAAGGCTGTAATCCCAGGTTTGTTGAGGAAGATTTGGAAATTAGAAGAAGAAAGAACTTCTTACAGGAGAAAAATGAAGGCATTCTGGGTAGCCTTGACCGTGGTATTTATGTTGTGGTTGATGGTAAAAATTGGGTAGGAACGAGCAGAAGAAGACTTCCTGCTTGGAATGGGTAGTTAATTTTGTGCTCTAAGTCTAACATGGAGGTGTTTTGAAAGTAGAAGAAAATGTGTAATATTAGAAGGATAATTGCAATTTGCATCGCATTTTGATGTTGTATAATAGTTGCAAACAATGGAATCATCTCTAATCAAATGCATATTTTTTGTGTTATATTCTCTAATGCCATATATGAAATGTTGTTTATGCATCCAATTTTGTATATACAGCACAGAGGTTTAAGGTATACAATTGTCTGGAAAACTAAAGTGCAAATATGATAAAGTTATTGCAGTGAAATATGAGAGCCTTTTTAGCAATTTTCTACTGTAATACCACATGCACAAATCACATAATTTGTCTACATTGTACCATTGGCAAAATGCATATACTACAAGAAAAATGCACAAAAAATGGATTCATAACGGAAGACCAATTTTTCCAAACTTCATCTCTAGCTTGAGTCACTAGGTGAACATCTGAAAATTTGTTAGTTTAAGGGTTGGGAATTTCCTTTTCACTATGGGCATTGCCAACCAACATTACAATATGCAACTACTTTTCGTGTGCAAAAAATGACAACTCCCCAACTTGAGTCATCAATCAATCTTCTTCCACATCAAATCCAGCATTGTTATTTTGTGATGCAAATTTATCCCTTTAACTTGACAAGCTTTCTTGTTATGCCCAACTTCCCCACACCATGAATATCGTATAGGTCTTTTTGCCTTATTCCTAGTAGTTTGAACAAAATTTAAAAATAAAGATATAAATCATTTTGATGGACTTAATTCAAACTAAATACACATGAGAAAAAAGAATTTGTAGAAGGAATAAACCTTAGCTGGAGGAACACTTCCATGGGCAAGTTGGACTTCTGCTTCTATGTTTTCCTCTTGGATTTCATCTTGTACTCTTAGATTTGCATTGCCTGACCCTGCATTGAAGATACCATTATAAGACTTGTGATCATCATTATATGGCTAGAAATACAACATGTTTCACCTCCAATTGGGCCAACATCATTTGGTGGATTGTTTGATGGGCCTATATGATTTGCCTGTCGTGGCAATTTCACACAATTTATTAACTGACATAACCTTCTGCTATGGCCAAGTTGGCCACATTTCCCACATTTATTGGTACTGTGGCCATGTGTAGAAGTAGCACGATTTTCAGTGTCACATGGTTCCACCAAAACATTACCACGTGCAGTTGCATTAATATGTTGAACATCTAGCTAGAGTGTTTCGGCACTTAGTTCCACAATAACTTTGCCACCAGTCTGTGCATTGATATTTTGAACATTTGTTAACTGAAGAGGGCATTTTCTTGAATTGTACCCAATTTTACCACATTTTCTACACTTGTTACAAACACCAGCCCTTGTCATCTTCTGGACACCCTTAGCAGTTGTCTTATAGACCTTCTCCCCAATTTCTGGCTTTCTCTTCATTTTGGGCCTTCCAGGTAGCTTGATGTGTTCACGTGGAAGTAGTGGTTTTAGTTTAGAAATTGGCCAATTATTTGGACCATTGGTAGGACAAATAATTGGGTCATATGCCTATTGATATGCATCTATATTGGAGCATGCATCCACATAATCCTTAAGACTGCGTTGTTGTAACCTTATTGCAACCACAACATGTATACAGAGGATGCCTGACAAGTCCCATTTTCTACATGAGCATGTTCTCAATTCTGTATCCACAGCAAACTGTTCTAAGCCTTTCTGTGTTACTTGAAACTTAGAGCCGCAAGCAAATTGGGCAAAGCAGTTTGCAAATTGTTCTTTCAATATATCTAGCTTTTTTATGATTCTTGGGCAAATCCTACCTTGCTACTTAATTAGAAATCCACTGCCTTTGTCTTTGTAACCGCAGCATCAGGTAAATCTATATCCTTTCAAACATAGCAAGTATCGATTTAGATCTGGCACGAAGTATCCTTCTGTTAAAAGATTCATAGTGATTGTTGAGGAGGATGTCACATTTAGTGACTTCTTTGAAATATAATCTAGTCCAGAGCTACGGGAAAATCTGGTCCTTAAGCCACATGTGTGCTGCCTCATCGAACTCTTTTAGAGATTACATTTCCCCATCAAATTTGTTCCTGTAGGTTACTTTAGCACGTTTCCACAGCATATCCCTCAAAGCCTCTCTTGGATGCTCACTTTTAAGTTATTGTGTAAATGACGCACACAATGCCTATGTTCAGCCCCTGGAAGTAGCTCATATACAGCCCTTTTAAGTCCCTGCAAAATTATAGGCACCATAGTTAGAGGTATATTAGTAAATGAAATATTATTTACTTTTGATATTTGCATATTTTGTCTATCTGACATAAAGCACCAATCTTCTTGCTTGTAGATGTGCAAATCTTCTATGAGGCCTTGAATAAACCAATGCCATGTGAATCTATCCTCAGATTCTACCATGGCACAGGCAACTGAAGGCATGCCATTGTCTGCATCTACACCAATTGCAGTAAGAAGTATGCCTAGGTGAGGACCCTTTAGGAAAGTCCCATCTAAACCAATTACTTTTCGACAACCAGCCAAAAATCCCTTTTTGATGGCATCAAGGCA
Organism: Voacanga thouarsii; assembly: GCA_026120185.1. Lineage (NCBI taxonomy): Eukaryota > Viridiplantae > Streptophyta > Magnoliopsida > Gentianales > Apocynaceae > Voacanga > Voacanga thouarsii. The sequence continues at coordinate 1,205,141 of JANUWF010001723.1, read as the reverse complement.
TACGTACATTCTCTTGAAATATTCCTCACCAGCCTCAGAATCCACTTCCTTCTCAATGCAAACTGTGGATCCTGAATTACTCTTTCTCAATTCCTTACAGTAATTCTATAGGAGCTTGTATTGATCCTTGTACTTCCCTTCAATCTTCATTCTTGTTGCAGCTCTCGCTTTATATACTTTCTATCTTAAAACATTGACAATCAATTCATTATGAACCTTCTCCTAAAACTCATCCACGTCAACACCTTAAACAGATCTGAAATCATTAATATATTTGGCAGCTAAGTATTTTACTGTGGCTAAGTTGTGATTCAATGTTGTGGAACAATTATGCTTGTCCTTCAAGGTTCTAATCTGGAAAGTAGGGATATCTCCTACTCTATGACCATAAAATGTCCATTTACAATGCTCTCCCCTGTAACATGCCCTCACTCTATCCTTGTCTTTCTTCTTGAAGAAAATGCCCCTTCCTAGTTTGATGCCATGATTAATAATGGCCACTCTGAGATCACCCTTTGTGTTAAAGTACATCCCCACCTGGAATTCTGGATTGTCACCGTCTTTGTCTTTATTAAACTTGAGACATTTGCTCTTCTTCCAGATTCTTTTTTCATCATCTGAAGTAGAACCACTTTCATAAAACTCAACGTCTGAGTCTTTGTAGCTACCATCTAAAGACACAGAAACATTGGCATCCTGTTCAATGAGGTAGTTATTGTCCCCATGTTCTTCCCTTTCTGTCCATACAAACCGAGGCCCTTTACACCCCCTTGGTTATTCTTTCTTGTTGCTCTTTTAGTGCTGCTAGCATTGATGTCAATCGCTGACTTGCCTTTGTCCTTCATTATTATTTCAAGGTTAGCTTTGGCTTTACCCTCAAACTCATCGTCGTTACTGGAGTTATCATCCTGCATTTGTCCCTCATCTCTAGCCCTAACATTATGCAACAAGTGCTTTGCCTCCAAACACCCACCACTCGTATTCTTTTCAGCCTACTTCTCCTCTTCTAACTATCTTTTATCTTCAGTACCTAAGTCACCAATTTGATTCGGATATTGCTTCCTTAATCTGTTAACCTCCTTTGCCACATTCTTATCAAATTCCTCAAAGCCCTCATTTACAATATCTTCAAATGTGTCCTCATTATCACTAAAATTGTAATCTGAATCGTAGAACATCTCTCCCTCACTGCCACCAAATTGATCTCCTTCACCAACTTCAATGCCATCAATTTTCTTTTCATCACTTGGCTTCGCAGAATAACCATTGCCTCTCTCTACTTTTCGTTTCCTTTTTCACTTACCATATTTTTGCATTAACTCATTAGTTAGAGGATGAGGAGATTCAGTATTCACTTTGTCTTTTGACATGACATCTGCTGCCATAGTGCCATGTGCTGCTATAACTAGGTTGGTCTCTGACTTCTCATTTGCTACCATATTTTTATCAACTGATGACACTTTTTCTATTGTCCCAAATGTCTCCTCATCAACTAGTGGAAATGTGGGTCCCCAATAAATTACTTCATCTGGACAGCAGTCAACAGTGTCAACATCCTATGTTTTCCCATCGTCAACATGATCAATGTTGTCCTTAAGTATTAGTGGTTCAATTACATCCTCTCCCTTTGCTTGTGATATATTAGATCCTGAGCCATCATCCGTAGCAAGTTCATTTTTGAACAACTCATAATCAGCAAAAGTGAATCATTCTTCAGTTAACTACAAACAACACAGTTAATAATCTAACTAGAATTGACATTAATGTTCATTAGTTCTAATACATAGTAGCAAAAGACACTTATAAAATAAGGTAGCCCCCCAAAATGCTGAAATAATCAGGTGCATTTTCCATAAACAATTTTGCATAGTATATCACATAACATCCGCAATCCACACAATTTGTTTGTTGGGGAACTGTGATGCCCCAATCCCACATTGGATTGGGATGAGAAGTATGAATGGTATATAAGAATGGGCCTAAGTACCCATTGTCAACTTGGGATATCCATTTTGGCCCAACGAGGACGGCGGCCAAGTAGTTGACCGTGGGTGATGCCAGGCCCCTAGTCGCGCTCCCGGGTCCGCGGGCACGGGGCATGACATTTGGTATCAGAGTATGTAACCAGCCCCGGTATAGGAATTAAGTGCTACACCGTGCGCGGTGGGAGTCACCTCTAGAATCCTATGCCGCCTGGTTGGTCCTGAGTTTAGCCCCTAAAGTATGGGCCCAGCGAGGACGCTTGGGCCTAAAGGAGGGGTCAATGTGATGCCCCAATCTCACATTGGATTGGGATGAAAAGTATGAATAGTATATAAGAATGGGCCTAAGTATCCATTGTCAACTTGGGATATCCATTTTGGCCCAGCGAGGACCGCGGTCAAGTAGTTGACCGTGGGTGCCGCCAGGCCCATAGTCGCGCTCCCTGGTCCGAGGCCACGGGGCGTGACAGGAACCTATTGACAAAAGGTTGTATGGTAGTTTTGTCATCAGCACAAGAATATTACCAGCTATTTAATTAATGGCATATTATTTTTCACACTTGCCTTGGGGATCAACAAAGGGATTTTCTTAACTCTTTCTTTGTTTGTAAGCTTCCCTTCTGTTATAAGTATGTCCAGCACAAAGCTGAAACAAAATTCAGAATTTAGAACTGCTTGATCACACATGATATGATATTGTCCAACATGTACTTAGAGATGATATAAATTGAATTAGAACAGTTCCAAGAACAGTAACATATTACATACCTCCTTATCTCAGGTACCATTCTTTGTTCACATGATTGAAGAGAGTCCAATAGCAGCATGCATTGACTATTTGATTCTAGATCTTCATCGAAGTTACACAATATCAACAATATCTAATGAGACCTAAAAAATTAATCAACAGTAAATATACAATGTGTTAAAATTTATCATCTTCTATCCTATGCGAACATAATGAGGGAAAAAAAAAAAACACTAAAAGGGGGAAAATACCACAAGACAATGGGAACAAGAATGTATTTTTTTAACAATATGTTTTTCTTTTTTATCCATCGCATAACCCTCTCCTGGTTGACATTTGTTTATGTGTGAAACCATAGAGAGTCCAAGATTGTAAACGACATTCTCTTCTCTTCAGGCACTATCTGCCATATAACTCTGCAAAATTGTAAACTACTCTTATTAACAGAACAAAAAAGGGAAACTTTCTACCTCCCACAGAAAATAATTAGCAATCGCAACTTCTTTTTTTATAAATAAAGAAAAAAGAATTACATGACTTACTCAGTATAATACTCAACTATCTCTAAGTCCAACATCCCTCGGTAAATTTGTTATTGGCTTGAGTCTCGACAATATCTCCTCCGACCACAAACATGCAGTTTAGGAGCTTTTTTGCTGCCTCTACTAGCCACCTCTTCCGAGACCCAGAAAGTCGAAATCTAACAAAGCTTCCAGTTTGCAACCCATCAAGTGATCGAAGAGCACCTCTTCAAATAATGTTGCCTCAAAGAACACACCTTTCGAAGTGATTCCGCCAAATACTCTACCCAGATTGGAAGTAAGACAGAGGAGAAAAGTGAGTCTTTCAGAGAACAGAGAAGCAGGAAGCAGAAAAAATGGCAACAAAGAGGAAGCCGAGAGAAGACAAAGTTAGGAGAAGGGATAGAGAAGGTGTTCGGTTGAGCAGAAACGGATTCAGGGACAGAGTAGGTTTTGAAAAGATCACGTGCGGAGCACGTGGTCAGGTATTAGGAAGGAAATTTTTGCACTTTTGAAAATGTCCCTGCAAGTTTGTTGTTTGAGAATAAAAAAATAACGTTGACTTGGTTTGACCGTCCCCAGATGGATGGAAGGATCAAACGTGCCAATATAACAAAGTATAAGGATCAAATAATCCAAAAAATAACATAAAGGACCAAATTTGAAAATAGTAAATAGTTAAGGGACTAAAAATGCCAATTTGCCCCTAAACTTATCTTGGATATTATATACCTCCTTAATCTTTTGCAATTACATAAATCACTCCCTTTCTATTTTGAAATTTTCTTGCATAAAAATTTTGTGCATAAAATTGAAATAATATATAGAGAAAGATTAGAAAATAAGAATAACAATGTCATGCACAAAAGAATTTTATCAATAAAAATATCACAAATATTCATACATTTTTACTTTTCAAGCTATGACTTTTAGTAATTTTTTTAAAAAATAAAATGCTTGATGTCATCATCTTATAATAAAGCCAAACGTCTAGTCTCTAAATATATTATCTTTCACTTGAAAATGAATTTTAATGTACGACAAAGCCAACAATGTAAAGAAAATGAGGTTTTCATTAGTAATGGATGTATATTTTGTTTTATTAATTGGTGTAAAACGTATATGACAAAAGATCTAGGATAGCGTGTAATAATATGTTTATATAATTACAATTTAATATATAAGTATTACAATATTATCTACACTTTTAAATATAATTGTCACAATTAATGTTAAGAATGGGCTAAATCCACACCCCTAAACTATAATTACCTTATATGGTCATTAATACTATTTGACTCTTTCATTATCAAACTATTAATTTTTTAATTCTTAAACTATCTTTTTAATCAGAGAAAAAAACATCTTCTCATTGAAGATATTTTGTTATTTGGATCATTTGAACTTGTAATTTTAATATTTTTAACCGGGGTTTTGACCAAATTAGAGACCTTTTTAAAAAGACTGTCCAGAAGTAGGGAACATTTTTTATGTACCCGGGGGTACCTTGCGTTTGATGGACACAAGGTCCATTAGGACCTCATGTCTGGTGGACCTTGCATCCACCAGATGCGATGAGTGACTGATCAAAAAGGCTGTTTGTAACCGTTTGACACGGTCAAAATCAAACCGAAAAGCAGCATTAAAGCTGCAAAAAGTAAGGGCCTCGTGTCTAAGAGACACGATAATTTTTTAGAGATTTCATCAGGAATCTCTGAATCTTCGCATGCCTTCTTTAATTCACGAAAAATAACTGAGTAATTTGGCTTTAGTCTTCTTCCTCGTCTATATAAAATGAGACCACAACAAGCTTTCTTCTTTGCATTCCAGTTCCCTCTATTTCTTTTCTTCTTTGCATCCTTCTAATTCAACACTTCTCACGTCTTTCTTCTTTGCCTTATTTTGATTCCCAGTCATCTATTTCTTTTAAATATTTTTTTTTACTATTGTCGGATTCTAATAGCTGGTGAGTTGTTGTTGGAGTAATACCGTTTGTGAATAGCTGTTGTCAAAAATTTTATTCACCAAAGCATTGTCAAAGTTCTCCATATATAACAACCTTTTTTTTTTTGCCAGAGCAATGCCAGAGTACTTAAATTATGTATTTGTTAAATTTTAAATTATTACAATATTTAGATTTTATGTTCAATTATTGCAGAATGCTGTATTTGAGACTTTGTTGAATTATTTACTAATACGTATATTATATATAAATAGTTTAAATTTGTATATAGAATCAAAATTTTATTGTATTGTTAATTTGGTTTGTATTGTGTTGTGTTGTAATGAATATGTATAAATGGCTTTAGTCTATGATAAATGGGTATATATAAATAATTTTAACATACGAACAGTGGGTATAAAATAAAGTAAAGTAGTCTTGTAGTGAATATCATATTTATTCTACCATATCATGAGAGTTTATCAAAATCTTTTGGTATTTTCGTGCAAAGAATTCTTGACGTTTTATAGATTATACACAATCTTTAAATTTTGAAATTTTCTTACTTCATAACTTAATTTATTTGTAATTTTTAATATATATTCAAATATTAATGTGTGTGTGTGTGTGTGTGTGTGTATAAGTCGAAGATGAAGCCTATTATTACGACACGTAGAAGTATTATAAGATAACACGTGGCTAAAAATTATATTTGAATTCATTTAAAATATTAATTAAATTAACTAATAAAATATATGTAGTTAATATTAGTATATTGAAATGTGTGATTCTTTAAATATTATCTAAATTAATATATTGAAATGTGTGATTTTTTGAATACTATCTATATATGTATTTAATATTAATATATTGAAATATGTGATTCTTTGAATATTATCTAAATTTATTTTAAAATTTTAATTAAATAATTAATTAAGTTAATATATATATATATATATATATATATATAATATTAATACATTGAATCTTAATAACATAACAACCCGTGCAGCGCAAGGGACATCAACCTAGTAAAAGTGAAAAGACAGAAGAAATAGAGCCACTACAAAAAATTAAAAGGTTTTAACCAATTAGTACATATGTTAATCCATAATTTTGAATATGAACATAAATTTGATTTTTATTAAAGATTTATAAATTCAAAAATTAATATTTTAATCTATTTAGTGCGTATAATATAATTATTAATATTTCACAATTAAAATTTATTTTAAATTAAATGTTTTTTGTTAAAACAAAAAATATATATATAATTTTTTTTTCAAAAGAACTCCAATCTAAGTACATCCTCAATTTTTTTCCCAAATACAAAATAAAATTAAAATTTCAATAAAAATAAAAATAAAAATTTTTATTAATTAAAATTAAAAAAACACAAGGTCAAATTTTTTTCAAATACAAATTAAATTTGAAATATAAATATTACATGAATAAATTTTTATCTTTTCTAAATTTTTGGAATTTAAATCTCTTGAAATAAAAAATCTATATTTTGAATTATATTATGTTTTTGAATGATAATATATTTTTGGTGATTTGTGCTGATTAATTGATTTATTTGATATTGGATTGTACAGCACATTGCATTGTTTTGGGTTGATTTGTGCTGAAGAATTATAATATTGGTTTTATATAGTAATTTAAAATTGTGACATACTTTATTTTTCTTTAATAGAAAAAATCTTTCGGATTTGTTTAGGCACAATGTCACTAGAACACCGTTAGATTATGGTTATATTTGGGTTGCAATATTATGCACACCCCACACGGCAATTTTTTTAATGGTCCCTATCGCAAGACGTTGATTGTTTAAAATCGAGTTAATTACCTCGGTTTAGTCAATAAAATACGTATAGTTCGTGGATTTGAAATGTTTATTGTTTTGTTGCATATCACAATGAGAGAAAACATTGTTGTTGGTAATACAATAAGGTCTACAACAACTTACGTAACGCATGAGGAAGATATAGAAAGTTTGTGATATTATGCATCCACCACGAAGGGACAACCGATTGATCTATATATTCATCATCATCTCGTACAGTATACAAATACAACAATTATAAATCTTCTAGGGTATAACAACCCTACTCCTATTACTGAGTCATTTACTAAATTACAGAACCCAACCACTCCAGTAAACATGCCTAATATTAATTTAATATACATACACATGTTCACAAAATAATCCTGCACACCTCCCATCCGACACTTTCTAATCCCTTTATATTACATTAGTTTCGAACACCCCAGTTGTTGGACCCAGGAATCAGCACCTATCAATCTCAATGGGGTTTGTTACGTATCCACTTCATGTCGATATTCAGCCTAGTCAAACACAGTCTAACATGCCGTTGTTTTCAACTGCGGATATAGATGTATTCCCAGTCAATGAATAGGTTGCTTGAGAGCCTAAGGTAGGTACTCCGGAGACGACTATGGATGATTTATAACCAACATTGGATATTGATGGGTCTGATGTGGAAGATACCCCCAACGAGGATGAGGGGGATGGCGATACTAGAGAACAGATTCTCAATCCTTATGTAATACAACAATCTGCTAATTCACCCGTTAAACTGGACCGATTGTATATTCCACTTTATTCAGTCTATCTTGACAGGTTGGATACTTCTCAAAAAATAAAAAACAAAGTTGGTGGAATGGCTACAGGTAGGAGTGGGATGGACTTATGGTCAGAATCCAACAATGACTTGAGGCTTGGTATGTGATTCAGGAATAAGGATGAGTTACTTTGGACTGTCCGGTTGTGGTATGTCAAAATGGGTCGTGAGTTTATTGTACAAGAAAGCAATGCTGTAGCATGGGTTGTGGAGTGTAAAAATTCAACTCCACAATATCCATGTTATTGGCAAATCCGTGAACAGAAGAAGAAATATTGTGGTCTATGGCAAATTATTCGATGGCATAGAGAGCATATTTGTTTAGTCTGGATAATAGATGGCAACAATCGCAACATGAGCGCGAAATTTATGGTGAAACATATTCTGTCGATGATTCACAATAATTCAAAAATTAAAGTTAGCGAGATAAACAACCATATTCATGACACATTGTACTTCACTTCGTCTTACAAGAAATGATGGAACGTGCACAAGTATGCTATTGAGATGATCTATGGAGATTGGCCTTTTTCATTCGCACAGCTACCACGGTATATGTAAACCTTACAAGATGTAAATCCAGGCACCGTCATAGCGTGGCACTTCGTACTTATGGATAGTAATGGGGCAAAGACATTTGGATATATTTTTTGCTCGTTCAAACCGTGTATTGATACATTTATTCACATGAAACCGGTGGTCAGTATTAACGGGACATTTCTTAAGGGCATATATAAGGGAAAACTCTTAATAGCAGTGGGTGAAGATGCTAACAATCATATATTATCACTTGCATTTGCAATCATTGACGAAAAAACTAATAATAGTTGGGGTTGATTTTGGTCATTACTCATAGCGCATGTTCTAAAGGATTAAAAAAAAATTGTTTAGTATATGACAGACATATTAGGATAGTGAGTGCTTTTCAGCGACTACCTAGTTGGAAAGAGACAATGGCAGTGCACAGATTTTGTCTTAAACATATCCGAAACAACTTTATTGCAAAGTTTAGGAATCATTAGTTGAAGAAATTGATATAGTAGTCAGGAATCAAAGTAAGAAGCGTAAATTTTTTAAGATTATGGAAGAAATTAGTTTGCTAAACCCCTAAGCGAAGGCGTGATTGGATTTGATTCTGAAGAAGCAATGGACGCTTGCTTATAACGGTGGACATCGATGGGGTAATATAACAACTAATTTGGTAGAATTATTCAACAGCGTCGTCAAAGGTATACGTACTCTACTCATCAGGGTTATTGTTGAGTCATCATTTAAAAAAATAGTAAAATATTTCAATGACCATAGACAAGAGATTAATCACGGTAGATATTACTTTACTTCGACGATATAGGTAAAGTTTGTGATGTATAAGTCGAAAGGAATGAGATACCAGGCGCTTACTTTTAATTAGGATCGAGGTGTTTTTAGTGTTATATCACTACATCGTGAGCATGGAAATGGAAATAATTCATATGGGGTTAATGTTAGTGTCAAGACATGCAGTTGCTATAAATGAAAAATATATAGAATACCTTATTCACACGCATTTGCGGCATGTCAGTAACTGAGACTAAATTTTAGAGATCTCGTGTCATTGGAAAATTCAATACTAAAACATAAATTGACTTATACAACATAGTTCAGGCCCATTTCACACAATAATTACTGGCGCAATCCTGATTTTAGCTTGGCACTGTTTGCTCACCATTTCAAGAACCGTCGAGCTGGATGAATGCGAAATTCACGTATTCGAAACGAAATGAACAAACATAAACCCGATTCACCTTCACAATGTGGCTTATACCATCGCAGTGTACATAATAAGAGGAATTGCAACTACGATGGCTTTGACTGATGTTTAAACACTATACATGTAATATCGGCTTAATTAATAGGACTGATGTAAAATTTGTCCTTTGATCTGTTGTATCAATCCCTATTTTTGTGTGTAATACCTGTAATCACATTTTTGTTGTATTGTTTGTTACTAATATTATGCACGCCTGTTGACTTGCGGACTTGTTGCTAATATTTTACTGTCTTCTTTTAGGATATCATGTACTAGCCTATGTTCAACAGAGTTGATCCTAACCCTATTATTTTGGATTTGTTATTCCTGCAACGTAGATATAGATCATACGCATATTTAGATAGGATAGTTAGAAGATGTTGTCCTTACTACAAAGCATAATGACAGTGCTTTTTGGCTTGCTCGATCATTCAATACCCGTGTCGAGTAACTTATGGATATAGCTGGATTTAGTGGGGTGATTTATATGCCATATATGAAAATTAACCATCCATTTATTACAGTGTTAGTGGAGAGATGGCACCAGGAGACATACACTTTTCACCTTCCAGTTGGAGAGGCGACTATTACCCTACAAGATGTAGAGGTCCTTTTTGAATTACACGTGAACAGTGATTTTCTATATTTGATACTAAAATTATTGTTTTTGTAATTTATTTGGAAACCATACAATGAACACATGTGGCATCTCTACCTCCATATTACACTCATGGGCAACAAATTTGGTCGTCTATCACATCACTATTATATTGGAAGACGATAGAGCTGCATTGCCCCAATAGAGTTATGCGACAATTTAGATTGGAGCAATCAATTCCTGAAGCTGTTGTCACGAGGTCAAATTTGCACCAATGTGACTTGCGGGCTACAAGTGGTGGGTGAGATAAGGTTGATGCGCTGTACCATACGAACTGGATAAACTGCAACGCATATATTCTGGCAAATCAGCTCACTTTTGGACAAGTTATGGTTTCAGCCGATTATGCTATATAGTATTAGACTCGCATACGACAATTGATTGACAATCCTACAATACAACAATCGGACCCTGTGGATTACCAATTTAGTAGTTCAGCACTTGAAGTATATGTAAGTAAATTTTTTCTCATGCATGTAAAGTATATATAAAATTGCGATTTATATTATCCTCTTATTCTAACAAAATTGACCTACTTACTATTTTGGGTTGTCCTAAAAAAATTGATACTTTCCTTAAAAGGAAAATTTTTACTATATAATTTATTATAAAATAATCAATATACCTCACATATATTATTTTTATATATTTAGATTTGACATAAAATATTATGGAACCCACATATTTATTACTTTTATTATACTATATTATTATTATATTTTAATTTTAACTTTTGTATAAAATCTCGTGCCAATTCAACCACTATCAATTTTAGTAGGACAGAGGGAGTATATTTTTATTGACATTCTAGAAAATACATATACAGGCCGACGCGATGTATCAGATCTTGTACATAGATAATGAAATGTCTCAACATTCTAATGTATCATATGCTCAACAAGCAATTGAAAGAATGTTGAATATTACCAAATGTACATTAACTGCTGGTGGCAAAGTAAATTGTCTAAATCACATGTCGTACGAGCTATCCAGATGATCGTATACTTTTGATCCAATATCACCGATTCCGCAAGAAGTTTCTTGACAAGCACCACCAATTAGGTGAGGTGGTAGATGGGCATGTCAGCGTGCTACAGCTGATAAAGTTCATCAACAGTATCACTACTCACCTGTGCATAGAGGTGAAGATAATTATTTGTCAAGTGCTCCTATAGCGGTTGATAATGATTATGTGCTAAGTGCAGTGGATGAAGATGATTATGTGTCAGGTGCAGCGGTTGAAGGTATTTATGATGATTTTTTAACTTTGTAGCATCTAATTTTCGATTTGAAGTACGTATCTTCAGCTGAAGAGTTTGTTGCTAGTCTATCTACTAGACGCTTTCGGAGACAATATAGACAGTTTGAAGAGGATGTAGGTCCGCCATACATTACAGAAGAATAAGATGACGGACAACTTGAAGCACAACCTCAACAACAACCTTCAAGACGGGTTCAACCTCCAAGAAATTGTCGAAGATTTCATTATAAGACTAGCTTTCATACTTAGTTTTGATTATTTTAGATGTACATAATTTAGATTTAAAATTTATTGTAATTATATATTATACGTACACTTAAATTAAAAATTAAATTTTATTTTCACATCATTTTTAAAATTTAAAAATGCAAAATAATCATGAAATATTAAACTATTATTGCCTAAAATATTTAATATTAATTAAATACATATTTAAAATTTACTAAATCCATATTAATTAAATACATATTAAAATACTTAAATCCATATTACACATTTTCTTTAATTTTTTGCATATTATTCGAATTCAGTTAAAACTTAGATTACTCCAATTAAATTATAAAGAAATTATAAATTTACATAATTGACATTTGAAAATTTTAAACTTTTTTTGTAAATAATTAATATTCATAATCAATTGTAATAAAATATTATAAATTATACTTTATTTAATAATTATACTCAAAAAGTATTGTGGGTCCATCAAAATAAAAAAAATCAAAATATAAATGTAATTTAAAAATGCATTACAGTACAATTTTATGAATAATTAAAGTATTTTACAAATTTTAATATATTTGAAAAATTATAACAAATTTTATAAAATTTTAATGAGTCATAGATAGTGCATACAGATTCTTCAAAATATGAAAAAGGGAGATGCTTGAAAGGGGGGTTACTTGTGTGTGTTGGACACGAGGGAAGTGGACCTCGCACCCAGCAAACGCGAGGTAAGCCATTCCTTGTGTCTGCTGGATGCAAGGTCAGGAAACCTTGCAAACAGGAGGTCAGCTCCTCGCCTCTGTTGGACATGAGGTTCACTAGGACCTCGCGTCTAGTAAACGCGAGATACCTTCCCGGGGGGTACCCCAAAAAAGATGGCTACTTTTGGATAGTTTTTTTTAAAAGTCCCTAATTTGGTTAAAACTCCATTTTTAACCACGAAAATCTTTCCTTCTTCACCGTTGGTGACTTTCTGGCCAAAGCCCGGTGTAATCGACTAATTTCATGAGTCTAATTCTTCTTGTACCTCAAGCATTGGTGCAATACCCTACTTATTTACACTTGGGAATTAGGGAATAAGCGTTCATTCTTTGAACATAACATATTTTTTTAGTGTGTTTATGTTGTGGCATACATATTTAATTTATTCATGACTCTTAAATGTGCTTGTGCTATTGTGTGGACAATTTATGTACACTTAAATGAAAACTTTGCAAGGAATGACTAATTTTCCTATGGTAATTGAGGTATTAGTTACAAGAGAATTTTATTTCAATTATTTTTGAGAGAAAAATGAGTTTTAGGGAAAACTCTTATTTTTGCTTGACAAAAAGACTCAAAAATGATTTCTACAAATTTTAACCCTATTTTAAATACATTAAAACATTAGTAATTTGATTGGAAGAGTGGAGAGTAGAATTCTTGACCAACGTTAAGCCTTGTCAACTCAATATTAATTATTTCTAACCTTGAGTCAATTCCTACGGGCCAATTGACAGTCTCAGGTAGACAGTTTCTATGGGGCGAAGGCCTCCCAAAAGGTAACAAAGGCGTGCAAAGGTTAATCTTCCTTTTGCCGGATTATTTCTGATGTAATCATAAAAAGTTAATTTTTCAGGAATTTTAGACCAGACTTCTGATAAATTTTGATTTTCTGCTAGCCCATCACTAACTCTACTGGAAGTATCCCTGATCCCATTGATAACAGGTGGGCCCAAATAATTCGATCGAAGTAGTTGCTGACTGTAATTTATTTTAACTAGACCAATTCATTTTAACTTGACTTTAATTTATGTTGCTAGACTACGATTATTTTGACTTGACCTTTTAATTTATGTTGACTTGACTATCAAAATCTTATGATTTATTTTGATTTGACTTTCAAATATTAAACCCTAGTATCCCTAAAATATTTGAACTATTTGTTTTAGCCCTACTTAGCCGCCACCTAGAGGAACAATCTAGGCCCCTTCATCTAATCAAATCTTGGTCGTTGAACTTATTTAAACCATGGCCCTTCATTTTATCTTTTATTCAAACAAAACCATCTCACCCCTTCATCTTGTTTTACCCTAAAGAAAACTCCAAGAATCCCCTACAACTCCCCTGGCCAACCCTCTCCCTCTCTCAAGAATGTTTTCTCCTCTCTCTCTCTCTCTCTCTCTCTCTCTCCTAAAACTCCCTTTCCCACTTCCTTTTGATTTTTCTCTTCAAACCACTAAGAGGACCAGCTGGAATCTTAAAGAAATAAGTCATCTTTTGTTGATTTTGAAGTATTCTTGCAGGGCTTTCAAGAGGTAAGCCTAAAGAACACACTTTTCCTCTCATTTATTGGCTTTTGAAAATTAAGATATTGTTGGATAGATTTTGGGTTATTCAAAGTTTCAAATTTATTGACAAGATTTGAGTGAAATTTTGATGAAAATCTAGTTGTTATATGTGTTATTACGAGTGCTTGAAATGTTAAGTGAATCCCATGTTGATTTGAAGTTGTATGAACTCTCAAAATGACTATGCAACCTAGCATGCTTTGTTGGACATGTTTGTAGGACAGAATTTTAATTTTTTGGAACAGAAAATTCGTGAATACCACGCTACTAAGGATATGTCTTAAAATAATTTGTGCTTATACTATTGTCATTATGTATTATGTAATAATACGAGGCATTTTTTTCATGAATAGTGCATTTAGTTTTGTAGTCATCAAGTACGTGACTTGATAGTAAAATCCTATAACAAATACAATGACTATTCTTAAATTGTCCCTGATCGATTATTATTAGTGGAACAACAATAAATTAAAATTAATATGTTTGTAACTTGATGACTATGTTTTACTAGTCATGGATATATGTGATATAAAGTCAAAATATAAATAAATGTTAGAGAACATTGTATTGGACATGACCCACTGTGAGAGTACTTCATGAAACATGTCATAAGTACTTTCTAACCCTAATGATATTTGAAGTCCTTTGACCTGAATTCATCATAGTTTCATACTTGGTAAATTCTATATTTTGACGTTGTCTAAAGTTACCTTTAATCAAATAATAAATTAGACCACGGTTGGATATAGAATAAACTAAGGGAAGGAATATGATTGATAGTGAAGAAATTTGTCCCTCTCAATTTTGGGAGAGATGTTCATGGGCCCCTTGATAAGTTAGACTATTAAAATATATGGCCGTACTCAAATATACCAATTTGAGATATTGATATCATTTGTTTGAACAGTCTACTATGAGATCAAAAAATAGTTTATTAAGCTTAATAAGGATGACATGCTTCGTGCTTTATACTTAATTTGGATATCATGTGACAAAATGATTAAATATAAAGTTATGGTTTGGTTTAAAGAGATTACTGATCTTAATTTAACCTAGATAGTTATAATATTTTGCTAGAAACCGCTTATAACTTGTTGGCCATTTAAATGTGATTTGGACACATTGTTAGTGTTAAATGAACCTATATGGTCACACATTAAGCGAACACGTTAGGTAATGTTTTTGATAACCAAGTTCGATGTATATGAAAATATGTCTACATTAATCAAACCTAGAAAAATGATCAGGTACAATGAAACTGGAAATATGTCTACATTCAATGTATCTAGAGGATGTCCAGATTATAAGAATCTGACTCAATAAATTAATTAGTTAAATTACCGAGATAATGGCAGAATCTTATCATATCAGTTTTAATTTAATTTAAATTTAAAATAAAATATGATAAAATATTATGAGAGTTGGACTGTAAGAAGTTTGTGTAATTTTAAAAGAAAACCCTAACCGTCTTCTTGTAGTGACCTCTCCTAAAAATATTCGTACCTCCATTACCAGGAAAAAATTAAACCTCTCAAAACCATATGCATTAGCAATCCTGGGTAATGAGCTTATTTCGTCGTGTGTATCTGATAGAGGACATTTGCACATTGTAGCTCTGGTAATCATTTGAGTTGCACATACACCTGGAAATCAAAAGACAGAGATCTTGATTATAGTGAATAGAGGTAATTCTATAACCCCTAGATCGTCTTAATCTTTTGGTTTGGGTCCTTGGAAGGGATTTATGGATGCTTTTTGCGTTTAGGATACCAATTCTAATACATGCTAAATTTAATATTCTACATGTTATATGATGTGTTGGGATTATTTTTGTGTGGATTTTGTATGAAGAAAATACAAGGAACCTAACTTTATAATTTTTGCCAAGTTGCCCTGTAATTTGGGAAAAATTTGTGATTTTTACGAGATTTTTTGGACTTGAAAATATGACCTACTAGGCGAATTTGAACGTGATTTTTGACAATTTGAAACTTTGGTCTTAGAAGATTATTTTAGAAAAAATAATCATTCGAAAATTTCATATAATTTGATCATAATGAATTTTTAATGTAGTCATGCAGAATTGTCAGAAACAGTTACTCTAGTGGCATATTATTTTGGGACCTTAAAATGATTTGGTTTCACGTACGATTTTCGGAAGTTTTTACATGGACTTTCACTATATATAATAAGGTTTTAAATTGGAAAATTGAAGGAAAAATAAGCTCAATTGCTTGGTTAATTGATCGATCTATTTTTCTACCCTATTTTGCTTAAGAAAATAGATTTTTTGAATTGAAAACAAACTATGATTTAATTGGGATTTTGATAGAAAACGATTGAAATTCTTCTTTAATTTTATACTATGAAACCTTTGGGGCATTTTGGAAAGCTTAAATGAGTGCTTTGGTGTATGAATAGAATTGGATAAATTGTTAGGTTTCAAATGTGCAAAATAGTCCACGTTTGCAACTGAAATTGTATGATGATTATTCTTTAAGTTTTTATTTGATGTCGCTTGACTAATTGCTTGATTGTGATGAGCCATATGCTAAGTTGATTTGTAGGTTATCTATGTGTACTGTTGGCCGTCTAGTAAGGTTATTTATAGCAAGTTATGACTAATTACTCTTGTTTGGGGATTGAGAAGACTAAGTGCATAAAATTGATACCTTAGTTACACTAGGATCACTTTGAGAATCTTATTAGGAAAATTTATATGGGGAGTTGATGCATACAACTCATGTGTTAGATTTGGTAGAAGTGCAAGGTTGTGGACAAAGGATCTAAGCCAGAATTTTCGCTCTTTTACTTGGATGAAGGTATCTCGTGAATCCCTTTTTGTACAAATGGTTTCTAGGACTTGTAAGTCCTTGCATATCATTAAAACTATTTCATGCAAGATATAAATCTTTTACTCAAATTTACACAAATACAAAGTGTGATATATTTTAGTATATTATACATTTTTACACATTATGAAATGATTTATGTTCATGCTATTTTGAAAAATGTCTATATTTGTGAAGTAAATCCATATATACATGAAATTCTTGTGCACGATCTAATTCGTAAATTTTACTTGTAGATGTTGTATATATGTATTGGAGTCATGCTTTAAATATTATGAAAATTTTTATGAATATAAATTTATGGATTTTTATTCCAGATTTTCAATCATGGCATGAACCTTAGTTTTAATGGCTTCAATTATAATTTCTCTTACAAGGTAATTTATGAGTATAAAGCTATTATGTCTTCAATAAGTTATTGAATTTATATTTTAATATTTTTTGAGATAATATGACTTTGAAATATTGTCGGGATAAGAACTATATTTGTATTTTGATACTGAAACAATATTTTTGGAAATTTAAATTGGATTATTCCTTGAATAAATATTATTATTTCGAGCCACCTTAAAATGTGAATATTTCGTTGAGTACTCAATGAGGACGAAAGCTCTAGGATTAACTTTTGTTAGAATATGGGCGAAGTTTGGATAGATAGGTCATCTTCGAGAATATTGCCACTTTCCAAAATAGGGTGACATTACCCTTCATTAGCTGGCCTTCAGCTAGTTACGGGATTTTTATCGGATGAGTGAGGTTTCCACCCGATAAGTAGGGCTTCCATTTGAAAATGTGAATACTAGGTGTTCTACTACTACAAGTAAAAGAAATTTGAGATTTTCAAAATTTATAAATTAAAATTGGGAATTTGTAAGTCCCGAAATTTTCTTTTGGTAATTGTTCAAGATTCCCTGTAAATAATTGTTATGTTCTAGAATTTATGTCATTGATAGTTCACCTGAACAAAATTATTTTGGCATTATAATTGAATTATATTTGCTAGATTCTTCCATAAATAGCATCTTATTTCAGAATTGCATAAAGCATAAAGAGTTAATTTATATATGTTCAATTGAATTCTTCTCGTGCATCATATCATGTTTTGAGAACTGAAAAACATACACAGTACAAGACTTTTTAATCTCACACGTTTTCTCTAAGGGATCTTGAGATTGTTAAGATCGAAAGATTTTAGTTTGACCATTTTTTTGTATTGAGCTTTTATTGTTGAGACTTCTTATTATTTCGGATATTCGAATACTTAGCATATTTTATTTTGGAGACTTTTGTTTAAATAGGGCTTGTAATGAATTCTATGTAAGTTTTTTCAATTTCGAGTTATGGGGTTATCATGACATTTACTTATCACATTATAAAGACCTTTGGTCCTAATGATGGATCGACATATCTGACCTGTTTCAAGTTACATCTTCTATATAGAGAAAAAACGAGTTGGAGGAACACTGTTCATTTTTTTTTATCAATAAGGGCATTTTTGTCTTTTTACAATTTTATTTGATAGATGTCTGTTTTGGAGTGTCAATGGGTGAGCAGCCCACGTTTTTGGACGCCTCAATCGTGATGCAAATCCGCTCCCTACCTCCCTTTTCATTTTCCCTCTGTCATCTTTCTCCTTTTCCTTTGCCGCCTCCCCTTCAATCTTCCTTCTTTCCTCCTCCTTCTTAGCTTTCAATATGGACATTGCAATTCCGCCCTCACAAGGATTAGCTTGATCGGTGGCTACAACAAGATTGGATGACTTGTTCGCTTTGCCGGAGGAAATCATGGTTAGGTACCAGCAATTCCTTGTGAACCCTGATTTTAAGGGCTTTTCCTGTATAATATTGCTAAGGTTATGTTGTATTCGGTTATGAATATTCAATTTATTGTTTACTAGGGTTTTATCAGCTTTGGTTATAGATAAAAGACCAACATTATGGCCCGCCGCCAAATGCCGGGGAAGCTTCTTCTTCTACATGTCAATTTCTCTGCTATCCTTTTTCGTTTCCTGCCTCCCTCCCACCTTGAAAAGAATTTTCTAATTTTGCTGTGAATTTATTGTTTGTTTTTCAGAGAGGATGGCGTTATTCGTGTAGGTAAAGATATGATTTTTGACCTATTTCTTCAATGTTGGTTCTTGTCCAACTATTTTATTTGAACCTTTCTTCTTGCTAAATGACTTGTTTTGTTGTTGGGCCTTCTGCGCCGTAACATGTGTCGTCGGAGTTTACATGCCTATAGTCCCTTATGTTTTCCAGCTCAGTTTTTGTAGAAAACTTGCTTTAGCTGCAAACTTGTTTTTCAGTCTATTTGCTGTTTGTGCATATCGAAAGTCAAGACCAAGCTGGTATAGTCTATTGCTGTTGAACATGGCCAATAAATAATTAGAACACATTATAACTGCTGGCTGTTTGTTAGCTCTTGGATATGCTGCTTGCTCAGATCTCCATTTCCTACTGAGGGCTCCAAGTTTAATTGAAAAACATTAAACATGATATTTCCTGAAATCCTAAAAAGAATGTCATGTAATAGAAGAAAATACCTATTTATATTTGCTTGACAGATGCTTGTAGTTTCAATAATTAAGTTGCTTGCCATATGCCATGTGTGTAGGTAATCAAATTGATCCTGGAAATTGGTTTTAAAGCCTTTAGGACATGATCGGAGATGGAAGTTCATTTATGAACCTTTACGGCATAACGTGTGTCTTCTTTCCAAAAAGATCTCAATAACAAAATTTCTAAATCTTTAGGTTGATGCTCTTGCTCCTTTTTTGACTATTCTTACCTAATATGTGGATGATCAGTCTCTTATGATATTCGACTATACAGGTAGGAGTAGGCCATAGCTTCAAGTTGAATGCCATTGGTTGGAAGTGGAAGCTTACCACTTGCCTGGGTGGAGATGGTGTTTCTCGGATTCAAAATAAAACAACTCTTGGCTTGTGTCCTGGTATGGATTTCCATTTTGGAAGGAAAGTTGATTACATGCTTCCAAAAATTACTGGGCAAGTTGACCATCCCCTTTGCTTTCATACAAATATTGAATTTTTGCTGAAGTTGGATGTGAAATGAATGTACCATCTTGCTTAAGCACTGTTAATTAATTTATATTTACAATCTGTTAGTGTAAATGGGCCTTTTAAAATTTTGTTTTGATAGGGCTTTGGGCACTGGTGAACCATTGTTCAATATGAATTCTGGGCGCTTACAGGCATCACTTGATAGAGTTGAGGCCATTTTCAATTATTTTTGCCACAATATAGTTAATTTTGTATTGTAATGATATATTTGTGTATGCCTGTGTAGCTGTGTATGCATTTATGTATTTGAATCAGTGTTTCTGATTTTGAATCATCTTTTATAACAGCTGCTGATGTTTTCTTGTGGAGGGACAAGAAAGTTTCTTATGGAGGGACAAGCATTGTGGGTGCTTTTCAAATTGCTTGGATACCACTTGCTTACAATAGTCTGCCATATTTTGATTCTTGCTCTGGCAATTCTCTTTCTCTGGTTAAATGCATCCACCTTCATTAACAAGTATGTTTTTTAATATGCTTTTATGTCTATTTTTTTCATTAGTCTGCCACCATTAGTTTGCCATATTCTGATTCTTTTTATGGCAATCCTCTTTCTCTGGTCAAATGCATCCACTTTTATTCACAAGTAGGATGTTTAGTATGCTTATGTATCTACTTTTATTTCCACCTGATGTATTCAAAACCTAGCTTTTTGTGTTCAATGTAGGTCTCCTAGAATGTTTAATATGCTTATATGTCTATTTTTTCCATCTAATATTTTGAAGATTGCATCAATGTAGGTCTTCTCCTCAAATCCCAGAAGTCATCCTTCCAGAAGATATTGTCTTGGGTGTTGCTTCTGCTCTGAGGAACAAACTCAACACATCTCTTGCAATCCTACGTCATATTGCGTCAGGAAGAGATTTGAAAAAATTCCTTGCGGTATTTCAAACAAAAGTGCACATCTTTTATAATTTGCACATATCAAACAAAATTGATGCCTTTTATTTCTGGCATCATTCGTTTTTATAATTTGCATATTTCAGACAAAATTGATTTTTTTTTATTTCCACATCATTTGCTTTAGTTAGTAAGCTTAGAAATATTTAGTGAAAGATAAAGTTTCACTTTGTTGCGATTAAAAGGATATTGACCTCCAGCACCATATCAATAAATGGTTTATTCTGTTAGATATAACGCTGATTGAATTTGCTTGTGTTTTTCATGTAGGATGGTGGTACTAAGGAGGTGAAGGAAGCTGCAAAAAATGACAATGGGTAGTGAAATTTTGTGTTAGGTTTAAACTCTTTTTATGCTTCATATAGTTCGGTTTTAATTCAAAAATGCTACTTGTAACATGGAGCCCTATATATTCTGGGGCATAATCTCCTACTTTTTTAACACACTAGATTTCATTGTTTTTTATTTTAGAGATTTTATGATCATCCTAATCTTTGGAGATGGTATTGACGTTTTCCTTTTTCTCAAAGGAATTAATGCACTGACTCTGATGGTGTCTTTCATTATTTATTATGGATTCCCTTCATAACTAGACTTGATATTTCATTATAATAGAAGAATTCATATGCTGATTACTGATAATTCAGAGTTTCGAATGGCATTATAATGTCTTCTAATACCTTTATTAATCTCAGGAGTTCAATAATCTTCTTGGCTACTCTGAAACCTATGAAGTTGACAAGATTAAGAAAATTCTTTCTATTTGGTTTTTTTCTTTTTTCTTGGGCAATCATCTTGTTGAAAATCAACTCTTTTCATCATAATTGGTGGGAGGTACTCCTTCTGGGGCCACCTTCACCTTTCATGTTTTGAGGTTTTGATGTTGGAGATCTAGTGACTTCACTTAAACAAATATGATATTCTTCTATGGTGATGCCCTACAATAAATTGTAACAAAATTAGCTAAAATTATTTCAATCAAAGTTTAATGTAGTAATATTAGTGAAAATATCTCAGGTACCCGAACTCGCATCTCACGCGAGAATCCTTACTAGTATCTATATAAAGGGGTGTTATAATCAGTCTTTTGGGTTTGTAGTTGAGGATGGAACATAATTCATGCGTAAATCCTATCTTGTACTGTTATTGCTGCCATCAGTGGCTCTACATGAACTAGGAAATTGTATTCATTCTTTTTCTTTTTTAAAATCTTTTTTAAAAAAATATAAAGGGTTAGCAACCCATTGAAGTCTGTGAAACGTTTCACTTGAGCAGGAAGAGCGAAAATGCCACTGGAATATCAGCAGTGTTAGAAGTCCAGATTATTGATTGCCTTCACCATAGTCCCATAATACTTTTATTATGAACGAGGTTATTTATACTATGAGCAATTTTTTTTTAATTATAATTTGGTTTATGATTTTTTTTATAGTTTTAAGATTTTATTTCCCAAAAATGTAGAAAGAGGAGATTTTTTTTTTTAAAGAAATAATTTCGAAATTAAAAAATTAATGATTCGAGAAAAAAAAAGTCAAATGGTAGAAATAACTGTATAAGACAATTATAATTTAGTGATATGGATTTAAGTTTTAGGAATGTAAATTTAACCTCTTCCTTAATGTTATAGACATCTTCAAAATAAGATTTTTTACTAAAAATTTAACCGATATGTGCGGCTTAGTTTGAACAATGTACAATTTTTTAAAAATTAATCTTGTGACCATATGAACATATAAATTTGTGTGTGGCCCTAAATTATATGACGAAACTCAGATGTATAATTTATATGTGCCTAATTTATTTTAAATCATTCAATTTTCTTAAAATTCAATTTTTACAATCAATAATTGTAAAAAATTGTGTATTGCCCAAATCCCAAGTGGAAATTCAACAAATTTGTTTTCCTGTTAGGGAATATTATATTTTATGTTGATTGAAAGTCAAATGAAAGTAATGTAAATTAGGTTACGCCACGTCAACCTTGCTGTTATTGTGCTTAAAAAAAATAAAAAAAAGTCTTTTATGTGTTTCTTTAATCCATGCTGGATATCAACCATGATGCTTGCCTTGGGGTCAGTTTCAAGTTTAAATGTGATTGGAAAAAGGATATACAAGAATAATTTTTCCTTTTGTTGAGTAATTTATAAAAATAGAAATTAGTCATTAAATTTTCCTCTTTTTTTTTTAAGACATTAAAGTAAACAAATCTATGAATTTCATAAAAGATAAGGAAAAATTCACTTTGTCATTTTAACTATAGTTAAAATCCCACATTGCCATTTAAATTTTATTTTGAATTTAATTGTCAATTATAAATTTTTCCCACATTATTATCCAAGCATCTCTAACCTTTAAATTAAGTTAATAAACATGGTAAATTAAATATAAAATAGTGTAAATTTTCTATCTAACTAACTTAAATAACAAAAAGACTAAATTAGTTCGATTAAATTAAGTTAAATTAGTTCAATCATATTATATTTTTTATAATATAAATGTAAATTAAATGTAAATTTATAAATAATTTAGTCTTTTTTTAAGTCGGTTATGTGAGAAGTTTACATTGTTTTGTATTTAATTTATTATATTAATTAATTTAATTTAAGGATTAGATGTGTTTGGACGGCAATGTGAGAAAAAATTATAGTTCAGATGACAATTATATTTAAAATGAAATTTAGATGGCAATATGAGATTTTGACTATATTTGATATGACAAAGTGAACTTTTTTCTAAAAAATATATACATTGAACTACATACAATTCTAAAAATCATTGTATTATTAAATAAAAACTTTTTGTCTTTTGACGAGTAGTTAATGAAACTTTTAGTATTATTCTACTTTATTTTGCCTTTTAAAGAGATTGTCAATCTTAAAATTCTTTAACTATAAATTACACTTTATATTTTGGGTATGATTATCTAGTAATATACTTGTTTTGTTCGAGGAATGGATCACACTAAATAAGATAGCTTAGAATGAATTCTCTTCAAACTAATAATTCTTTAGGTAGTAATCCAACATAAGAATGTCATTCAACATCTGGTTAACATCACATTATTTATGATTATTAAGACATTTTGAAATAGATTAAATTTGAAACTTGTAGCCAAATAGTTGGTTGGCAAAGACAAAATTTACTTATAATAAGTTTAATTTTAGAATTCAAAAGGATAAAATTATACCATTTTCTTTCAAAATTAAATGCCAACATTTCAAAATGTTTGAAACGAATATTTACCTTTTTAAAATAAATATATTTTTCTATTAAACTTATAAAGATGGCCTCTTCAACTGAAAAGATCAAGTTCTACTAACCCATAAATCTCACTTATTTGTCTGGCCTAACTTGAGTGATTTTAATAGTATAGAACAATAAACCTTTTTTAAGTTGGAATTTTTTGTTTCAGAATATACAATGACTTGCAGAGATGATATACTTTTCCACATTAACCCTAAGCAACAAATCCGATTATCTCTACTATTTGAAACCCCTCTTATGTTACTGCTCCCATAAGAGGGACACCCAAAATCTCCAATGCAACTTGTAAAAGCACCGATGAGTTGAGATGAATGGATTACGAAACTAGTCTTAGTCCGGAGAATCTTGGTGAAGGTTTCTTGTAGTGATGAGATTTCAAGATTGGATTGAAGGTATAAAGTGACAAAAATCATCAAAACGAAAGTATATTAGGAAAATGCAAAATTTACCTCTGTGATTAAATGACGTTATTCGCACTGATGTAGATGTCTGTATAAGAATATTTGAGGCTAGTAGCTCACGTCCTTACAAACGTTTAATACATCTCATCCATGCAAAACTTTTGATCTTCTGAAATAGTACCCGTAACACAGCCAGTGAAGGTTTAAAGAGGTGGGTTTGCAATACATTTCTCTTCTCTGTGAATGTTTCACAGACACTTATTTCTGTGAATTGGGTTTGCACTTTCAACGATTTGGTCTTCCCAGTGTGTTCTCCAATGAAAGCAAAAGCTATTATAGCTTCAATCCTTTTTCATTTACACACCCCGAGAGAGTAGCCACCTGCGTGAAAATAGAAAGCTCTATACTTTCTGTTATCTTTCATGCAAAACAACGCGGGATCCATCCCGTATTTTTTTAATTAATTTATTAATTTAATAATTACTTAATTAATTTAATTTTAAAATTTTTTATAAATTTTATTTTACCTTGGTCTTATTCATTGGGAAAATAAAATTATTTATTCTTGAGATTGAACACCCATAAATAATAAATTTTAATTATTTATTTTCTGAGCTACATTAAATAATCCAATAAATAATTAACAAGCTCAAATAGATCAATATAAAATTTTATACCTTTTATCTAGTTTATATCCAAATTAATTTTCTGATTATTCAATTTGGGCCTTGGACCCTAAATAATTAATTAACCAATTAAACTAAATAAAATAAATACTCTCTTTCGAACATTTTATTTTATTCTAATTCAATAATAAATTAAACTAATAAAATAAAATAAAATCATAATTATTAAGACTAATTCTTTAACCCAAATTTTTCATGACTTAAGGGCCATTTCGGGGACCAAAAAACAGATCGCTTTGACTGTTAAAATGACTAAAATACCTTTGTTATATATGTAGTTGTGTTTTGCATTTTAAATATTTTCTAATATCACCATAAGGAAATATTGACCCCAAGGACAATGTTGCGTTAGCAAAGTTTTCGACCTACAAGTGTAATGACTAAAATACCCCTCTACGCATCGCCGTGTAATAGAGAGGAAGAGTGTACTAACACCTTTCTAATAGACATCTATCATTCTTAAACCTCTAATCCAATGATTTATGACTCCTAGAATGTTTTCACTTTTCAAGGGAATTACTATAAAGTAAACATCCAAGTCATATTCCTTAGGGCTCTAGATAATTAAATTATTTGAACAGTCATAAAGGGCGATAAAGTATAAAAACTATCTTGTACAAGTCCGTCTTAACTAATTAGTCACATTTACCCAATATACAAGTATCTTGGTTCTACGAAAGAACCTCAATTATAATATATCAAAGTATATGCTTCTAACTTCGTCAGACCACCAACTCATATTCAAGCGGTAGAGTATTAGTCCACGTTGTAGCAGTAATAGTTTAGATTTCTTTTAAATAGTACTTTTAGAAACCACTATTACAGGTCCTATTCTATGTATTCGAAATACGCTCATACTATGAAGTGAGTGAACTACTCACTGGTTAAAGGTAAGCCATTCCCCATTTGAAATTCATAATTCAATAACTTATACATGATGAGATTCATATTCTCATCAATCGGTTAAGAACAAACATTTATGTGTTAAGTAACCCGTGATTCATACCTTACTGTGAAATACCATTATTCACATAGATCACTTATTTAAACATAATGGGTTCTTTCCAAACAAAAATCGTATACAAATAAAATGTAAATTCACAAACAAATTTTGAGAATAAATTCTTTTATTAATAAATTCGATAATTACATCAGATAAACTAATCTAGATGGTATATATTCTAACATGAAAAACAGGTGGGGATTCATAGCATCAAATTATAGACGAAGACCAGTTAGAAAATTCATTACAGTCACCTACTCTCGTTGAGTTTGCTGGACTTTTATATTAGGATTAAAAGACAATAAAACATTAAATTCTTCATAAATCCATTTGAAGTTCATAAGATAGGCTGTCAGAGATTGATCTTATTGCTCAATGCGATAAAAATTCATACAAACATCATAAATACGCGAGATATTTCCTTTACCAGAATATAAAAATTCTAAATAGTCCATCAACTCATTGACCAATTCATAGTGATCAATCAAGAAAACCAATTATTTAATATTATGGTTAAATATTTTTGAGTGATAATATTGTGCTTAATTATTTGAACCTTTTTTTTCACTGTTTTTATGAGGTTGCATATTAGAAAAAGAATAAGAAAAAGCACACTATCCTAAAATAAAAAATATAGAAAAGATTTATATCGGCTGTTTTAAGTAATAATTTAGGGATTAAAGTATTTTGACTCTTAGTTTAAGTACCCGTTTGAAAAATTAAAGTTCGAAAACTTAATTTTGAAATGTGAAATTTAAATTTGAAGACTTAATTGATTATAATTAATTTTTATATTATATTTTAATTTTATTAAAATTTAAATTAAATGAAAATAAATAATAACAATATCCGAATCCACACTTAGCAATTTTCATTACATTTAAAATAATATTTTAGTTAATTAAGTAACAATTGTTATCAAATATATTTAATTAATTAAATAAATATCTAATAATATTTGTTACTAAATTATACTTAATTAATTAGTTTTAAGAGTTTAATTTAATTATTAAATAAACTCTAATTTAAAAACTATTAATCAAAGTTTACCAGTAGAAAGAGAAAACTTGTATGGTACAAAATTTTAATATAGTCATTTTTTTAAGCCCTAATGTGATTATTTATGTAAACCAAGTTTTATATAAGTATTTTCCTACTTAATATGTATGCCATATTAAAAAGAAAGAAAATGGAAGGAAGCACTAAAAAAGTTGAAATAAAAACAACTAATTATATTTTGTGCATCAACTGTTTTACTTAGTCCGGCAACAAAGAAGATGTGGAAAATTCTTACGTGAATTATAAATTTATAGATCCGTACATTGAACAATTATAATATATAATTTTTATTGTATAAAATAGAATCATTAAATGCACGTAATTTATAGGACCGGATCCATATTCTTATCCCCCGCAATCAAGAATCACACAGAAACCTTTGGTAGCTGTACTCTCCGTACTGGTTTCGACCTGCTTGTCTCTCCATTGTGCCAATACAGTTACGGTCAAGACTTCTTGGGCTATGGTGGAATACACATGAACTCGCATATTTTCTTGCTGATGTTGGCTTCTTTTTTCCCTTCTGAGGTATGATAATACCTTTAGTTTTGGTTTTCTAGTTTGATTCTTTTGTTACCGTCTTGCTGCCTTATATCTAGCATTGCTATTATGCACTTACTCTGTTTTTCTTTTCTTGTTCAGAAGACTTCCCAGTCCAAATCCTAGCTTGTTTGAAAAAAAAAAAAAAAAGTATGGACCATTTGCAGCTACCTTAATTAAATGTGATATAGAGAAAGGTTGGCTTGTGATGGGCTTGATTTTTGGTTTTTGGCTGCTGTGCAATTGGGGTAGGATTATTCAACTGCCCTCAACTGCATGTGTGGAGTTCCTTTAGGAAGCCTTAGTGAGTCACATTTGAATTATTCATGATTAATCTTGTTCATTTTTGTGTCAAATTCTTTTCTTTTATGGGGCAGACAAGAAAGAACTGGCCAGTGGCTGAGGTCCTTGTACCGTGTTTTAGCAGAGAGTTGGGATGGGATGAAAGAGAAGTCTGAGATCTCGTAACTTTGTGCTTATGCACAAAGAAAGAAAAGTTAGGTCTATATCTACATTGACAGTGAATGTCTTTTAAAGTATCTTATCAGACCTTGAGCTGTTAAATTTTTAATTTTTTTTTACTGCTTTCACTACTGTTTTTGTTGCAGTATAAATTTGCATTCAATCTTAGAATGATTATTTCACCATTGTTCCTTTTTCTTAGCTAAAGTCTGCTTTTTGCTGTGTTTTCCTATTCAGATTTCGTAATTGTTTGAAAAACTATTCTGAAATGTGTTTCTCAGAGTATATGAAATTCATTATAGTAACCGTCGTAAATTTAAAACTATATATTGTTAATTTATAATACCAGAAAAGAAGAAAAGAATGTAAACATTTATTTTAAATTGAAATGATTTAAAACAAAGTGAGAAAGAAATCCTTAACAATCCATGTTTCATACAAATTTAAATTAGTCAGTGGGTTGAGTGCCATATTGAAAGGTTATCTTGAGAAGGAGGACTTGCAATCTGTCACATGTTCTGTACTTGCATTTGGAGGAAGACTTTTTGTCACTGGGCTGGGTGTCTGTATGCAGATTTACAAGATCTTCATCCTGCCATTAAAGAAGTAAAATCTTGTTGGAGGAAAAGACAAGAATCCATCTTTTAATGATCTCAAATCTTCTGAAGTTGCCTATTTGAAAGATGAACTCAGAAAGGAATGATCAATCTTCTGAAGCTACAAAATTGGATGAAATGGGATCCTTATGGGGTTCATTGTCAATTTCTTTGATCATTTGCTTTCTTGCAAGTTTCTTATTACAGTGATGATATGGCAGTTGAACAACAAAACCATCAATTTATATGACCAATTCAATTTTGTCAATTTATTTAAAGTAGAGTTGTCATATAGGCCAACTATTTTCTAACTTGAAGTTAAAGTTTCCTTTTTTAATTTACTTTTCTTCCATCTTTCTTTCCTAATCAAATTAAGACTATATTTGGGAAGAAACTCTTCACAATCCAAACTAAAATTACAATTTAAAATAATATTAATTTAAATAATTTTTGTTTCTTGAGAGTTATCATATACTCACAATACAATATTTTCTCTCTCTCATAAATAATTGGGTCTCATATTTAATAATATTTTATTAAAATTTAACAAATTAATCTCAATCTAATCCTTCCTCAAGTACCGTCTAAGTAAATCATCCGTTTATTTCTAATTTTCATCCCTTCCCTTTTACTTCCACTTTTTTCATCCCAACTAAATATATTATTATTTCAATTATTGTACTTTATGTATTATTGGTAGAAGTATTTTCCTTTTTCTTTTTTTTTCAACTGACAGGCTGTTCCTTAGGTTTGATGAAGTTCTGGTTAGAGAGCATAAAGGTTGGAAGTTCTCTGCAAGGGTTTGATTGGATTAATGGGACTGAGTTAGCCTAGTATCAGATTTGCTTTCATGACAAGGTCTTTGGTTCATCCCAAACTTAGAAAAGGTTTATTGTTCTATGCTGTTGAAATCACTCAAATTAGGCCAGACAAACAAGTGTTATTATTAACATGTGTCACAAATCAGCAGTAATCTCAATATGATAAAAGGGCGTTAATTTTGGGCTTTAAGGCAGCAAATGAAGAAGCATAAGTCTCAAGTATTTAGGTCATCAAGAACTGGGAAGGCAGATTTTGAAGGGGCTGCATTATTTGCTCCCTCATGATCCTCAATTTTGATAGAGATATGTAATCTGATAATATTTCCGTCACTGAGAACCATAAATTTTGAGATTGGAGATTTTTGAAGCAATGACACTGGATTGGATATTGCCAAGAGTTTTCTTGGGAGATGTAGATATAAAGGTCCCAGGTAGCTGTTTGACAAGAACAATTCGTCTACGGCTTTCAGCACTAGCAATATGCTTCTTGCATCCAATATAAAAATCATGCGTTGATTTTCAAGATCAGAACTGCATATCTCTAGCTGAAGCATCTTGGAGTCGACTGCATGCCATGGCGCAACCCTTCATTACTATGCCAAAATCAACCCTTGCACCAAAGCCCGATTCTCAGGTCTCCATAGGTATACATTTGCGGGAAGCACTGAGAGTACTTGTTTCGTTTCTACCATCAACTCTTGACTACAGCTCAGACTCTGAGGTAAATATTGATGATGAAACACTTTCGTTCAACCTCCCCGTTGCCTGGACAAGCAAGTCACTCTCCTAGGGTGACTCGAGCAAATGATGTTCTGCAAACTTAGAGCAGAACCAGAAACAAAAATGGTTGCCTAACTCAGAAAGTAAGATCCCTAAGACTCTATACCATGATACGAAGGGAGAAAGAAAGAAACTTTTGCATATATTCTTGTTAAGAATTCAACACCTATTTATACAAAATTACAAGTTCTATATTAGAAATATATATGCTATGATTAATTAAGCTAGTTGTACATCCTACCAACTATACATTTCCTAACAAATTCTGACCACGTTAATCTTTCCACCTTTGCCGCTGGTGGCTTTCCGACCGAGGCCCTTGGCGCAATCGACTAACTTTTTTTTAACATAATTCTTCTTGTACCTCTAGCATCGGTCTATTGGGGTTGTAGCCATGCCTGGACAAGAGTTCCTGCACAAATCCCACCTTGTGTCAAAAATAGATGATTTCTTAATATAGTAATTAATTTAATTGTGATAGAAAATGACTATAACTATAAGTTATGTTTGTTTTTAAGGAAACACAAGAAATGAATCATACTATATTTTCTAAAATTTTCATATTTCTATGTAATTTAAAATGTTTAACAATTATCTCTCTATATAAAGCAAATAACTTACTACTTCATTATAAGTTTTCTGTCACTAATTGAACAACTTACAACTCTACACTCTCAACATAGCAAGAATATTTAACTTCAATTTACACTTTTGTAGGCTTGAATTAATATCTAAATGCCAGATCTTGTCAGAAATTGACACACTTATTTTCTCCTCATATGTTTAGAGGTTTTAGAAACATTAAACAGTTGGCTTTGAAGGACTCTGTTGAGTTACAAGAAATGATTGTCAAGAAAGATGAAGTGAGTTACAAGATTCACTAATAAATATTAGGGAAACTCTTTCTTTTTTCAACTTAAGAATACCAAAGATATTAGATTTTGCTACATTAACAGTGACCTTGAGTTCCCATCACTTCACAACCTGAGCTTGGAGACATTCGCTATAGAGAGCCTCCATTGGCCAAGCTTGAAATTAATTTGTGTATCTTTACGTAATATACTTATATAATTTAACAATTAAATCAATGTCTTTTTTCAATTACAATATGCAATTAAATACCCCAATATTTCCTCCAATTCCATGTAGAAATCCTTAGACAAAATTGATTTTATTAAAGTAAAGATAATTTTTTAAAAAATTTTGAGAGGGACAACTTGATTTAATAGCGTTGAAAACCTTTGCAACTTGATCTTGGATAGCTCGAGGAGGACAAGGTCAGAAGACGGCTCTTCGGTGCCGTAGACGTGGGACTGATGGTTGCTTGGTCGGGAAAAATAATGTTTCATTCTCGTCATCTTTGACGGTAGTGCGAAAAGGAAAGAAAACGCTAATCTGGAGAAATTCTTACTGTGTACTGAATTCTTATTAATTAATAATTTTAAAAAATTATATCGTACAATTTATATTTTATATGATTTACATAAATTAAATTTATATTAAATTTTTTTTTATATTTGGCTTTCTCTATTAAATATGCAACTTGAAATTTAAAATGAATTACATGTGGATTCACTCAATGGATTGGAATATTTGACCGAATGAAATCAATAATTTAGGATTAAAAAGGTAAATTGTAAGAAAAATATGATATTATAATTTTTGAAAATTTTTTAAGAAATAAATAATAAAATTTAAAGAATTTTTGATAAAAATTTTAGTTTTATTAAGATAAAATTAAATTCTTGAAGCGGCGCCTGCCTCTCCAACATCCGTCGTGAATAAATAAACTTATAATTTATACAACTTTCAGTATAATTAAGTTATTAGTATTTGATTTGAACATACAAGAATAAAAGAAATTTTCACTTTATTATTTAAAATTTTAGGAAATCATTATATTGTTATAATGACAGATGAGTGCAAGGCAGTGTTCACACCTCTAAAAATTTTTAAAATCTTATATTTCTTTTAAAATAATTATTTTTTAGAAGTCTTAAATGTTAACTTTTTGTGTTAAAAAAATTAAAAATTATACAATTACTATCTTATATAATGTTATTTCGTATAATTTATCCCCTAACTCTAAGTTTATAATTTTATCCAAATTTTACTTTAAATCTAATTAACATCTCTTTTTTTTTTTTTTTAAATATTACCGTCTCTTTCAATATAAGGTTCAAAATAGTTAAACTAGGTTCGGGTCCTAACCCCGACCAAAAAAAAAAAAAAAAACGGAAAAATGGAAATCATTAGTTGTACATATGACCAATTATGTGCCTTAGATTAAAATGTAGAAATTATTAAAATCTATTAAATTCTTTACCTAAGATTGCTGACTTACCATGTTGATATTATAAATGTGTGTTCAGAGGAACGAATGTAACCGTAGCTTTAAGTGCACGCTTCTGTAGGAATCAATTTTGACTGCACAAAATTATTCAAATTCTCAACTTCAACTATTAGCATGCCACGTCTTATTAATCGTATGTACAATTTAAATAATACTAGTTTGATGTTAGGTTCTTATTAATAATATATATATATATATATATATATATATATCTTATTAATTAATTGAATTAATTATTTAATTAATTAAAATTTTAAATGAATTTAGATAACATTCAGATAACATCCAAAGAATCACATATTTCATAACATTAACCTAATAAATATTTAACAGTCACTAAAATAGAAGATAATGATATACTACCTCTGTTTCATAATATAGATCGTTTTAAACTTATACACAATAATTAAGGATCCTAAATTTTAGACAATTTTAAAACTAAACTTTAAAAAATACCCCCAATTAAGTCTTTGTCTGTTTTGGTAATTGAAAAGAGTTGAATCATAATTAGTAGAAATGGAGAGATTTTAGGGAGGAGTAGAATAGAAAAAAAAAATAATAATAAATGCTTATAAAATTTTGTAAAACGATTTATATTGTGAAAAAACTTTTCAAGTCTAAAACAACTTATATTGTGAAACGGATATAATATTATTTATTATGAAAATATAAAGTCATCTGATTCAATATATCTTGAATAGAGCATTTATATTAAGATGTATAACAACCATGTCATGTGTCAATTCAAAAATATGTAAATATTACCACGTGTCATCGTGAGAGAATTTCGCTTCGACTTATATATATATATATATATATATATATATATATATTAAAAGATTTTCCAGGCTGGAGTAGTTGACTTATTTGGAAAGAAATCAATTTCTAAATATTTTAGATAATATGTCTTCTTTTAAAAAATTAATGGCTAATAATTTGGTTTGTATTTTAAATCTCACAATATATATTTTTTTTAACCAAATAATTTTTATCACGATAGAGAGATTTGACGCGTATTGTTGAAGTTAGGAGATCTAATCATACTAATTAAACTTTTGTCTGCTCATGAAGCATGAGTAGATCTATATACAATGATAGAATTAGAAATTTAAGGTTAAAAAGACGAATTATATAAAATGATATTTTAAAAAATAATATTATATTTTTTAAAAAATTCAATGGTGAAATATAAAATTTCAAACAATTTTTAATTTTCTAAAAGATTATAAATTTTAAAAAACTCGTCCCCCTCTAATTTCATCTTTGTTTACATATATCATCTTGGGAGCAATTAGCACTATAAAGATTTTTTAAAAATATATTATAAAATATGAGTAAAAATGCTTCCGCATACAATTAATAATTGCTTTCCATTTTTATTGTTTTATAATCACTTTCTTATATTATTTAACACTTATATGAATGACATCAATCTCTTATTATTATTATTATTATTATTATTATTATTATTATTATTATTATTATTATTATTATTATTATTATTATTATTATTATTATTATTATTATTATTATTATTATTATTATTATTATTTTGAGTTAGAGTAAAAACGTAAATTTTCGTCCCCTGTTCGCCAGTAAAAATTCTTGGTTGTGTCCCTACTCACGAGTCTTTCCTCCAAGCCTAATACTCCATAATCAACATTATATATTAACCATCCTAATTAGGATATTTTTAGAAGTTTAATTTTAAAATTATTTAAAATTTATAAACTCTTAATTCATGTGCATAAGTTTAAAACGATTTCCTTAATTCCTGTATATAAGTCTAAAACGACTTATATTGTGAAATGAAGGTAATAGTAAGACTATATTTGGAACTTTATATACTACCTCTATTTCACAATATAAGTCGTTTTAAACTTATGCACAATAATTAAAATCCTAAATTCTAAACAATTTTAAAACTAAAATTTTAAAAATACCTTTAATTAAGTATTTGTCTGTTTTAGTAATTGAAAAGAATTGAGTCATAGTTAGTGGAAAGAGAGAAATTATAGGGAGAGATAAAATAGAAAAAAAAGTAATAAATGTTTATAAAATTTTGTAAAACGACATATATTGTAAAAAGGCTTTTAAGTTCAAAACGATTTATATTGTGAAATAGAGGTAATAATAAATATTATTATTTTCAATAATCTTAATCTTTATATAAATGGTTACAAGAACATTTATTTTGAAACAGATGTAATATATATATATATATATATATATATATATATATTAATGTACTTCATCCATCTCTATTTATCGGTCATAAATGATAAGTTTTGGTGTTCATTTTTATCGGTCACATTAAAAAAATTTAAGTGTTATTAATGTTAATTTTACTGATATACCTTTATATTAAATAATTTTAAAAAATAAAAGTATAATAATTTTAGAGAGAGAATTGAACAAACAAAGTAAGAAAATAATTATGGAGAACATTAAATCCAATGGTACTTTTGAAATGTATAAACAAAGTTATATGAATTTAAGAAACTAATTAAATTTTTTTTTCAATTGTGCAAAGTAGTTAATTGTGACAGATAAATAGAGAAAGATGGAGTATTATTTTTCTTTTACTTTCCCCTTTTTAAATTGAAGTATTGCAATTCAACCTTTTATTTATGTCTTCAATTGTTAAGTTATTAATTTGATCGATTATTTCAATCGGTCAAAAATAAAGCATCTACAGACTTCGATGAAAAATGAATCATATATTTGATTTCAAAATTGTTGACTAATGTAATTCTTTCGGGTTAGTTGAAAATAAGTAACCACAATTTACCTTTATTAACCGTTTCTTGTTGGCTTATTAATTGCGTGCTATTGGAATCATCGCCCTCACAACCCTTTTGGCAAATTCCAGATATCTCGGAATTGTTAATTCTCCCATTTTTACCGCTGCTAGACAAGAGGTCAAAGCAGTAAAAATTTTCTAATTGCAGATTCTTTTACACACACACCCCTCCTCCTATAATCTAACCCAAATGTTAAATAAATATATATATATATATAAATTGAAAGTCCTAAAAGTGAATCCTATAAGAATTTTATGCTCACTTACAATTTATAAGTTAGAACGAATTTTCTTTTCCACGATAAAAATAAATATTAAATTTATTCAAAATTTTAAATTAGAGTTTTAATATTTTTTGTTGTTAAAAATATTTTTCAAAAAATTATTTTAGAAATTAATATATATATTTTCGTGGCATTAATAAATTAAATAGTTTTGAAAAATGTCTCAATTATAATTTTTCTAAAACCTTTATATTATTCTATTTTTTTAAGAGTAAAAATCAAAAGTAGAAAAATAAAAAAACAATTATTTAAAAAAAAACTTTTAGTTTAAAAAAGTTGAAAGCAATTTATTTTAAGTAATTGAAAAGAGGGCCATCATTTATAAAAATTCATGAAAAAATATATGAAATGAAATACGTGTATCCCTATTATGAAAAAAGAAAAAAAAATCCTCTACGGACGTAAAATTATGAAATAAATGTATTGCAAATCAAATGATATAATTTGGAAGGCAAAGAAAAGGAATATGTGATTGATAAATTTAATGACTTAGGCTTTCCTCTTGCCGCTCATTTGGTTGGTGGGATGATAGGGAATAGTTTTTTGTCGTCTTTTATTTTATTAATTTTTTTTATATAATTTGACTTTTTAAAGAAATTATTTTTCATAGTCACGATAAAAAATAATTCTAGCTTCACTCCCTTTATTTATATTTGTTTTTTTTAATTGGAACAAAGATTTATGAAAGTATTTAATTTTAAATAAATTATTTCAATGTCCTTAGAGGGATTATTAGGGAGATTTATGGATTGGTAGAACTTAATTTTTTCTATAGGAGAAGTTATTGAAACGATGGTATTTAATTTTGAAAGAAAAATAGCATAATTTTATCCCTTTGAATTTTAAAATTAAACTTATTATAAGTAAATTTTGTCTTTGCCAACCAATTATTTAGCTACAAGTTTCAAATTTAATCTATATCAAAATGTCTTAATAATCATAAATAATTCGATGTTAACCAAATATTGAATGACATTCTTATGTTGGATTACCATCTAAAGAATGATTAGTTTGATGACAATTCATTCTAAGCTATCTTTTTTAGTGTGATTCATTCCTTGAACAAAACAAGTATATTATTTGATAATTATACCCAAAACATAATATGTGATTTATATTTAAAGAATTTTAAGATTGATATTTTCTTTAAAAAATAGAATAATACTAAAAGTTTCATTAACTACTCGTCAAGAGGCAAAAAGTCTTTATTTAGTAATATAATGTTTTTTAGAATTGTATGTAATTCAATGTATATATATCTTTTATAAAATTCATAGATTTGTTTACTTCTACGTATTAAAAAAAAAGGGAAAATTTAATGACTAATTTAGTTTTTTTATAAGTTGAAGTATTTGTTTTATTAATATAATACTCTTTCTATCTCTATTTATTTGTCACAATTAACTACTTCACGCTGTTTAAGAAAAATTAATTAATCTTTTAAATTCATACAATTTTGTTTATACATTCCAACAGTACCATTGAATTTAATATTATCTATAACTATTTTATTTATTTATTTGCTTAACTCTTTCTCTATAAAATTATTATACTTTCATTTTTCAAAACTATTTAATAAAACTGTATAACAATAAAATTAATACTAATAACGCCTAAATTTTTTCAATGTGACAGATAAAAAGAGATACTAAAATTTTTTAATTATGACAGATAAATAGGAACAGATGGAGTACTTTTTTTACTGCAATAAAAAGTGAGAAATTGAATATTTTTCTTGAGTTTTGCAATAATGTAAGAATTTTTAAAAAGGAAAAAAAAACTTATTTTTCACCCCATTTTGGATTTTCTACACCCACCATCTCCAAGATTAAAAAAAGAGAGAAGAGAGTTTTTTTTTTTAAAAAAAAAAAAACCCCACGCAAATTGTATGGCAGTATGACCAAATTTCCTCTTCTTTGACTTTTCACCACAAATCTTGCGAAAGGCCACAAAAAAAAATTAAAAAAATAAAAATAAAATTAGATCATTTAGATCCACGCTTTTTCCTTCTTCTGCAAAAGCTTACTTTTTCACCCTTTGAGTCTCCTCAATCTCTCTCCTCCTAACTCCCAGGCCCCCGAATCCTCTGGTCAAAAGCACAAACCCAGCCTCCGCCCCCCGGCCTCAACTCTCACCTTCTCCTCCCTCGCCATCTATACATACATATACATATATATAATTGTTGTTCTGCTGTTGTTGTGTAGAGGGAGCAGGGGATTAAGGAGAAGTTGCAAGATGGAATCGAAGTTGGAGTTGGTGAGATCAATAGAGTCGGCTTTGGGTGTGTCGTTGGGGGAGGACAGTGATAAAATTGTGTTGCTGGTGCTGACCACGTCTTTGGCTGTGATCGTAGGCTTAGTTGTGTTTTTCTGGAAGAGATCGACTGATCGGAGTAAAGAAACTAAGACTGTGGTGGTTCCCAAGCCGCCGACTCTTCTTTTGGATGAGGAAGAGGTGGAAGTCGACCCTTCCAGGGTTAAGGTCACCGTGTTTTTCGGTACTCAGACTGGGACTGCTGAGGGCTTCGCAAAGGTATACGGAAAGATCTCGGCTTTTTCTTTCTTTGGAGTGTTTTGATGCGGCTTGAATTTTTATGTTTTTTTTGTAGAGATTTAATTTTTGTGCGTATCTTCATTTCTACTGTATTGCCATTCAAGTTACATTGAAGGGTGGTTCCAGAGCTTGTGGTTGGTGTTATGGTCGGTAGTTTTTCACCCAGGAGCGTGATTTTGATGACTAATGTGAATTTTAGGCTTGGGATGTGATTAGGAAGTAATAAATAATAAATATTGCTTAAATTATTTTCCTGCTAGCATATATTTTACATGAGTGTAAGTTGAATTTTGTGCAAGAATCTTGCTGGGAATATGTAGGCAGTTTATCTTTTCAATTTCATAGGCAATGTTGAAAAGGGTATTTTTGGATCAAGAGCACTCTTTTTATTGAATCTATGCTGTAATGTGTTTTTGGTGTGCTCAATGATCAATCAAAGATAACTCTTTTTTGCTTTTTGTTGCTTGGACGTTGAATGGGGCTTTTAGAATCGGTGTTCAATTATTTTGTTACTGCTACAATCAATGAAATATCCATTTAACAGATCAAATTTGGCTTCTTTGAACATCTGATACAATAATAACCTTGGAATCTAGAATACTGCGTATTTTGAACATAGAGAATTTATAAAGCAGTATCTTGAGTCTGCTTTGAGTCTGTGTTTTGGTCGATTTGGCCATAGCATCAATCCCTTAAAAAGGTCAGATAAGTGGGGCAGAGAGCAAAAAGAGAAAACAAAGGGGGAAAAAACAATGGGGATCCAGATAAGGGCAGAAGAGAACACCATATTTTCTTTTAAGCATTCAGTTGTGAAAGCTTTTTATAAAAGATTTGTACCCTCTTCCCACTTTTTTTTTTTTGGGGGGGGGGGGGCATACTTTTCCAGTAGCCATTTTTTGAGGATTACAAATCATCTGGATGAAAAGAGAATGCCAATTTGCTAGACAAGGTTATTTGGAATGTCACATTTTCTAACTAAAATTGATTTTATCGAGATTCTTGGATGCACTAGTTCACACTTCTGTGCCTCAGAGAGAGTTTGTGTGTGTTAAGAACTCAATTGTTCAAATAAAGTTAATGTAACCATGTTATTGTCCTTTTTAAATACTTTCAGTGAACTGTGAAAAATAGCTACTAGGATTTTAAGGTATATAATGTGATCTGTATTGCTATTTCTCCTTCTTTGTCTTTATCAGTAAGGAAATGGTTACTAAAGTTTGCTGCAGTTGAATGAACGACTAAAACATGTCAAAGTTTGGAAATTTTTTGGCTTATGCATCTATATTAATTGAGTAGATTATGTCCCATTAAACCTTAATTTGGATTGATCTTACCTCTTTGTGACCTTTTTGTTTTAGACCTATATATCAGTAAGTAGAGAACATGAGTAATCAATAAAGGACAATATCACAGTAGATATGGCCTTGATAATTCTTCAGATGCAGTCGCTTTGTACAAATGCATGCTGTTGTATTGATATTTTCCAATATCTCTGTCATGTGTGTTGTTAACATTGTTTAGTAAACAGGTCATCTGGATATCCTTTCTGTTTATTTTTCTGAAAGGGAGGAAAGTCGTGTTGGGTACAGATAACTGAATTTCTATGCTCTATAACTGCCTCTTTTCAATTTCCAACTGTTAGGCATTGGCAGAGGAGATCAAGGCAAGATATG
This sequence comes from Voacanga thouarsii, assembly GCA_026120185.1. NCBI lineage: Eukaryota > Viridiplantae > Streptophyta > Magnoliopsida > Gentianales > Apocynaceae > Voacanga > Voacanga thouarsii. The sequence goes on along the minus strand of JANUWF010001723.1, from coordinate 1,164,934 downwards.
AGAAGGCTCTTGTCAAAGTGGTTGACTTGGTATGCTTGATGAATCCATTATTTGTTTTGTGAATGTCTACCAAGTTGAGCAATCTGGTGTTTAGCACTAATTTTTTTGGGGCTTGGCTAGGATGATTACGCTGCAGATGATGATCAGTATGAGGAAAAACTAAAGAAAGAGACCTTAGCATTCTTCATGTTGGCAACGTGAGATAAATTTTTGCTTTTGTTTGTGTTTTGAATATCTTATCCATGCATCTGATGGAAGAGATGATTATGACTATAATGATATTTGTGTCTGTATTTCCAAATATATGAGTCTGACTATTTGAAATTCATGATATAGTTATGGAGATGGAGAGCCAACTGATAATGCTGCAAGGTTTTATAAATGGTTTACTGAGGTTAGTTGCAAGATTGAATTGATTTTTCCTGTTAACTCATCCTCTTTAATTTTCTCTAAAAGCCTTTTTTGGTGTTATCTGGATTTTCTGTAGGGTAAAGAGAAAGAGCCCTGGCTTCAGCAGCTCACATATGGTGTATTTGGTCTGGGTAACCGTCAATATGAACATTTCAATAAGGTATATTGGAAATTTTATATCCGCCTGTCTGTCTTTGGGTTTACAGTCCTGACACACTCTCTTTTAACAGATTGGCAAGGTAATTGATGAACAACTCGGTGAACAAGGTATGTGTGAGAGGGATATCACTTGGAAGTGAAAAACACTCACCCTCGAAGATAAAGAGGAAGAAAGAACGAGATTACTTAAAAAATAAAAAATTGAAAACTGTATCTAACTTTGTTGCTTACTCAGGCGCAAAAAGGCTGGTTCCACTTGGTCTAGGGGATGATGATCAATGTATCGAGGATGATTTTGCTGCTTGGTATGCTTTATCTTTTAGCTGTTATGCCAATGAAATTTTGTTTAAAATTTTTGTTTCTTGACTTTATTTATTTTTGGTTAAAACCATTTCTTGATTTTGACTTTATCTTTTGGTACCTTTTAAAAAGTGGAGTTATCTAGGAGCATTGTTCCATTCATCCCAGGATGCTAACTTTTTAAACTGGTTTACAGGCGAGATCAACTGTGGCCTGAATTAGATCAGATACTTAGAGACGAGGATGATGTGAACTCTGTGTCCACCCCATATACTGCTGCAATTCTTGAATACCGAGTCGTAATTCATGATTCTATGGATATATCTTATGCGGATAAGCAATTAAACATGGCTAATGGGAATGTCTCGTATGATATTCATCATCCATGCATGTATGTCTTTGGTAGTCTTTATGTTTACTTCTCATTTAAATTCTTCTTTGCATATTGATGACCTCCAACACTGAAACCCATGTGCAGAGTTAATGTCGCAGTTCAAAGAGAGCTTCACACATCAGAATCTGATCGTTCATGCATTCACCTGGAATTTGATATTTCTGGCACAAGCATCAAGTGAGTTTTTATTTTCTTATTCTTTGTATTGTGATTCTAATTGTGGACAGGTTTTTATGGCTGGACGTATAATTTCTTTGGTTGATCCAGTGTAGAAATACCAGTGGCATAAATCTAAATAAACCTGGGTGGGCAGGGGTAAAATTCTGAAGCTGGTTTATCTGTTACATGGGTAGTTGAGTTGAAATATACCCAGAGCTTAATCTTACCATTTGGACAGATTCGGTCATATCCAGAGCTTAATACCTTAAATTGTGATTCATTTATCTGGATCCAGCAGTAATGTGTGTCTGGGATCTTGAGCTTTTCTCAATTCTCTTGTCCTGATTGGTTTTTGCATTCAAGCTTTTAATGCCTTTGCTTCCATGCAGGAGTGGATTATAGCATAATAATTGTCGCATAGCACCTATTTGATAATAATATGTGTTCATCTTTGAATTGTGAAATCTCATTGCTTGGGTGTAGATGCGAAGAGTTGAATTCATTATCACTTTTTTCGAATGTTTATGGAATCATCTGAAGCTTTTCTTTTGAATAATTTGTTTTATGTTAGTTCATCGGATCCTCAATTAGAAATATTAACTCAAATAAGCTGGGTTCTAAATCTATATATATTAATTGAAAAGAAAATCTTTTTGTTTATTCTTTTTTCCCTAAAATATTAGGTTCGGGAATGTTTTTTGTACCCCAGCAGGCAATGACATTGAGACTATATTCTGTTCATAGAATGTGACGTGGCATAAGCAGGCATCCTAAGCCAGCCTGCACTTTCATTTTTCTGCTGAATCTATGTTGCTGTATTTACTGATTTTACTGAATGGTTATCCTCTCCTCCTCCTGATTGCCCTTCTAGATATGAAACTGGAGATCATGTCGGTGTTTATGCTGAAAATTGTGATGAAACTGTTGAAGAAGCAGCAAAACTGTTGGGGCAACCTTTAGATTTAATTTTTTCTGTCCATGCTGACAAAGAAGATGGTACGACTTTGGGAGGCTCGTTGCCACCTCCTTTTCCAGGCCCTTGCAGTCTTCGAACTGCTCTTGCTCGTTATGCAGATCTTCTGAATCCTCCAAAAAAGGTGCTCCCCCCTCAAAAAATGAATAAATATCATGATTCTTGTTATTATTTTTTGAATTAACAATGTATATTTATTTTGGAAGTCAGAATTTAACAATTATTTTCCTCTTTCCTTTCTATGTTTGTAGACTAGTGGTAATTTTCCTGTCCTATTTAAATTCTGAATCATCTAGATTTTCAGGCTGCTTTGGTCGCATTAGCTGCTTATGCAAGTGAACCTAGTGAAGCAGAAAAGCTAAAATTCTTGCCATCTCCACAGGGGAAGGTGAGCTAGTTTGCCTAGTTCTTGTATTAGTTTCCTTGTACCCTCTTGATATATCTGCTTCCTTTTTCTTCTTGAAGGAATTAGCTGGAAAAAGCAAAGCAAGCATCGAATTCTTCTTTTTGAGCAGTGCATTTGGTATATTCTTGAACGCTTACAATGTAATTTTTTCAGGATGATTACTCACAATGGGTTGTTGCAAGTCAGAGAAGTATCCTGGAGGTTATGGCTGAGTTTCCTTCAGCAAAACCTCCCCTTGGTGTATTTTTTGCAGCTATAGCCCCTCGCTTGCAGCCACGTTACTATTCTATCTCATCTTCTCCAAGGTGACTGTTGTATCTGAATTATCTGCATATAATGACGGAGGTACCATATGGCATAATGATGAAATTAGCAATTAATTGATCTCATTGATTACTGCAGATTTGTTCCCAATAGAGTTCATGTAACTTCTGCTGTAGTTTGTGGACCTACTCCTACAGGTCGTATTCACAAAGGAGTATGCTCGACTTGGATGAAGGTATGGTTGGGTAGGCACAGAAATAAATTTCTGTGTTAGTTTCTTGAAACTGTTCTTCATTTATCCCCAGCCCTGGGTTTGGTACTGGTGATTGCTATACTAGAAAACTCGGTTGCTTAATTCTTTTGAGTTGTATGAATAATGGAACAGAATGCAGTTCCCTTGGAGGGAAGCCCCAACTGTAGCAAGGCACCTATTTTTATTAGGACATCTAATTTCAAGTTGCCTGCTGATCCTTCAATTCCAGTTATCATGATTGGACCCGGGACTGGCTTGGCTCCTTTTAGAGGATTCTTACAGGTATTTAAAACTTCATTTTCTGGATATCTCCTATTCTCGTGAAGAGGAATCTGAACAAGTGTTTCCACTTCTCCAGGAAAGATTGGTCCTGAAAGAAGATGGTGCTCAACTCGGCCCTGCTCTATTGTTTTTTGGTTGTAGAAATCGCAGAATGGTATCATATTATTCAATCTACTCCGGCAGTTTCACAAGTTATATTCATCTAGTTGAGACACTTCTGCATAACTTATTAACTTCATCTTCGATTTCAGGACTTCATTTATGAGAATGAACTTAAAAATTTTGAGGATCAAGGTGTGATATCAGAGTTGATTGTTGCATTTTCAAGGGAGGGCCCACAAAAGGAATATGTTCAACATAAGATGATGGAAAAGGTCAGTTAATTCTTATGTGCTATAGCTGCTTTATTTGATCAATCGCAGTCAACTAACTTTTGTTGTTGTGCAGGCCGACATAGTTTGGAGTTTGATCTCCCAGCAAGGGTATCTTTACGTATGTGGTGATGCCAAAGGGATGGCAAGAGATGTACATCGTACGCTGCATACTATTGTCCAAGAGCAGGTAAATGCTCTCTCTCTCTCTCTCTCTTAAACACACGCATGTGCTTGCATACAGGGATACATCTGGAAAGTTTTGTCTTAGTTTGATACCTGGTTGTTCTGGGGGTCCTCATCCATGACTTTCATGTGCACTGTTTCATCTATCCTTTTGGGAAGTCACTCCTTTTTGTAGTTTTTCATGGATGTTAGGTGCTATGCTTTACGATTTGAGTTATTTTCTATGCTCTCACATGTTTTTCCTGCATTTTGATGATTAGGAACAAATTTTATGAGAATAAAATGATTATTTTGATTTATTTCGTCTCCTATCTGTTATGTTGGCTTATACATTGTATTTGCCAACATGTCAGTGCTATGGGGAGAGCTCTTCCATTGAATCCATCTTAGATTGCTAACGCCATTGGATGATTTACTTTGCTTTATTTTTCTGTTTTTCCCTTTATCTTACTTCTCAGTCACATGCATGAGAGACAAAATACTTTCTCCTTATTTTTTACTAAATCCAAATCTCTACTTGAGTACTGCTTTATTTGCCAAAAGTGAACATGTGTGCTTCATAGGTTTAAAATAAACCAATCTGAATGCTGAACGTAAATTCAAATTTTGTAATTTGCTTTTGAACTCCCTTTGATTAGGTAAAATTATAAACATTTCAGATATCTTGGTTCTTTTTAATTTTGCTGTATCCTTAAATCAACTTTAGTCTTGTCAGGATGAATGAACTTGCTTTTGGCTACTTTTTCGTACACATGATGGCTTGCTTCAGTTCTTCCGAAATGCAATCAGCCTGTACTTAAGCAATTGAAACTTGAGACTAGAATTAAAGACTGCCTGATTTTTAGCATTTGATTCTGTAAAAGAAAAAAACAGTTGCATTAGCTGATGGTGGAACTGATAGCAATCTAGTTCCACATAGTGCTAACATATTGGAACCTTGTTTGGTGTGAGATTTTGAAGAAAACCCACTAACACATCTTATGAGTTGAAGATATTGTATAATGTTTGCTATATAGGGAAAAAGGGTAGATTACTGAAACTTTGTTTTCTTTAGAGCTTGTAATTGGACTTTGCTAAATCACTCAGGCATAATCTTTTGTTCATTTGTACGTTCAGGAAAAGGTGGATTCCTCTAAGGCGGAGGCCATTGTGAAGAAACTACAAATGGATGGGCGGTATCTCAGGGATGTTTGGTGACCGAATTATTTCAGTTCCTTGTCAGAAATTGTTTGGTGCATTACGAGCCTGCCAATTCTTTTTTCTTCTACGTATCAAGTTTGTTTATCAGATTCCTCTCAGCTGCGCTGGGTGCTAGCAGCTAGGGACGACCTCGAACAGTCCAAAACCCAAGGTCTGCATTCCTGGTGACCTTTAAAGTTTTGTCTGCTAGGTTGTGGGCTTCTCTTCAATGGAGAAAAACTCAATATACCTTATGCCTGTAATATTATTTTTTTTCTTTCTAAAATTCAAATTGATACAAAAGACACCACTCATACTAGTTAGTGGCTGATTTCAGAGCAGCAAGTGATTGTAGGATAATTTACATGGTTTTGTAACAATAGTTGTTGTAAACTAAGAGAAGTTGGAATAATGCTCTCTGGTTGATGTTGAGGGTAAACTATTAAGCTATTTGTTTCTTTTATCTTGAATTCTTCGTTCCTCCTCAATGTTAGGGATGAATAAGCATGTGGAACTGAAGAACACTTGGCAGGTAACACTGCAGTCTGATGGATTTATTTACCACATTTTTAGGTATGGCGGTTGTAATATTTTGCCAGTGAAGATAGAAAAATGGTAGAAAATATTTGGAACTTCTCTTTGACTGTATCATACATTCATCAGTTACCAGAATCTAGCTTTTCAAAGGGATCCCATTCTGAGTAAAGATGGTGAGTGCCTCAACAGAAATGAAGTTCAGTGACTGAATAATCTGTGTTTTTTTGGTTTTGGGGAAGGTTTTTTTTTTTCCAGGGAACGACCTACAGAGGGAATAAATTCTCCTCTCTGAATTATGATCTTTATAGTTTATGCCATAATGGTATTGAAACTGATAACTCAATGATGGATTGGTGGGAAGGGTTCTCCTCCTTTTTTTTTAAAGATTATTATTATTATTATTATTATTATTATTATTATTATTATTATTATTATTATTATTATTATTATTATTATTATTATTATTATTATTATTATTATTATTATTATTATTATTATTATTATCTTTTTTTTTGGGAGTGAAAAGAAAGGCTGCAGCCTGCAGTTGGACATTAACTTAATTGAAGAAATTTTCTTCAATTTAAATAAATAGAGTTCGACGATTCTCATCTTTTAAAAAATGTTTATTAATTCATAAAATATAATTTTCTTTCTTATGAGGTGATTTTACATACTTTTTTTTTTTATAATTCAAATAAATTAATAAAGTTAAGGAGAAAGAATGTAATATTTTTAAAAGTTTTTTATAATTTAAATAAATTTTGTTCACAAATATTTCAATTCAAGTAGTAGGACTGAAGAGAAAGATTGTAATATTTTATAAATAGATTAATTTTAACAATCAGTGAAAATCTGGATTGTATTTTTTTCCCCCCTTTTAGTTAATGCTTCTGGATGTTGGAGGAAATTAACAACTCTGAAGTGTTCATTCACATAGATGTGATTTTACAACTTGTCAAATTCCTTCCCTTCACATTTTCCACTAAAATTACCCTTTGATTTTGGGGAAATTGCATAAACTTTGTTTTTTATAGGCTTTTTTTTTATACAAAATATAATATATACCATACCTGTTATAAGTTTTTAATACAATAATATATAATATCAAATCTATTTAAATAATTCTTTAATCCTAAATAAAAAGGGGAAAATAGTAGTATTAAACACAAGGGGTGTTGAAGTAATTTATTGTATTTATATTTTTTAAGGAAAAATTACCATATTTATGTCTACAATTAAAGCTTTAAGGGAATTATAATTCTCTAATTTCATTTCAAACTAAAATTAAAATTTAATCTTAATTTAAATATATTATTATTTTAAAATATTTTTATTTCTTAAAAATTATCATCCAATCACTAACACATCATATTTGGATCCCACTTTTTAACCGAAACTTAGCTAAGCTGGAGATTAATCATGACGAAGAGCACGTGGAAAATACACCTCAATCACGAGGGCTTAAACGTCATTTAAGACTCGGTTTCTTGAGTCCAAAATAACTCCCTGTTACGCTCGTCACGCGCACTTCGTATCTCCACTTCAACTCTCCGCTGCGTTTCTTCCGTCGAAGTTTCCGGAGTGCGCGTGTCGTCTACGCTCCTTCAACGGACGGTCTTGCAACTCCAGCTCCGTTCACTTATAACGTCGTCGTGTCAATCATCGTCTTCCCCTTTAGGGGTTTTCCTCCCTCTCCGTCTTCCTCTTTGCGTCGCTTAAACCCTCTGTCTCTCTCTAGGGCTTTAGAATTTGATTGCATAAATTAGGTAACAAGTAAATTTTGAGCATGCAATTATAGTCAATTCCGGAAAAAAAAAAAAAATACAATGGTGGAGAAATCAAAGAGGCAGAAGAAGAATTTTGTTAGCGAAGAAGATATTTCTACTGTTTTACAAAGGTCGGTTCACATTTCATTTGACTTTCTTGAGAGTTTATTGGTGAATTTTTTTTCCAGCTTTTTACCGGATAAAGTATGATTTTTAAATTTTTTTTTTTCCTTGGGGAATTTGAAGGTATACGGCCACGACGGTGCTGGCGTTGTTGCAGGAGGTGGCGCAGGTGCGAGATGTGAAGATTGATTGGAATGCGTTGGTCAAGAAAACCACAACAGGAATTTCCAACGCGAGGGAGTACCAAATGCTGTGGCGTCATTTGGCTTATCGGGACTCGTTGAACGATAGACCGGATGATGCTGCTCACCCCATGGTAGATAGCAATTTATGTATATGCGGGTTTCTTTATTTATTTTGGGTGGACAAGATTAATCTGAAGCCTGAGTGTGGAAGTTGGAGCTCGTGAGTTTTTTTTTTTTTTGAAACTAAAATAGAGAAAATCTGCAGAATGTTCATTTGTGCATCAGTTCATGAACGTGGCAATGGTATTCTTGTTGTGACTTGATAATGCCTTTAGGCTCAGCTTTTGTGTATTTATATGGCAGGATGATGACAGTGACCTAGAGTGTGAACTGGAAGCTTTTCCTGCCGTAAGCAGTGAAGCTTCAGCAGAGGCTGCAGCATGTGTAAAGGTAGAAGTTATCTCTAACGGGCAGCATGCAATGCATATGCTTCTGTGGCTTTGTCTTCTAAATTTCTCTTCAAATTAGAGTGTTCCAAATTCTCTTGCTTGGAAGTGATATCCTTTGGTTATTCGGGTGCCTCTTTATTGTGTACTTCCAAGGGGCTTCTCATTGTAAGGCAATTATGACTGTAAATTATATTGTACAGCATGCTTTGATATATGAATATGAGGTGATATGTGGCAGGAATCTTATTCCTTGAAACTCTTTGCAAGATTTCAGAACTTGCCAATTTGTATGCAAGGCTTTGCTTGCAGTGGGAAGAAATAATCTGTTTTATATTAGCTTATATGTGGTAGAAATAGATTTGTTGGAAGCTTTTGTTTTATTTTATTTTTTAAAATGGGATTGGTTTGTATTTTCTAATTTTTCTCGAGGTTGAGCAAGAAAATCTTCTGACTTGTGAGATTTGCACTTCAACATATGATCTTATTGCAGTTGCCACCAATCTGTTCTTTTGCATGTATGCACATCTTAGCTATATTCAATGTCTATTGTTGACCAGAATTGCAGATCTTCCTTGTTTATAGCCAAACTTCTTATCTACTCTTCATTTTGGAAACCTTGATTTGAACAGGTATTGATTGCATCTGGTGTATCAAATGATCCAACTGGCTCAACAGTTGAAGCTCCACTGACAATAAGTATACCCAAAGGCCAGATGTCCAAAGCTACAGAGAACTCACAATCTGCTATTTGCACCCTGGGAACAAACATAACTGTTCCAATTTCTGTACAGAAACAGTCAATGCCTGCTAATACAAATGCTGAAGGATTGGATTCTAATGGAGCAGCAAATACAAATTTGCCTCGACGGAAACGAAAACCCTGGTCACCCGCTGAGGACTCGGAGCTGATTGCAGCTGTACAAAAGTGTGGTGAAGGAAATTGGGCTAATATTCTGAAAGGAGACTTTAAGGGTGATAGGACTGCCTCACAACTATCTCAGGTTCCATTTTTCTCTTACCTAGTTTTGTGCTTGATGGTCCAATTATTTTTGTGTTTGTTTGCACCTTATCAATTATGCATAATCCCCCACAACCTGAATGATGCATGAAAAAACTCTTTCTTTTTCAAAGGGGAGGTGGAGATAGTTGAAATGTTTCTTTGCATGTAAGAAGAGCTGTCTAATTAGAAGGTTTCCTTTTGGATAAGGAACATAAGATTTAAAGAGTTTTTAGGATTTTCTTGAATGCTTTACGAAGGGCTGTAGAAATTTGAAAGGGAGATGGTGAGAGAAGTTTGTATGACAAATGGGTGCAATTCAGGGGCTAACTAAAATGTTCGTTGCTGTCAATATCAGAATTTGGAAAATGTAAGTATTTATGATGGATGGTTGGAGGTAGGGGCAGCAATATTGAACACGACACGGTTATAGCGGGTTAGGGTTGGGGTTTCGCGGGTTCGGGTCGAAACAGGTTGACTCGTTTAACTTTAAACGTGTACAGGTCATAAACGGGTTCAACCTGTTTTAACCCGTTTCAACCCGCGAACCTGTTTAACTTTTTTTAATATTTATATTTAATACTTTTTGTAATACCCTACAAATTTTACTATAGAAAATTAGATAATTTAATTTTTTACATGAATTAATTGAATTAAATTTTATTATATGAATTAATTAAATTGTTTGTGTGTCTATTTTGTTTAATTATATGAGACATCTTAAAGAAAATAAATGATGTTAATGTGATTATTTGCTTGATATATAGTAAATGAATTATTCTTAATTAATTATTATTTAGTGTCTATAATAATAATATTAGTACAAGTTGGTAAGCAACAACCTTACGCGAGTCTAAAGGGGAAGGTTAGACCTTTAGAAAATAACGTATGTAATATGCCTACAGGCCGAATCGAATATAGAATGAAAAGAAGCTCGTGTGGTGCATTTACCAGAAGGTAAGGTTCACTCAGCATCGATTGACCAGTTTGTATACTATGCTATTTCTGACATTGGGACAAAGACAATTTGAATTACACCCTACAAGGACAAGCCTTCCTTTCGTACTCGTTTTTTGCTCTCCGTTTGCTCTTTAAAATTCCTGGCATGCCACGACAATATTGTTGTTCTAAATATCTAGAGAAAATAATTTCTTGAATAATCTAATTTTATTGCAAAATTACATTTGTTTAGATTTTTAAGATTAAATCTTATGAATTTATTAAGATCTCTAAATATTTTGCGAGATGGTTTGTTATTTTATTGGTTATTTATGACTTTACGGACTATTTTATTAGTTTTTTAATTTTATATAATTTGATTTGATTTTTTCAAATTTTTTGTGTAATGGTGCACAGATTGGCGGGTTTAGTAGGTATTCGGATTGACGAATTTAGTAATTATCTATTTAATTTTTGTGTCTAATTGTGTCATGTCGTGTCAACCCGTTTTATAACACGAACACGACACGAAAATAAATGGGTTGACACGACATGACACGTTTATTAATCGGGTCGTGTTTGGGTTGACATGTCAAGTGTAATTATCTCAAGTTGACACGATCCGCCAACCCGAACACGACACGATTGCCACCCCTAGTTGGAGGAGAGTAGGATGTGGTTATCAGTCATGTTCAAGGAATAGCTGAAATAGGAATTGGCCTATGATGAAGTGTGGTTTAACCTACGAATTCTGAACAAGCTATCATGGGATATGCTTTCCTTAGTTAGCCAACAGATTAGTTATAGCTGAAAACGTATCCTCTTGGGGATGGTTTGGCCTGACTAGCACATTTGTGATCTTAATTGGACAAGGTTTATTCTAGATTTTTCCTGAAAGAAGTAGAAATAATTTTTAAGCGTGCAAAGTTAAACCTAGCTTTTTCTTGAAAGAATTAGAAATTTTAAGCATGAAGACTTTGAAGTCATGGATACTATGAGTTTTTTGTTTAGAGTAAAGCATCATAATTCTTCCTCTCCTTTTACTATTGCTTATTTTTTATTGCTACCTGAAAGCTTGTGAAAGCTCTCAAGCCTGTGAAGTTTGAGTATCATGGATTCTGCCATTTGAGATGGATAGTTATGTTAAGCATATAATGCATATTTCCTAATTATGTTACAAACAAGGAAGCATGATATTCTGCTTTTAGACTGTTTGCTTCATAATTTTTATTGAGATGCAGGAAGATAGCTTATCTATGTTACCCCACTGCTCTGTCACTTTAAACTAATCTCTACGTCTTAAGTCCTCAAAGAATCAAAACAGGAATCAATAAGTAGCTCTCTGAGTTAAAAAAATGATATGGTTGACAAGATGCAGTGACTGCTAATGGTGTGGTATAGATAAGGTGTTGGGGAAATAAATTATTCGGGAAATTTTTCTTTCAGTTTTCTAGCTCCTAACGTGCCTTCGTAAATTAAGAAGTAAAATTTGGTATTTGGTTTTGTCAGTCTGTGATGCTTTATACATCTCACTATATTTTGATGTCAAGACCTGGTGATCAACGTACTTCCTCAACATGTACAATCATGCTTTCCTACAGTGGAATACTTTTGGCCCGTGAAGTATCAGTCAATGGTTAAGTTGTTGACATATTAAAAAAAATCCGTTGTTATCTAGCATGGTTAGGATGTCTGGGTTTTGCCCAGGTTTCCCGGGTTCAAATCCCGGCAACGGAATGGTATGTAGAAGTTTAGGGAATTATATATATTCTGGTATAGATTTTCTACACCAGGGATGGTATGAGTTTGTAAAGAAAGAAAACATTTATTTAGCTCACATATATACACCATTTAGGTTGCCAGTCTATCCATGTTGTATTTCTATCTATTGCAATTGTTACTGCTCTTGATTTGCCTTCGAGTTTCATATTAATATCATGGTACCAAACATGTGCAGAGATGGGCCATCATCAAGAAACGTACTGGCAATTTGAATGTAGGAACTGGCTCACAGATATCTGATGTCCACCTGGCTACTCGACGGGCAGTGTCTATGGCTTTGGGGGAGTCCCCGTTGCCCATGATTGCTAATGGTAGTCATCTCTTCATTTCTTTGTACTTGTATGGTTAACTATGGCTACAACTGTCAGAAATTGGATTGTACTTCCTGTTCTGTCACCGTTTTGATGGGGAATTACTATGTTCTGCTTTACTGAGACTTCAACTTGGAAGCTTTTCTCCTTCTGTTGCCTTGTACTTCATGGTAAATGAATGTATTTGGACTCTCCCTCATGAACAAAGAACATGTGTTCACATCCTGACTAACAGCAGGTATCTGCAGTGGAGTAACTTTTTGTTAACATATAAGAACATGATCTGTGTGATGTGAGAATGCTTATACCGAAATGTTTTCTTTTCTTCTGATTGTTCTTTGCTTGGATAGATGTTTGGCTCATATCCTAGATTTAGGATGAGCTTTTCAATGCCAAGCGTCATAGTGGGGTGATGGAAACTTCAATTATTTATTTTAGGGTTGTTAGATATTTGAATTGGAAGTTGGTCTAGTGTCTTGTATTCAGTTTGCAGTTCCAAACTGGTTAAATTTGAACCCAAAAGTTTCTTTATTTCATTTTTGGGCTTTTTCTTCTAAGTGGCAATGTTGGATATAGATGATTACTCTGATATTTCAATTGGCTCGGATATATGTTTGTTTTCACTGCAACCATAAGTTATATCTGGTTGAAATTTTATTTAGCAGGAGCAAATTCACAAGCTGCACATAGTAGCCTTGGACAATCTGCTGGTACTGAAACTTCATCCAGTGGTACCCAATCCCTGCCTGCATCTCAACACGATTCTGTTTCAGCAACAGCACTAGGACAATCAGGGACATCAAAAGCTCGAGTGGCCCCAAAAAAACAATCTACAAAAACTACGCTGAGCCCAGAATTGATGGTTACAAAGTCTAATCTTAACCCAGATTCAATGGCCTCAAAGTCTACTCTCAGTCCTGATTCATTGGTTAAAGCTGCAGCAGTGGCTGCTGGAGCCCGCATTGCTACCCCCTCAGATGCTGCATCACTACTTAAGGCTGCCCAGTCCAAGAACACAGTCCATATCATGCCTGGAGGCTCTTTGATGAAATCATCTATTGCAGGAAGTTCAAACTCATTACCTAGTAATGTGCACTTTATTCGTACTGGCCTGGCATCAAGACCTCTTTCCTCTTACTCCACAGCCCCAACAAACTCCTCACAACCTAGTGGAAATCATCTAGGGCAAGGCCCTTCTACAAAACCTGCAGCCACCGTAACTCACAGCTCTGGTGCTACTGGTCCAGATTTAAGTACACCGTCTGAGACAAAAAGTGGTGCTATTTCTGTCCCTCCTTTGGGGCCTGATGTGAAAACTGTTGAAAAACCTTCTGTCAATGCAGCTAAGACAATAAAAGAGCTTGTCCTAGAAAGTCAAGCTGGTTTTACAGACAAAGCGACAAGTAAACAATTGGAAGAAGATCAGAATGCTATTTCAAGCAGTGCGCCTGCAAATGTGGATGCTTCAGGAAATTCATTGAAAGATCAGGTAGAGGGAGATCAAACTCCTGTATTAAGCAAGCCATTAGAAGTGCAAGTTAAAGGAGATAAGGTTTTTGTTGTAGCCGATGCTTCAACAGTGCAAGATCGGATTGATTCCCCTGGCTCAAGTCTAGCAGCTGGCAACGGTTATCATGATATCAGTGAAAATGACAAAGCGGTGATTTTGCCAATTGAACCCACTGGCGAAATCCCCTCCGCAATCGAGGAAATTCAGGAAGATGGAATTGCGTCAGACAAAGAAGAGGGCCCGGAAGACATGATTGTAGATGGGAAGGAGGGAGAGAAATATTCAGCCCAACAAGGAACTGGTAATGGAGTTACCGTGTGAAGCAGCTTTGTTGAACTGACAACAGTTCAATGGCCGATGTGTGTTTATTCGTATCCATTTTTCTCGCCTTTCAGATTGTATGTAATTTTGCAGGAAGCAGCCACTTTCATTTAGATAGGAATACATGTGAAGCAGTAATTTCTATTATGTTTTTTTCTCTCTCAATGGTAAAAACAATATTAATTTGTAAATAAACATATTTGTTTTAAGAGGTTCTGCTACAAAATTCTAGCAGGGAAGCTGTTGTCTAAATTGCCTTCTTCCTATTGAAGCAAAATCCTTACTTCCCCAACTTCTCTTTGGGGATGTGCCTTATGCTTGAGTTGTTAAAATTTCATCTTCTTTTCAGTCTGTTATTCTTCTCTCCTAACCTTCTTTAAGCTGCAATTTGAAGTCATTTTTGGTATTTTAATTGCATTCCTTGATTCAAATACGGAAATTCTTGATGGAACAAAGTGAAACCTGTGAAATGCATTGATCCTTCACGGTGTTCAGGCATATGTGTTAAATAAGTCGTTAAACATGACGACTGCGTATGTGAGTGTTGATAGACAATTGCCTTACCAAAGCTCCTATGTTCATGAACAGAGACGCTAAAGGATGCTGCCAAGTCTTCTAACAAGAACAACAACAAAAAATGTACACTAGCTAGGAAGAAAGCGAAAGAAAAACACTATATTGGTAAAGCTGTGGGATCACTGTGCTGCTTTTGAAGTGCTGGACTCATGCAGGCAAAGAATGAGGGTCTCTTCTGCTTCTTAAGCTTCACACCAAACAAGAAAGACCGCAAGGGGATTCTGGAGCGAACTGCTGTATATCTGGACTGCTGCCGTTTAACAGAAACATCAAACACATCATCTAGTTCTTTCAATGTCTTCTCAATCTCAGCTTGCAGGTTTTTCACTCGTTCAAGACCTGATTGCAGTTCATCAGCAACCTTAATGTTCTCCTGTTTCATATTTAAAACCTCGCCTTGAAACTTCGCAGCTTGATAGTCATCAAGCTTAGCAACTTCTTCTCTGGAACCCGCATTTGACAATCTTGTTATCTCTTCCTGTATGCTGGATAGAGATGATAATCTGTTTTCCAAGTCATCTTTGATCACTGCATTTTGATCTAACGACAGCGCGAGCTCAGTTTGTATTTCTGTCAGGTGCCTGTATATTGGACGGATATCTGAGCTGAGTGACTGTTGATTTGCGATTCCACCGTTTTGCTTCTTTTCCTTCAGTTTAGCTATCTCTGCTTGCAGATCCTTAACTGTAGTTTGGAATTTTTGTATTTGCTGAAATGAGGTACTGAACCTCATCCAGAATTCTATGTTCTCCTCCAGCAACTCGTCAATGTCTGTGCGAATTTTTTCTTCAAGAATGGAAAACTTAGGAGATTCATCTACATTGATGACCTTGATGCCTTCATCCTCCCCTACATGGGAGATATTTGGTTGCTCAAGACCAGTTGATTCTTCTGTTGTATCTTCGGATCCGTAGGTTGCTTCACCTGACAAATCTTGGAGTCTCTTCTGGTCTCTATTGATAGACTGATCATCAGAAACAGGGGAGCTTGTTACCATGGATTCCCTTTCTTTTGGTTCTGCAGTCTCATCTTGGTTTTCCTTAAACATGCTCAGTTTCTTCTGTAGCGACTGAATCTCTGCATCCTTTACGGCATTGGCACTTCTGAGGACTTTAATCTGTATGCAGTATTGGAAGAGACTAGCTCGTTTTTTCTTCTCAACTTCATTGAGCTTCTTCCTTGCTTCCTTGTAATTACTAAGAATTGACGTGTACTCTTGCAGTAGAATCTTCTCCCTGTCGTCTAATCCATTTAGAAATAGCTCTCTCCAGTTGGGCTGATCATCTTCTTCCAGGCCAAATTCATCTGTATTGACTTCATTTTGCAGCATAACGTGCACATTTTGTTTCTTTGGTTCATAATCATTGCCTGCAAGACAACTATATGTTATTGCCAAGAAAGGTATTTAAAACACATAAATTTACTCTTACTTGGCATGATCAGGGATACCTTGATCTTGAAGGTTGTTTTGTTTTACATTCTCTACCATTTCCACACCTCTCGACACAGTCAAGATGTTACCATGATCTTCTATATTTTCACTTCCATTAAACCCTTGCTGTAGTTGATTGGTTTTTGAAATGAGATGTTCAGAACTACAATTATGTTTTTCTGGACTCAAGTTAGTGTGGTCATTCACTTTGCACCAGGAGTTGCTTTCATGTTCCAATATGGTGTTACTGTGACAATGATTTTCACTTTGCTTTGATTCATATTTCATTTCCACATTTTCAGCAGAAACAGTTGAATCCTGACTTTCACCTGATTTTCCTTCTGAACCATGGTGAAGAACAGCTTCCTCTGGGCCTATTGGCGAACCAGAATGCCTTCTTTGGGACCAAGAGTAGCTTTCTTCTGCTGAGGTGGAAGAACAGAGACCAGGAATTTCTCCTTTCTTTTCATCATATTTCATTTCTTCACCTTTAGCTGGAACAATTGAAGCTCCACTTTTATCGGACTTTTCTGGATTGACATTGAGAAGATCTCCTTGACATTTAGATGAGTATATATAATTGTGATTACCTGTATCGGACAGAAAAAAGTCATCCTTGGGGGCTTCTGCTCTCGTATCCCTATCAATGAATAAATCACAAGCTGTAACATTGTGCTGTTCCTTGAACCCTCTACTTGAAGCATCAATATGACTGGCTCCAAATGGACCTTTTATCAGTTTGGTGTCAATGCCATTGCCTTTGTTAGACTGAATAAGATATCCTCTTTCCCCTCCAGAAGATGTAGTACATTCTGGAGTACCTCTTGCTGGACTTCTGGGAAAATAATTCATGCTAATTTGTTG
This sequence comes from Voacanga thouarsii, assembly GCA_026120185.1. Lineage (NCBI taxonomy): Eukaryota > Viridiplantae > Streptophyta > Magnoliopsida > Gentianales > Apocynaceae > Voacanga > Voacanga thouarsii. The sequence continues at coordinate 1,147,805 of JANUWF010001723.1, read as the reverse complement.
GTTTGCCTGGAAAAGGCTTTTGTCATTATTGTTTTCAGACATGCTGCTATCCCACAGATTATGTTCTTTTTCTGTCTCCTGCAATACCACGTCCTTCATAGCCACTGAATCATATCCATGAACTATCTTCTTTTCATTCTCCCTGAACCATTCTTCTGATTTCATATTAGGACCTGCTTCTGATGTAAAATTCAGTTGGCTTTTGGCTCTGTTGGACAGATAATTGTTGTTGGATTCAACTTTGCTGGAGTCGCTATGATCCATGATATCTTTGCTGTTGACTTCCTCAAGCACTGTCTCACCATCTGAGACCACCGAAGTGCGACCTGAAGTAATCATCACCTCCATTGCCAGAACTCCAGGTTCTGTATTAGTATCTGAACTGGCTATCATTTTGCAATTTTGCAGATAACTTGGGATGGTTTGTGCAAGTTTCTTTTGCTCCCCAGCACCACAGGTACTTTGCCCTAGTAAATTAGTTTTCTGTCCTACCTCTTTTGTATTTACACTATTTGTGGTTGCCACTTCCTGCAATTGAACCTGCTTCGCTGAACTGTCACCTAAAACATCTGTAGCTTGTGTGCAGGAACTCATACTTTCATCCTCCTCATCTGGTTTCACAATCAGCAATTTCTCCGAGAGATCATCAAGATTACAACTTGCTTCAGTGAATTGAGTTTGGAGGTGATTGTTTTGTTGTTTGACTCGTTGATTAAGACTCTGAACTCTCTTCAGTTCTTCTTCCAGCTCTCTTACCTTGTTGTTCTCGCTGCTTGCGTCATCAATTAGCGTTTCTTTTTCCTCTTCTAAACTTTGAATGTGCATGTGGAGCTCATTTGCTTCTGAAGCTAATCTCTTTACATAAGCCCTCTGAGAAGATGCAGCATTTTTCAAGCTTATAACCTTGTCCACAAGTTCGTCAACTTTCTCTGCAAGTTTAGACATGGTAAGAGAATTTCCTATGTTAGCTTGCAACTCCTCTTTTATCTCCCTCTGCAGTGTGTCCAAGACATGAATGGTTTGCTCTGCAAATCCTTCTTCTTGTTCCAGTTTATTTTTTTCCAAGTTTGGGCTCGAAAACTTGTTTTCTTCCAAGTGCTCCTGCAGACCTGCCTGGTTGCAGGTAAGTTTCTCCTTTAGTCTCATGAACTTTTCTTGGGCTTCTTGAACCTTTTGGAACTCTAAACGGGCATCTTCAGCTGCTTGCTCTTGTTGCCGTTGTAAATGTATCAAGGTCTCCTGGCATGACTTTAGGGCGGAAGCAGTCATTAAAGTTCGAGCCTCGTCATCCTCAATGACCATTCCAACCCCAAACTCATCCTGTAATTCACTGACTTCCCCTTGCATTTCAGTAATCTGCTTCTCAATCTCCCAGTACTTTTCCAGTCCACTTTCATATGAACTTCTGATAAATTCTTTTTCAGTTTGAAGGGCCAAAATTTCCTTCTGACGCCTATCAATTCTCTGAAGTGCCTCGGACTTACTCAACCCAGAACTTGGAACAGAAGCAGCTGCCTTCCCGGCATTAATTTTCAGCAGCCCCTTCTTTGACATTAGTCTGGTAGGTGCCTTTGGATTTTTCCTCATAACATTAGAAATTTTGGGGATGTTCAACTTGGGGACAGCAGGTGGATTTTTGGAGACCATATTGGATTCATCTGAAGGCAATGCCATGGCAGAAAACTTATCTACATCAAAATCATCATTCTCATCCAAGTCAAAAGGAACCCTTTCAGGATAAACAGTAGCAATAGCGCGATTGGCACTCTGAAGCTCTTTTGACAGATGATCATACCTCTCAGCTAAAGCTCTGTACCCCCTGAAAGCATCTTCAACAAAATTTACAATTTCTGGCCGCTTTCGATAGTACATTTCTGCCCTCTGCCTAAAGGTGTCCCCATCCTCATCGATGATTTTAAGTATATATTCAACTTTCTCTTCCATATCTGCAACCAAACAGTTAATTGAATTACGCTAGTCATAGTTATTCCGTAAATTAGTAGTATCAATACTAGACGTGCATGTTTCAATCCACATTAGTGTCATCAACTAGGGCTTATGCCAATTCAGCCCAAGCCATCTCTTTAACAACAGTTGGCTACCTCATTCCAAAAAAGAAAAAACAGTTTGACTATAAAATTTCATAGCAGAAGATGAATTGCATAGCTTCCATAGTTGGAACAGAACCATCACACACATGAATGACTGCTTAATATAAGAAGAAAATAACAGTTTTCACTTTTGCGATGATATTCAGTTACAAAATTTCTTCTTCTAAAATCTTAAAAAAAATTTGCTCCTATTGAATCACAAGGGTTTAGTGGAGCATGTGTAATTCTGTTCTTTATAGCCCTTACAGAAACTGCTTGTTTCACCTAAATTTACACACAAGATTAGGAAAAGAAATGAAACTGATTCTTGTTTCTTCTTAGTTGAACTTCCTTAAAATGCCCAGAATTCAGAAAGATGTTCACCGAATTGTAGAGTAGAAAGAAGGGCACCTTGCAGATTTTGGTCCAGCCATTTTGACTGCTTTGTCCTTACATGGCTAGCCCACCACCATGAATATGCATTTCTTGCGGCTCTCTGCAACATTCTGCTTCTTCTCTCTACTCGCGTTCTCTGTCTCAATGATTCTTTATTAAGCCACTCAAAAGACAATGTTATGAATATGCCATCTTCTTCTCTTTCACGTTGAATATGTAGCAAGAGAAATGGAATCAATGTCTGAAAAACCATGAAATGGAATGCTGCAATATTGGGGGAGACATGCTTGATATTGGCCAGACATGGAGGAGATCGAACTTGGTCAAACAAGAGTGTTGGATCATCCTCTATTGAAGCACAAATGTAGGATTCCATCAACTAACTTCTTGTCCAATTGGCATGTTCTCAATTTGCCAGGTTGTTCTTCTCAATGAGGCCTGCATGTCTTGTATTAATCTTAGAGAGCTTTTTTTTTTTTCCCTCCTGAATCTTTCTATGTAAGGATATATCTTGATCGATTAATATGCATTATTAATCAAGTAAGATCTTAGATTCGATTCATGTTACTCCTTTGTGACTCCACACCCAAAAAAAAAAAAAAAAAAAACTTTTTGGATATCTCACACCCAAAATAAAAATAAAAAAAAAACTTTTTGGATATCCAATCGTTGACCTATTGGTTGATCATTCTTCTTTCATTTTCAATTAATATATTTCTATTTGTTCTGGGGGATTTTGGTCTCAGTTCAAGATTTCATTCTAAAATTATTATGCCCACTCAATTTCATGGCTGTGTACTGTACAGGAATGTTTGGTATTGCTGACAGAGAATGGAAAGGCTGACATCAAATTGACTAAAAAAATAACCAAATACTTGAAGCCTCTTTGAAGGATTACAAGAAATATTACGTAATACGTATGTAATAAAAATATTAATTCACGTTAATATATTTCTAAATATACCTATACTAAATAAAAGGATTAACTCACGTAAATGTGTTACCTTTTATTTCTAGAAAAAATAAATTCTATACTTGACAAAAATTGATGATGAAGTCTAAAAAATAAGTGATGTGAACCTATAGCTATTGGGGACATGGCAAAGACTGCATCCTCCCCTTTCTTTTCAAACTTTCAAAATATGTTTTTCACATTCTGTCCGAGGTATACTTTTGCAGCTACAATCGTTCCTTTTCCTTTTAACTGCATTTTGCACACTCTTCACCCCTTCCTTAAACGAAAATGCTACCTAATATCATGAAAGCAGCTCTACTCTCTCTCTCTCTCTCTATATATATATATATATTAAGTAAAAACATGTGCCTCTCCTGAATATAGAGCAGTTATTGCATTAGCATGAACTCCATCAAGAGGGGACAAGATTTTAATTACACTATAAACAGAACTAATAGTTAAATTAATAAATACAAAGAATTGTCCAATTATTTACAGTAATCTGATTTTCTGTGTCAGACGGATCTACTTGCAGCAATTATGGTACAAGATGTACCTTTCTTGAGTAATATACACAGCTATTTACATCAAAGAATATTACAAGCACACCCTCTTTTTTGTTTTTCAATTTCATTTTCTTCCCCCTTCTCCTTCAACAAATTCAAGTCCCAAATAATAACCTTGTTCTGGAGAAAAGCAGAGATCAAACTCTGGATTTAGAAAGGGAGGAAGTATATGATCTCCATCATGAAAAAGTTTGTCTTTACTGCTTCCAATCCAATATCAACTAGCTTTCCCCCAAAAATAAGTAGAAAACCTCGTTCTCTGCACATAAAATCATGATGCTTTGAACCCCGTGAGCAACTCATCTTCTACTAGCAATCTGAAGATAATGTCAACATACTGTCCTTTATTATAGGACTATTAACAAGTCTTTTTTTTTTTTCCTCCTTTTTTCTTTTTCTTTGTTTTTTGATTTTCCAGGTAGTCATTTGTCATGCAATACCTAGATAAAACAAGTTGATCTATTAACATATAGCAAGAGCAGCAGGATGGATATTCACATGTAAAGCTGCCATCGAAATCAAATGTTCTGCAGAGATGAAAGCCACTGCTCCATTAATTTCTTGTTTTCTGCACCAAGAGGAAAATAGAAGATTAAGAATTGGACTCAAGGCATTAATCTCAGATGGGAGTATTGCAAATTGCAAATTGCAAATTGCTGCATTTTCTGAATGTGTGCAAATATAACTTCAAATAATTTACGGAGACAAGTATATAGGGTTCATCAAAGGATTCAATGACAGAAGTTCAAGATTCCATATTTTCATTCCAATCAACTCCACAGTAACTTTTAAGTTCAGAAGGAGGGGGAAATGCCTGAAAAGAAAAGGTGAAAATAGGAATGGAAAGAAATCACAAATTTTAGATGCAGATGATAGTAGTTCATTAGGAGTGTTTCTGCAGTTTCATGACAAAAATAGCTATAATTAATTAAAAATCAAGAGACAATATGCAGAATTCTGCATGCAGATAATGTTGATATAAGGAGACTGAAATGTACACCCCACCTCTCCGCCCCCACCATGCTTCCAATAGTAGGCATTTCCTTTTCATGTACTGGGCTAACAAACTACATTCCATATACATGCTTTGCTACTCTGGGCAGCATACTTAACAAATAGATTCCGTATCCCTTTTAGTATAATTTTTCCTCCAGCCGTAGTTGTATTTTCAAACTAGTCAAGTCATTCAATGGAAGTTCTCTAAAATTTTCTATAGGAGGTACCTTCGTTATGCTATAAATGCAATCATTGTGTGTGTACATATATATATTTACATTCTTATTACTGCATACCATCTTCAAATTCTCATTCCTTGCATCTACTTTATCAGTGCATTTTTCTTGATTTCTGGCAATGTATAAGATATAACAGATGATATTGTTACAACATTTAGAATTTTATTTTCAATTTCATAAACATCCAAAGTATGATTTCATCATGTAAGGTGGCATTTTGTGTAATCTTTTAATCACACATCATGGCCCCTAAGCGTCTATTATGTTCTACATTCTCTCCATCCTGCACTTTTACAACTTTCCATTTTTTTTTTTTTATTGGTCTTTTTTAAAACTACTTTCAGGTAATTAGTTTTGAATCTGAAGTGTTGGAAAATCAGTCATCATGCTTTCAGGTGCCTTTCTAAACAGCTACAACTATTGAATGAACTCAGGCTTCATGCAATTACACCTTAAAACTTTGTCTTGAATTTCTTCACTTAATTTTTCTATAATGACATGAAGACTAGCACTTAAGGCTGATCCCTAATATAAAGGCAAGGTCACAAAAATCTCCTTTTTATATTATCAAGAAGATCAAAGCCTTGTTACTAAATTCAAATCACATGAAAAGGAGAGATTTTTCTCACAAGAAAGATCCGGATAAGATATTCTTTTTGCCAATTCACAGAGACTGACATGATTTTTCCTAACAGAGCCCAGCATAATGATCCACTTCGCTGGCTTAAATTACTCATGATCCAGCTTGCTAGATATTTGAAACTGCAAAAATAGCTTTCTCTAAGAAATTCTTTTCTATAGCACCTTGAACATGCCATATAAAGTCACCAATAAGTTTAATATCAATTATCTACCGTGAAAAATATGTATATATATGTGGTAAAGAAAAAAAAAAAAGCAACTGAGGTTGGATTCCCAGGAAATAATTGCCAATGAAATTGCAGGGAAGAAAATAACAAAGTTTTACCTGTAGCATACAGATCTGGGATGCTGCCAATGGTGTTCAGAAACTTATCCTTTGAATTGTCTTCCTGATCTCTCTGGCCACGTCCATAGCAGGGAACCAGCACGGCAAAACTATTATCTGAATCATCATCACTATGGAACCCTGGCCCATGTGGCTCCAACCATCCAATTGACCAATCTGAATCATCTGATTCAGACCCTGAAAAGCATCCACCATCTGACGGAACAAGAACAATATCATATTCCTTGTCAACTTTCCTCTCCTCACGACTATGCCATTTTTTCTTAACTCGTCTAGAAGAAGAGTTAGTATTTCCCAGAGGAAATTTTAAAGTATCCAATTCCCAAATTCCAAACTCAGAAGTCTCAGGTGGAACTGTAGGATCCTTATGGTCCTTGCCACTCCAAAGCAACCACGATAAAGGTGTAAATGCCATAGACATATCAAACTGAATCCACGAACCGTTCAAAGCAAACAGGACTCAAAATCCAGACTCAGTAACTTAGGAAAAGAAACAGGCAAGTCGAATGTGCTCTCAATATGGCCTCAGAATCTGGATCAAGGCAGAATATCTGGAGGATTCTCTTATTCCTGTTGTAATTACAACGGGATCAAAGAATGCTCTCAACTGATTTGAAAACAATATTTACATATATATATATATCTGCCCAAGCTAAATCCTAAATCCACAGATTGAGATATTTGGGAGAGAGAAAACATAAACTGTTCATTATATGAGCAGGAACGTTAATTTAGTTTGGCAGGGAAGATTGCCAATTTAAGTCCCAGGCATGAATAAAATCTACCGTCTATTAAATTTCTTAATTTAGTCCAGCACATTAAACTTCAACAAGAAGGTACTAGTAGAAAAATGACAGCTAGTTAAAACTACCAAAAATTTGCCAAGACAGAAAGGAGAAGCCAAATTTGACCCAGAAAATTTAATTCCATTTAATTGAATATCTCGTCAAAAACCGAAAAACAATGGACTCCCTCAAGTAATCCAAATTCAATTTTGACACGTTCTCTAAACTTTCCAGTTACAGCTAAAGAATCTTTAAAGCAAACAAATAAGAAATAAGAATTTGTATCTGAAAATCCAAAGACCGTTACTCTTATTCTCTACCCTTCAAATCAATATCCTATCTTCTCAAATGATCCTGCATTCAATCAAAATTAAAGTTCTAATCTTTTTCTACAGATACAGGCAACCAGGGATGACAAAAATCAATGATGAACGAATCAAAGAACGCAACTTTTTCAAGAATTTCAATTTGGGTCTCTGAGAAAAAAAGCCCATATACTTTCTTTCTCCAGCAAAGTATCAACATTGATCGGAAATTCAATGCACGTAGACAACAAGAAGACCACGAAAACCATATCTATACAGATATATATGTTCATTATGTACCTTTTCCAACTCGAAAATAGATGATGGGAGCTTGTGCTAAACCAAAAAAGAACAAAACATTGATTAACCTTGAGCCCTTTCAAGGATTTTCCCTTGGATTTCAAGAAATGAGGTTTAGAGAGAGAGAGAGAGAGGAGGCGGCCAAGAAAGAGAAATCAAGAGGTAGTTCCTTGTACGTTGGCAGCCTTCAGGCATCAATAATTTACAGTATTGTTATACAAGATTAGTGCTGCCACCCTTTTTATAAGTAGGCTTCTGTCACTTGCCCATTAAAAAGGTTGGACTCTATCACTCTCAAACTTTTTTTTTTTTTTTTTTTTTGAAAAAACTCTATCACTCTAACATAATTACAGTTTTTTAAAATAGTAAGAGGTTGAATTCTAATATATTTAAAATTATAAATCATATACTAGAATGCAATGAATTTTTCAAAGAAATAAACAACTTTCAATTTGTGAAAAAGTAAAAAATTTTAAAATAATTTTTTATTCAATTCTTATCTCAATAATTTTATACTTCAATTATTCCCATTAAGATTCAATTCACATCATAAAAAATATCTGTAATTATTAAGCCACAGTTTGAAATTCAATTCTTATCTAATCTCCTCTTCTAGTTCATGGGGGAAAAAAAATCCTTTTGTATTATGATTGTCCACTTTTGGACTTTGCCCCCACCTCGATGAAATGTGAGGTTTTAAATGGTGGATGATGAGGGTAAGTATTAAGCTTAATCAACACTTTATTATATAATGTTTCTAGTTTATTTTTATTTTTTATGTAATTATCAAATAAGGGCAAAAAAAATAAGAAAATCCTACTATATATATATATATATATATATCAGAAATAGAAGCAAACTCAAATTTATACTTGATAAGAGGTATTCCTAACAAACTAAACCACCATATTATTGGTATAATATTTTTTTTTACTATTATTAATTTAATTCTTTTGGAGTTCATAAATATTTTTATCTTTTATTATAAGAATTGAATTCAGGATAAGTCAGGCAGATTTCCATTTTTTTTTTTTTTTTGGTTAAATAAAGATATTTCGAGGACTTTGATTGACGTGTTTTATTCCAAAGTGTATCTAAATTTTGTCGTATTGAAAGGTTGATGAGTATTAATTATTCGATTAAAGTGTTTGCCAGGTCAGATATATGGCGCCAGCACTCATAAGTGGGGCCAGGGTTGATGACGTGGAGGCTCCATTGTCCCCAGTCGTTTGCGTGTGATTGCGGTTCAAGAAACTTATAACTAAACTATAAGTCTAAGAAGACAACTTTGGTGGGAAATAATTTATCGTAGTTGGCAATGGACATTTTGTATATTCTTGGCCTAGATTCTTGTACCTCTAATTTTGCCTATTAAATGACAAGTTTACCCCTACCCTTCTTCAAAAGAAGTTCAATTTCTTCAAGTAAAGGTTATAATTAAATTGTATTTTCAATTCAATTGATTATCGAATTATAATTCTGAGTATAATTTATATTATGTAAAAAATATTTTAAATTATAAAATAAATATTCAACTATTGTTGAATATTTTTTTTTATTCTAATCAGATTATATATTTATATAAAATTTTACGGGTATGAATTATTTACGGTGTCATTTCATAAGAAAATAAGAATCCAATTTGTAGATAATTATTTCTGCTATTGCAAATTGGTTTAAGAATGTAATTTGTATATGAACGTGTAACATTCAAAACATGAAGGTGAAAAATATAAAAAAATAAATCGTTTAAAATGTGTTGAATATTAACATATCCAACATTTGGTTGTTGAACTACCTACCTAGACCAAGTTCATTGAATTTGCTATGTTTTCGAGTTAGCTACGTTTAATAAAGTTATTTTATGCATAAAAATAATAAAAATTATAGACGTGAATCGTATATATTGAAAAGTTATATTTTATACAGTAAAAATTGTATGATTTAACTTCTCAATGCATATAGTTTACGGATCTATTATCCATATAAAAACTTCTTATAAAATAATAGTAATTAAAATCATCAAGAAACTTGGGTGAAATTTCTCTCTTCATTTTACTGCCTTAGTTAAATTTGTATGTAAATTTTTTGCAAGCCAAATGTTGATTCTATTTCGAGGACTTCTAAATCTCGAAAAATTATATAATCTTCCTCCAAAAAAAAAAAACACACACACACACAAAATTGCACATCTTTATCCCGTTAGTTCATCAAATAAAATAGTAAAAAAATATATTGAAGGAACGAATATTGACGACTGTGTGAGTGTGTTTTTATTTTTATTTTTTAGTCATCCTCTGGAAATTGTTGATGTCTTTCATAAACAACCAACTTGGGCACATGGTTTGATCTTAGGTTTTGATTAAGACATTTTTAAGCAAAAAAATGGAGTGGGCACCATGCTTCTGTGGAGCCCTTTTGTCAAATTTATCTTTAAATGTTTTTAAATTTTTTTTTTTACAAATTTGATATTTATTTTTTGTTTTAAAATGTCTAAAATATTTATTTATTTTTCTAAAATTTTTGGTCTCCTAATGGCTAGTCATCCAATTTTGACAGAAGTCAGCATGTATCATTAGTCAAATAAATGTAGACCCCACCCCAAAAAAAAAATCCAATTTACCATTTTAACCTGAGACTACACCCCAATGCCTATGCCCTCTTTATCTTTAGATCCTCCTTTCAATACGCATAGTCTTCTAGTAATTTGATTAATTAAAAATTGTTATGAATTATTAGAATCTCCATTCATTAGTGGAGGCTCCACTAATTATGGATTTATGTGAATTATTAGAGAAGATTTTTGTGAATGTTCACCATTTAGTGGAGACACTATTAATTGAGATTAGTTGAAGATGATGTATGCCATGATGTATTCCACTAATTAGAGCTCTATAAATAGAGCTATTCTCTAAGCTTGTAATACACCATCATTTTGTGAAAGAAATATTAGTGAAAGAAATATTAGAGAAAGAATTGTGAGAGAAAGAAAAAGAGAAGTTTGAAGAGAAATTCTTGTGCAAAGAATAGTTAGAATTTTCTTAGTGTGTAGTGTGTAGATTTTATTCTAACACTACCCTAATTTTATAACACGTTATCAGCACGAGTCTCTACCGTTATTAAAGCCAGAAGACAGGTACGCATTTATTGATCTCTATGGCTAACCTCGCTAAATTCGAATTTGTAACCCTTGATATTTCTGAAAAAAAAAAATTATATGTCATACAGAAATGCATCTAAATACTAAAAAAAATGAGATCCATATGTCATGTGGATAAAAAGAAAGATTTGACCACCTGAAGATGGTCGTACTACCCACTGCACGGTATGAATGGTTGCACCTGAAGTTGTAAGATTGTAAAACCGTGAACTCCGTGATGTATAAAACTACATCTTAGTTAAAAATTTTGCGGAGAAAAAGTTACTGATGAAGTTATATTGGAGAAGACATTCTCTACTTTTCATACCTCGAATATTGTCCTGTAGTAACAATATCGAGAAAAATGGTATCCAAAATTGACAAATTTAACATGAGTTATTATTGAGAAATCATGAAGCCAGATGAACTGGCTCAACAGCACTCCCAGAAGTGAATGCTGTTGGCACCAGCAGAAGCCATCGTTATAGTCGTAGTTGTGGCAGTGGCCGTGGTTATGGTCATGGACACACTCGATATTTCCCTTATCACAGAGAAATACTGGCCACCTGAAGTGGAACAGAAAAGATAATAAGGGAAAAGATATTTCCATTAATAATAAGCATCACATCTTTTATTCATATCACTAGTGTTCATATGAACTTGAGGATACATGCTTATAGTTGCTCTTTTGTAATTGAGCTGACAAATTTAAGATGAAGGTTTGTAATTGTTCTTTTTCAATAGTTACATTAGAGGAAGACAAACAATTAGTAATTATGGACTTCAACTTCTCTTTTTCGACATCCTCCTCCTTTTCTTTCCCTTTTGAGCCAGCATCGAGACTAGCAACAGAATTAGCCGTAAAATTACTGCAAAATGAGTCTTGGGATTTTATGATCTCCTTAAGTTTATTATAATTAAATTTCTTATTATATTTGGCCTTGAAGCATGCTTGTCTCAATTTCTGTGTTTGGTCCTCTAGCTGCGTATTAGGACTTTCTTCCACCAAGCTGTTTTTCACATTCCGATATCGCAATGGCTTCTTTCAACTTCTTCTCAGCCATATGTCCTCCTTCTTCTTTATTTTACATCTCCTGTAAATCGAAGTGATATCATCGGTTATTTACTTATAAATCTTTCATAGTTTCATACTTGCAAATTATAAGTATGTATGAGAGAGAACCTGAACATTCTTGATTATGGTCTCCAAGCTCACCAATTTCTGTGAGACCATCGACGAATTCCTAACTCCCTACATCTTTTCTTGAGATGGGTTATGCCAATATTCGGTTCTTTGATTGCGCTCTTGATTGGTAGGTAAAAATCTTGCGAAATTATTTCTCTTTATAGTGTACTGGGAGTTATTGCCCTTCTTCTCTCTCTGCCTCTTAATCATCTTCTTCTCCCCGGGAATTTTATGCTGCAATAATATCTTGAACTTCGATATTATGCATTTCATGAGTACTTACTCAGACTTCGTTGCCAAGACCACTCATTATTTTTCCTAGAAAAAGAAAATAATATCAGTAAAGGTAATACTATTCAAAATCCATGTTTAAAGGTATAATAACCTGGAAACATATTCTGGCTTTGTTCAAAATCCATTAGAGAGTAGGAAGGATCATGCACAAGCATATCCTCATTCAAAGGAATAGTATCAAGAGGAACAGTATCAAAAGCAATCTCTTGTAGGGGCAGATCAACTTGGTCCAAAGCAGTATGTTCAAAACTTCCACTGATTTACATAAAAAACAAACCAAAAGAGAGTTTAATTTCATTATCAAGCATACTAAAAACAAATGGAAGCCCTCAAAGGTATCTCACCTGAAATTAGGAGGAAGCGGTTGGTTTGGAAAGGAAAACATATCAAAATCTTCTGCGTTCGAATTAGGTAGAAGCGGTTGGTTTGGAAAGGAAAGTACATCAAAATCTGTTGCAGAAACCGAGTCAAAATTTGACCATGTCTCAAATGAATTACGAGTCTCCATATCTGCTTTGTGATTTTTGTTTTTGATATTTCCTAATGACTGATGACTGAGATATATATCGATACATATATATATATATATATATATCTGTATGAGGAAGAAGAAGAGGTAGATGGTAGATAGAGGGTCGGAGGAGAAGAAAAGACAAGAGAGGAAGAGGAAAAGTCGGTACCGGGAAGAGTGAAAAAAAAAAGGAGATATTTTTCTTGGCATTTCCTGCTTGTCATCATTTTCTTATATTTCTTTTCTTATTCTCTTATGAAATCATTATTCCCTAAATTAGGGGGAGAACAGAAACAGTACAAGAAAGATCGTGATTGGACAACATCATTAAATTATCTTGATCCGCATACAAGCGCGTGTGAACTTGAAGTTCAAAAGATAATTCACTTGTAAAGCATTGCAAATCAAATGTCAGATACTTTTGTTGACTCTAGAAGAGTAACAAAATCGCATATGCCAGCTATAAATGCTCATATTCTAATTGAAGTTTCAACAGAACAAAAGATTTTACATATAGCTGCTGAGCCAAAAGCATGCCAGAAGCATGGCTGACCTCTTGGTTCTAAAGATAAAAATTATCGAAAGAAGAGATGATTAATGGTCCAGATGATCATATTAAAGTAAAGAGTGATAAAGACCAAGAGAAAACTTATAACAAAGAACCAGACATAAATGAAAGTAACACTGAAATTTCTATCCATTATACCACTTCCGGTAGAAGTTGGAATCGGATAGAAACAATTATTGATCATATGTTTGCATATAATATCTCTTGATGTTATACAGGATAGTGATGATCATGAACTAATATCAATTGATGAATGTCGGCATAGAAAAGATTGGCTACAATAGAAAGATGCGATTCAATCGGAGTTAAATGCACTGACATAACGTGAAGTCTTCGGACCTGCAGTCCGAACACTTGAAGGTGTAAAACCTGTTGGCTACAAATGGATATTTGTATGAAAGCGCAATGAAAAAAGTGAAATCGTTCGATATAAAGCGCGATTAGTAGCCCAAGGTTTTTCACAAAGATCATGTATTGATTATGATGAAACTTATTCTCCTGTTGTTGATGCTATTACACTCTGATATCTTATCAGTTTGGCAGTACATGAAAAGATAGATATGCGCCTATTAGATATTGTCACTGCTTACTTGTATAGAAATTTAGAAAATGATGTTTACATGAAAATCCCCGAAGAATTTCATATGCCTGAAGCATATAAACATTATCCTCGTGAAAATTACTCCATCAAGTTGCAGAAATCATTATATGGCCTGAAGCAATCTGGGCGCATGTGGTTCACACATCTTAGTGAATATTTATTGAAAGCGGGATTTAAAAATGACCAGGTATGTCCATGTGTTTTTATTAAGAAATCTGGTTCTAAATTTGTGATATTAGCTATATATGTTGATGATATTAATCTTATTGGAACTCCTGAAGAGCTCCAAGAAACAATTGATTATTTAAAAAGAGAATTCGAAATCAAGAATTTTGGTAAAACCAAATTTTGCCTTGGTTTACAAATTGAACATCTGGAGAGTGGAACATTTATTCATCAATCAACATATACAACAAAAGTGCTAAAAAGATTTTACATGGACAAAGCACATCCATTGAGTATTTCAATGATCGTTCGATCATTAAATGTGGATAAAGATCCTTTCCGACCTCAAGAAAATGATGAAGAACTCCTTGGTCCTGAAGTACTATATCTCAGTGCAATTGGTGCATTGATGTATCTTACTAATAATACACGACCTGATATTGCTTTTGCTGTCAATTTATTAGCAAGATTTAGTTCTTCACCAACACGACGACATTGGAATGGAATTAAACAAGTCCTTCGATATCTCCAAGGTACAATTGATCTCGGATTATTTTATTCAAATAAAACCAGTCCAACATTGATAGGTTATGCAGATGCTGGTTATTTATCTGATCCACATAAAGCACGTTCTCAAACGGGCTATCTATTTACATGTGAAAATATTGCTATATCATGGCGTTCTATGAAACAATCTATAGCAGCTACTTCTTCAAATCATGCTGAAATTATAGCCATTCATGAAGCAAGTCGAGAATGTGTATGGCTAAGATCCATGATTCATTATATCCGAGAAAGTTGTGGATTATCATCAATCAAAGATATTCCAACTCCTCTTTATGAAGATAATGCAGCTTGCATAGCTCAATTACGAGGAGGATATATTAAAGGAGATCGGACAAAATATATTTCACCAAAATTCTTCTTTACTCATGAACTCCAGAAGAAATGTGAAATTGATGTGCTACAAATTCGGTCATGTGACAACCTCGCAGATATTTTCACGAAAACTTTACCGACTGCAACATTTGAGAAGTTGAGATATAAAATCGGTATGCGTCGGTTTAAAGATTTAAAGGAATCATCTTATCAGGGGGAGTAATAAACAGACATATAGAATAGTGTACTCTTTTTCCTTCACTAGATTTTTTTTCCCACTGGGTTTTTATCTAGTAAGGTTTTAACGAGGCATATTCTTTATGTATGGATGGACATCCAAGGGGGAGTGTTATGAATTATTGGAATCTCCATTAATTAGTGGAGGCTCCACTAATTATGGATTTATGTGAATTATTAGAGAAGATATTTATGAATGTCCACCATTTAGTGGAGACACCATTAATTGAGATTAGTTGAAGATGATGTATGCCATGATGTATTCCACTAATTAGAGCTCTATAAATAGAGTTATTCTCTAAGCTTGTAATACACCATCATTTTGTGAAAGAAAGATTAGTGAAAGAAAGATTAGAGAAAGAATTGTGAGAGAAAGAAAGAGAGAAGTTTGAAGAGAAATTCTTGTGCAAAGAATAGTTAGAATTTTCTTAGTGTGTAGTGTGTAGATTTATTCTAACACTACCCTAATTTTATAACAAAAATGTCTTTTTTACCCATTTTTTGTCAGGACAAAATTTAAAGTTAATATGACACATAACTATATATGTTAACTTTGGACCTAAGTGGGAGACAAATAATACATCTTTTTTTTTTTTATCAAAACTATATATGATATATCTAATTTTAAAAATTTTATTGAAATTTTAGTTTATATATTTATTACATTTTATCCTATTATATTAAGATAATAACGTTTTGATATTAAAAATAATAAAAAATATTATAGGTGTACAAATACTTTATGTACTAAATTTCCTTCACTAAAGGGTTATTTTAGACATTTTATAGTTAGTTCGGATGAAATAAATATTTTATTATAAAAATAACCTTTGTCATTAAATACAATCATTAACTTCAATGTATCTCTAATATTTTTTTACAATTGATGATATTAAATTAATATTACTCCTAATTTAAAAAAATTATTATAAGGATCGTGAACCACATGTATTAGGGGTTATACAGTACAAATTTTATTATATAAAGTACAACTTTTAAATTTATATGAGCTATGTAGATTGAGTTCATATTAGAATTTTTATTAATTTAATAGGGGTTAATTATATTAACCCTTTTTAAAAATTCAGTTTTGGGATCCAGTTCATCGTGCTTCGTAGTAGCGCTTTCAGATAAACTTTTTCCACTTCCCTATAAAGGCGTGTCGTTTCCTCTTTCTCTCCAAAGGCACGCAGGCATCAGCACAGTGTCCACTAGCCGGCCGCCGCATAATGGAGGCAGTGGTTTTTTCCTCGCCTGCTTCTTCTTCACCAGCAACTCCAGCTTTACCTTCTTCCAAACAGGCCCTCATCAATAGAAGCAGTACTCTCTACTTCGTGAAACCTCAAAATCTCTATTTAAGTCAAACAAGAAGAATGGCGACAGTAGGGAATTCAACAGTGGTCCGCTGTACAGCGGAAAAAATGAACAACGCCTCCACCACCACCCCCGCTGACGTCGGCGGAAGCCATGATGGTCCACTGAAGAAGGAGGCAAAGCTATGGGGTGGGCGGTTTGAAGAGTGTGTGACGGATGCCGTAGAAAAGTTCACTGAGTCAATTTCATTTGATAAGGCACTTTATAAGCACGACATTATGGGTAGTCGAGCTCATGCCTCCATGCTTGCACATCAGGTCTTTTTTACTGCGTTTTTACAATTTATACTGCATCGAGTTTCAATTTAGCTGAAGAATTCGAGGGATATTTAAGAGGAAGTAAAGTAGAAAGCTTTTATGATTTTCTTGGTTTTTAGTGAGTTCTTTTAAATGCTTTACTTATCTTTCCCCAAACAAAATTGAGGTAAAATAAGACTGGAATTCTAGGAAATATATGCTCTATTCGATCTCTTTCCTCCGTGCGAAATGTGAAAAAAAAGAATTTGGAGGTGAGAGAGTGCTTGCTGTAGCATATCATTGGATTTATTTGTTTTAGCTAGTGAAGTTTACAAACTTGTCAAAATTAGATTTTTGTTTTGTTCTTTTGGGTCAAGTTCTTCCTGAGATTTTGCATGGATGACTAGAAGTTTGAAGGCGGGGAAACAAAATTAAAGCTTGCTTTCCTTTGTTGGAGGACCAAAATTTTTAAAACGCTATGATATATTTTGATTTCACTGGTATTGCACCTGCAATCGAGCAGGGAAATAGTTAGATATCATTCATAACAATGTCAATCCTAAAAGCACTTGATTGAATGCTGTTTGTGTTTTCGCTTTTCCGTGATTCACCGCCTTAGTTCTACACTTTCTGTGCTTCAGCTTGTGTAATGGCAGATGCTGTCTATTTCAGCGACAGGAACAAGATGGTGCATTTAAAAATTTTCCTTTTTTTGCTATGTTGAGTTGTAGGGTTTGATAAGCGACAGTGATAGAGATAGTATTTTTCAAGGTCTTGACGTGATAGAGAGGCAAATTGAAGCTGGTCAATTTGTGTGGAGAACTGATAGGGAGGATGTGCATATGAATATTGAGGCCGCCCTTACTGACTTAGTTGGTGAACCTGCAAAAAAGCTCCACACAGCCAGGAGTCGAAATGACCAAGTCTCGACCGACTTCCGTCTATGGTGCCGGGACGCTATTGATACAATTGTTGCATGCATTAAGCGTCTTCAGGTTGTATGACTTTATTGGCTTGTTAGAGCCTCTTCAATTTATAGTTTGTTACATTTATGAGTTTTGAATTTTAGATTTACTAGTTTCAAGGTACACTTGTAGATTTCATCACTGCGTCTAATGCGGCTTGATATCAAGGGCTTCAAGTAAAATATCATAGAAAGAGTACTGCTAATGGTGATTTGATTTTTCCATACTTTCGCTTGAACTTTCTAGATTTTTATTTTTTATTATTATTATTTTTTTTTTGGCGGGCTGAACTGCATATGATTAAGGTGGTGCTATGACAAAGACTGAAGAGACTCTGTTTTTTAACTTTGCCCTGGCAATGCTTAAATGATCGAAAAGTAAAGGAGAAAAAAGATTAATTTTGTATCCCCTCTCTGGTTATACTCCAAAACTTCGATTTCCTTCGTAAATTTTCTTTTGGCAGAGAGAATTGTATGGCTTTTTGCTTATGAGACATCCTTGATGATGTAACTTGCAGGTCTCAATGCTGAAACTTGCAGTAAAAAATGAGGGATTGATAGTTCCTGGATATACCCATTTGCAAAGGGCGCAGCCGATTCTTCTCCAGCATCTTCTCTTAGCCTATATGGAGCAGGTAATTAATTGACAAATGCAGTATCTTTTAGATTATGATATTTTTGCTTTTGATGGCTATTCCCAATATCATCTAGGTATTTTTCAGCCTTTCTATCCCCAAACAGATTCTGAAAAAGTGAAGGAATCAGTCTCAAATGAATCAAAACTTTTAACCTACCTTGACTGGACAATGCAGAGCAAACTATAGCTTTGATAGACAAAGAATTGAGTTCTTGGTAGAAAATCTTAGTGGGACAAATAGCTGATTGCGGAACCCCATATACTGTGGTGAAATTGCTTGATTTGATAACAGAGTTCTTGCTGTTCTTTATTAGTTAGCTACAACTTACTTTGTATGGTATAAAATTTGAACATATTGAGTATCCTAACAATATGGAACTATTAATCTTATCCGGTGTAATCATTAATCTTAGAGTTATGTTCCACATTGTTCTTGTGAGCCCTTGACAATGTTACTTTGTAAAAGGGTTGTTTTATTATGTTGAAGAACTCTGTTTTCCTTTTTGTTGTTGTTGTTGGGGGGCAGGGATTAACCCAAAAAGAAGACAAAAATATCAAACTTTCAGATTACATGTTTCATTAAGGAACCATCGAAAGATTGTATGTTTTTCGGTGATTTGTGATTCTCCTGTTTAGCTGCACTTTTATTATAATATAAACTAAGCAATGGTGAATGTTAATTGGTAGTTTGAACGTGAT
Organism: Voacanga thouarsii; assembly: GCA_026120185.1. Classification (NCBI taxonomy): domain Eukaryota; kingdom Viridiplantae; phylum Streptophyta; class Magnoliopsida; order Gentianales; family Apocynaceae; genus Voacanga; species Voacanga thouarsii. Next base: position 1,128,695 of record JANUWF010001723.1, on the reverse strand, counting down.
CTTGGTCGCCTACAAGATTGTAAAATGAGGTTGAATTTCTGCCCACTGGGTGCATGTGCCTTAGCTGGTACTGGTCTACCCATTGATAGGTTTATGACCTCTGATGCATTGGGATTCATTGCTCCACTGAGGAACAGGTACCAACTGAATCAGCTTTCCCATATTCACTTTCTAAAACAGATTGGCCTAAAATGTGGGTGCAACTAAGTTCATATGTTTATATGAAGTAATGCATTGATCATACACTTTATTAAGTTTGTTAAATTCTAAAAGCTTATGCATGGAACTATAATTGTTCTCTAGGAATACTAGTGACCCTAGAGGTTGTCTTCTGGACTACATTGTCCAATTGAAATGTTAAGAAGGTCTAACCCCTGTGTTTCTGTTGGTCGCACATCCTGCAACACTTATTTTGACTGACTTATCACTCTACAGATGCTTTAGGTTGTTTTTTTTTTTTTCTTTTTTGGGGTCAATAATATTCTAACGAAAGAGACCCTCAGTAGTCATCAAAGCCAATTCTTGCTTTTGGTCTTTTGAGGTGATTATGGTTTTAGAAAATTTTCTTGCGCATACATGAATGCCAATTGTTTTGATTCAGCTGATGATTTTAATAGACTGGAGAAACAAATAAGTAATTTATCTTCAAGTGAAGTATCTTGCAGTTTGGCATATCTCGTTGATCTTTGTTGCTCATGTAATATTGGTTAACAGCACAGCATGAATGCAAACAAAAAGGGTGTGTGGTTACTCGTGTTTGCATGGCTCCCACAATATCTGTTTCTTTGTTTATCTGTTCTGTGCTGCCGCAAATTATTGTTAACACTATCATGTGATATAGCATTGATGCAGTTTCTGATAGAGATTTTGTTTTGGAGTTCCTTTCTGCGAACTCTATTACTGCAATTCACCTCTCTCGACTTGGTGAAGAATGGGTGTTGTGGGCATCAGAAGAATTTGGATTTATCACTCCTAGTGATTCAGTTTCAACTGGAAGCAGTATAATGCCTCAGAAGAAAAACCCAGATCCAATGGAACTTGTACGTGGAAAATCTGCCAGAGTTATTGGAGATCTGGTTTCACTTCTTGTATTGTGCAAGGGACTTCCTCATGCATACAACCGAGATTTGCAGGTAGCTTTTCTTTCATGAATTCATTACCTATTTACTGCAGACTCTTGTGATGATAATAGGGTTCAGTCTTGAAAGTTCAGGAACAGTTGAAGCTGGAATCCATAGTACATTGTTTTTAATTTTGTTACCCTGTTAATGCCATTTCTATAACTTTCTAGTTTTCCTCTCCAGGGAACATTATTCTCATGTTTTTTTAGCTGCACATGTCCTCTTTTGTTTAGTAAAACAACTATAGGCTGCATTCCAATGAATATTATTATATTTATGTATTTCATTAGATAGAATTTTTTCTCAATCATTTCCCCCTAACAGGAGGACAAGGAACCTGTATTTGACAGTGTCAAAACGATAGTAGGAATGCTTGAAGTTTCAGCTGAGTTTGCACAGAATATTACTTTTAATCCAGAAAGGATACAAAAAGCTCTTCCAGCTGGTCATCTTGACGCCACAACATTAGCAGATTACCTTGTGAAAAAGGTGACTTCTCTTCTCATGAAGTTTAAGGAAAGAGGAATAATAAACTTTAAATGACTTCCTTGGAATTTGCTTAAGTTTATGCTGTCTTGTGTATGAGAAGTATCTGCTGCAAATTAGTATCAACATGTCAGACCTGGGTTGATTATACTAGTATATGAAATTCAGATTTCTACCAAAAATCTTGTTGTCTGTTCATGAGATCAAACATGCTCTTATTTTTTGACGAGTTAATCATAAAGTCCAGTAAGAGAACTCTTTGGAGTAGCTGCAGGCATTACAGAGTTCTGTTTTCTCCCAATAACTATTACCTTTTGCTTTTTCATGATATCCTGCACTTCTTGTCCTACTGTTGGTGGTAATTGGCATTTTTTCTTTAGTATATAATCCCTTGTTTTCTTGCTCATGGAAATGTTGTTATGGATTTTATCTCCAGGGTGTTCCTTTCAGAACTTCTCATGATATTGCTGGAAGGTCTGTTGCCATGTGTGTTTCTAGAAACTGCCAACTTCCGGACCTGAGCCTTGACGATCTGCAAAGTATAAGTCCAAAAATTGAAAAGGACGTGTTCGAGTTTCTTGGTGTTGAGAATGCCGTCAAGAAGTTCAGTTCATACGGCTCCACAGGCTCAGATTGTGTTGCTGACCAACTTGGCTACTGGACTGCTAAGCTTGAAATCAACTAAGAAAAACTGTGTTTTAGCTTGTGGGCGCCAATTTAGTAACAGATGCTTGAAAAGATCGAGTTCTTTGGTGCTCAACCGTATGGCTGACGCTGCTGATAATTCATAGACGGATCGTCTGCCCCCCAAACCCAAAAATTTTTAAAATTTCGCAATTTGTCATAGAAAATCTAAAAATTTGTCAAAAAAATATAATATGAGTCCCTTAGTATAGTTTGCTCCTTCAATCCCAGCTTCTTGGTTCTGTACCCCTTATATCAACAAAAGATTGGCGGCTGGTTCACATATCAGCCTCCTTTTCGACCTATCGGCAGGAATGGAAAAAGTTGGTGCCAAGTTTTGATTCAACAAATCAATTCATTGCTTCCTCCTCATACCAAGTATTGTATTGTATCAACTATTTGGTTGTTGGATGCCGTAACTCTTTTGAGTTGGATCGTCAATTGCTTTTAGTTTTGATGTTCTTACGCAGTCCTCCTTTAAAACGTTGACATTAGATTGCTGCGGGAATAATTTATGCTCCGATTTCTGAATGCAATATTTCAAGATTTTGAAATTTTTATCTGTTCATATGGTTCAGGAACCAGGATAGCTGGATAATAGGTGATCCGAGGACAAAGAAAGACTGGTTTGTCTTTCAAGAAAACAGAATAAAACCAACGCTTTTATTGCATCAAATTTTCTTCTCGTATTTAATTAAACTCATCGGGAACTTTTTCATCCAAAGAAGGAAGTGTATAGGCAGAAAAGCAAATTTGCATTGACTTCAAAAGGACAGAACAACTGGGGGATGGCAATAAGAAGCACTTCTTTTCAGATTTCGAGTCAATACATGTAAGCATCAGCACTGAGGAAATAGATTGCTGAGAGATGATTTTGGTTAAATAAAATTACAGTAGAGTTCTGTTCACCTAGAATAGGATCAGAAGAACCTGATCAATGAAGGCACTTCTTAAAATTTACAGACTTCCTGTTAAATGGTGTCAAGAACAAATACAGCTCTATACCGCTCCACATGAGGAGACAACAAACAGCATCAGAACAAACTATGACTTGTTCTCCTTGTTTTCTTTGTCATCTGTTATTTTAGCCTGCCGAAAAGGGCTTGAAGGTGCTGATCCTCCACCCTCCTTTTTAGCAACAAGATCGTTATGATCAGAATTCCTTTGTTTTAAGAGATTATTGTTCGGAATAGCAGACCTCATAGCCCTGGGTAATTTCAGTGCAATTTCACCCTCAGGCATATTTGTTTCTGGCTTTGTTTGACCTTCAACATTGTCAGGTTCTGAGGTAGGTGGTGGTGCAGGAACAAGTTGAATGGTGGATTTCCTCCATTTCTTCCTCTGTCCCGGCTTTGGTACATTTGATTTGGCCTGAAAGTTCAAATTTTACTTGAGTTATAAAGTTGCAAACTTGAAGGAAAAACTAAACAAATCTCAAAACGTCCGGCGTCTAGAGGGAAAAATGGAAAAGCCCAAGAAATAGTAGAAAAGCAACAGGGCAGATGATATCCATACCACAGTATTCCCAATGTCAGATAAAGGCTTTCTTCCTGTTCCTCCTTCGGTTGTATTATCTGGCTTTTCAGAAAGTGCCGACTGGAGTAACATTGCACCTTGAGACGCGAGGCTCTTCTCTGTTTCATCAGTGCCCTCACCAAATTCTGATGGAAGCACTTCCCTGTTTGAACATCTTATAAGATCACAGCTACATGACATCCCGCAATGTCCTTCAGCAGCACGGCACTCGCATTTCATCGTCTTACACAAAGACTTCTTACTACAGGTGCAGCAGATAGCAGATTGACTTTTATTACCCGCAGTACCATCTCTCTCTTTTGATGTCAATATCGCGCCTTCTGAATCACTGACACTTGTGGGGTTAGATGATGAACTAGAATTACTATTGGTCTTAGAGTTCCTTTTCTTTGCTTGGCGCCTTCTTCTTCCTTGTGTGAGGAGCCACTCAGGGTCATCATCAGAATGTTCCATTTCATTATCATCATCAGCTTGATCCATGTCAGACTGTTCTGGATCAGATATGTCCATGTCCAGTAATTGCATGCTATTCCTTGCACCATTGAAGATGACGGAGTTTCGAATTCCCTAATCATGGAAAAACATCGTCTGTGTTATGCAACACTTATTTTAAGTTGGGTAGAAGTGATCAATAATAATTCAAGACTGTTGAAGTCAGATTATATCTCTCACGTATTCTGAAAGAGCATGTACAAGGTGAAAATGGAATACCTTAGGTCGCAAGTCATACATGCGCCCTTCAATGCCATTGTTCAGCAGATGACCTTCCAAAGTTCTTGCTTCTTCCTTGGGGTGCTTCTTAGTAGCCAACTTCTATACAGATTATAATGATGAAAACAATCAACAAAGTCATTTCCATTTTTCCTGCTGAATCTTACGTGGAAAATAACCAATATTCTGGTAACAAAGCCAAATTGCCCACTTTTCCCCTTAAATACGAGACAAGAAAATACATTCTATCCCAAACTGTTCCACTAAGCCCCTATCTTGTTTCATATAAAAACCAAGCTCTCCGTTCATCATACTAACTTGCATATATCCATAAATAATCTATGAAAGTCGACTCTGCTATGCTTATCAGCCTCAAAAATTACAGAAACAGAGCACAGATGTGTAAAAAAATTCTCCTGATCAGTTTGACATATCTCATTTTAAGCTCTCAGTTGAATGGCAAGCCCAAAAGTAATCATTGTGCTTGTTAAGAAATTCAACCAGAGTTGAACAGCTTGACGTTCAGCTCCAGTTGAGTCATGCATAACCACTAGCTAAAATGCAACCTTAGGGCAACTTGTATGAATGATTAACCTCAATTTTGAACTGCTTTCTCCAATTAAAATTTAAAAAGATAGCAAAATATATTGACTGAGAACTCTATAAGCACTAACCATCAATTTCTCCTGACGAATAAGTTCAGCCTTTTGCAATTCTATCTGTTTGTGTAACTTGATTACTTTCTCCTTGAGATCTCTGATTTCTGAATCCTTCTCTCTACAGTCAACTTCCCGATCTTTTAGCTGACATCTTCAAGAGGACAAGCAAAATGACTGATTTTAAAGAATGTAGAAAAGATAATCACTTCCTTAAAAGGACATTTTAGTTTGTGCATGATGTATAACCTTGAGGATGATGCCAAGTTAAACAAGAAGTTCATCACATTTTTTGCCTCAGCAAGGGATCGAACTTGATTCCATCTACCTCTACCACTAAATGCCCGTTCACGCTCCTCTGCTTCTGACAATTGCGAAGCCATGGAAACAAGAGTGCTGGATGAAGTGGAAAGCATGCTTTCAAGTGCAAAAATTCTTGAATTTCTTGCACCAGGGGATAGTGTCTGTGTACAATTGCTGCAGTTGGAGAAATCTCAGTATAAAGGTTATAGGCCAATGATGATCTCAGAATGGTAAAACAAATTAAACCCATATTTTATAAACAATATGTCAGACCTTATGTTTCCTTGTTTAAGAATCTGAGCCTCTTCCTTCAACTCAGCAACCTCCTTGGCCATTCTTGCCCTCCTAAATTCCCAAAATTATTTGATTATATCAAATTCAATAGCAAAAGATTTGTCTGGCATTTCAGCAAATTCTTAGAGAGATTACAAATCATAGAGAAAGCAGAAATTACATGACAAAATTTGAACATGAAAACATTATTTTTACCACAACAGAAATGGGTCACAAACTGAACCTCACTGATCTTAATGAATGCAAGTAAATTAACTCTATAAATTATGACTATCAACCATGGCGATTACCATTCATCAACAATTATTATTTGTCAACTCCACATAATTTGCCCAAACGAGGACGAAAAATAATTGCAGTGATCTTTTTATTTCTTAAAATAGATTCAGGCCCAAGGAACACCAGTGATAACATGACCTTGTGAACATCACTAACAAATCATCTACACACTTAACCTTGATTTTTAAGAACATACACAAAGAGCTGCATAATACTGGAGGAAACCACTTTCAAGTTCTTGACCCCCTTGTCAAAAGGATTAAAACTAAAACCCAGACCAGCACAATGCAATTATGTATATTTACAACAATATTTTGCTATATCCATATCATATACTGATAATTCAATTAAAATTATATACAAAACTCAGCTACTAAAGAAATTCAAACACCAACTTTTGATACAGACATTTTACAATCAAACCTAATATGTGAAACTAATGATTATTCATGAATGAATGAACAATTACAACTCACTCTTCCATTTGGCGCTCATATTCTGCCCGAACCTCGTGTACTCGTATGGTAACTTCAAGTTCATGTTCAATAGCCTGCATCAGTGCCTTCCAAAAGAAAGAAAAATTTGTCAGGTTGGAAAATAAAGAGTATATCCTTTTCAACCCTCAAATCAGATTTCCATTCCGGCCTCATTTAAGAGGTTTTCATATATCATAAACTAGATTATCAAGTTTGGAGTAACATACCTGGAATCCAGGACCATTGGTATTTCCAACTCCTAAAAAACACACAGGAACAGAAGCGAGGAATCCAATCAATTGTAGAATGTAAACAAATCTGTATTCTACAGAAGAACATGATACAGAATGAGTCAAACCAGATAGTTCACGTGAAGCTTTCCTAGATTCTAACAACTCTTTAAGACGTTTTGTAGCCATTGCAGCTTCTTCTGTCTTTCGTTGCAAAACCTAATGTGCCAAGGGACAAGAGTGAGAAGCTTAGTTCTGGCAACAGACTTTTAACATTGGTCAGTCAAAGACAATTTACCATCTTTTGCCTCTGATTGAGTGCTAACAGTTTATGCATCTCGTACTCATTCCTTCTCCCCTCTTTCTTGAGCTGTTAAGAAAATGTAAACTTATACATGCATAATTGTACAAGGACAAATATATACAAATACATATGTTAAGGTGGATGTGTGGATATACTAAAAGGATAGAGTCAGAAATGAGACCATTAGAAAAAAGGTGAGAGTGACATCTATTGAGGAGAAGATGAGAGAAAGCCGCTTGCATTGGTTTGGACATGTACAGAGAAGACCGAGAGATGCGCCTGTTAGGAGGATTGAGGGAAGGAGCAGGATAGGTTAAACAGAGATAGAGGCAGGCCTAAAACGGCATAGATAGAGGTGATTAGGAAAGATATGTCTTTGTTAGATTTGAATGAAAGTATAATGGTCGATAGAAGGAAGTGGAGAGAAAGGATTCATGTGAATGACCACACGTAGCCTAGTATTGGTTCATGTAATCGACCCCAAGTTTCTTGGGACTAAGGCTTAGTTTGTTGTTGTTGTATTTGTCACAATAAATAAAAGAAACATATAATAAAACAAAAAAAAGACAGAGAAGCCAGCAGATCTAAGAAAATAATGTCATGTGCACAACCGGCCGTCATTTTAAGCATCGACCGGTATGTTCAAGTGCTGAAATCTCTGTAGTTATTTGAAACCAAAAATGTATTGATCAATACTTGGAAGTGCAAAATCATTTGAGAAACAAGGCAATTCCAATTAAAACGGTCAAGCACAAAACAGAAAGCCACTGAAATATTTTTTACCATGAACATTAAAATTCCATCTTGAGTTGCATCCCATTTTGTAGTAGAAAGATCCCAAAAGGATGGAATGTTATTGAAACAATGAAAATAGAACAAATTGAAATAGCACCTGAAGAACCTCCTTTTCACGTAATGCTTTCCATAACCTGAATTGCTCAGACTCTTGCTTTATCTTTTGTTGCAATTGAACCTTAGAGAAAATGAAGTGGCATCAGCAGCAAAGAGATAGGACATGCTCTTTTATGTACAAAAATTTTGAAATAGCAACAGTTAGTACCTTTTGTGTCTTTATCCTCTGGATCTCATCATGCAATCGTTTTGCAGCCTCATCACTCTTTTGTTTTTGCCTTAATAATTGAGCTTGAGCATCCTGCTTCTTCTTCAACTCAGTAACCTGCAGAGTATCAGGATTAGTGAACAGGGAAAGTTTTAGGCAGGTAAAGAAAGTGATTGATTACCTGAGCTTCAAGAATATTCAATTTTTGAAGATAATCTGCCTTCAGCTTCTGAGCACTGTCATCAGAAGTAGATGAAATATTTGCAAGATTGTGCCTCAGTTCCTCAATCTCTTTCTGCAGGAACAAGAAATTCAGACACAACAGAAACAAGAATAAACTCCAATACTGCATCATGACAAAAAGATTACCTGCAGTGCTCTTTTTTCAATTTCCAATTCATGAACTTTCTTTTCATAATGTTGCTTGAGAATTGTGGTATCAACATTTGCAAAACGCTTCATTTCTGCCTGTAATAGATGTAGACGTCAGAAGCAAATGAACAATGTGGGGTTGTCATTGCTAAGAACAGTACCAAAACAATTCCATTACTGGAAGATTTCATTTTTCCCTTTTATGATCATCATAAAAGACATTGTAGCAAATTCAGTTTGATCCAAAATTAAGTACAATTGGCATCATACCAAACAAAAATAAGAGAACATTTCCAAACATTGTAGGTCAATAACAATTCAAGCTCGATATTTTATCAGCCAAAGTCAAACCTCACAAAATATTTTTAGTGACTTCTAATAAATTCTCCATCATATGTAACAGAAGAAAATATTAAAACCTAGTACAAACCTAAAAGAAACCAGAACAAGGGAAGGCAACGAAGTAAAATTTCAGAATATTCACTAACTTCCAGAGAAATTCATTTTTACCCACAGCACCCTTGGTGCCTGGCAAGGTAAAATTATGTTCAAATCTTTTTTACCTAAAAATCTCATTCAAAAGTTCATCCTTGGGGCAGGTCTTTTAATAAGAAACGAGCCACCAAGATAAAACAAAAGTGCAAAATTTCAACAGTTTTCTTTGTCAGCTTCAAAATGTTAACCAGGCATATACATGGAGGCAGCTCTATTGATCATCATGCAGGGACAAACAAATATATACCTCTTTCTGTTCAAGTTTTTTGTCCAATTCTTTCAGCTCTTTGTCCAGCTTTTCTTGAAGAGAAGAATGTTCTCTTTCTTTCTCCTCATCTTCAAACTCGCCTAAAAAAAAAAATCAAATGTTAATCATGTCATGTTCAACTTCCATAAACTTGTTGAGTAATTAAACTATAAATCAACTTGTTACAAGTACAAAACCAGAGCAATGTAGTCCCCCATGCAATCTATATGCCAATATTCAAAAGGAACGTTTGATAGGATGAAATTAAAAGCATATTAACAAAATATCACAGTGATACCAAGAGAATAATGAAAAAAAAAATTACTATCCTGCTCACCACTTAAATCAGCAGCTTTAATATCCTGCTCTGCAGAATATGGATCTTTTGACTGGAGCCCAGTATCATCCAACCCATCATAATCGACATATTCATGACGTTTTGAACTGATTGAGCTTTGCAACCTCTGCATTTCCCATTCCAATTCTTGTATCTTGGAGACATAACTTTTCACCAAGTCACAATCCTGTGAACATTTTGTAACCTGTCAGCTAAACAATCCTTTATTGAAGAAACTTCATGGAGGGATTGATAACCTGGTTCGAATCAGAATCTATTTCATTCCATGGTTTTCCATTCCGAGCAGCTTCAATCTTCATGATAAGTCTATCCCTCTCCACCTGATTCAGAACATTTATATAAGCAACTTAAGAGAAAAAAGGTAACTTACATATGACAGATAGATGGTGCTACCTTTTTCAATTATTCAAATAAGACTAACCTGGGCATCTAGGGCTCTTTGTGCCAGATGATCACAACTAATTCGACGTTCCTGAAGCTCCCTTTGCAACTCTGCATTACTTGCTTCAAGGAGAGAAATTTTGTGTTTAAGCATCTGTGGAGAGAATGAATGCGTTAATGTCTAAAAGTAGCAAATTATGGGGCAGAGAAGGCCAACAACAAGTATTTTCAAATTCAGAGTTCCCATTAGACACTATTTAAGGATGTAAGAGAATAGTTGGAGATATTTTTGGTAGTATTTCCCAAAAGTAGCCACCTCAGATCCAGATCAAGCATTGGTTTTTGGATCTGGATTTCCCTTATAGGATAAATTAAAAGCTAAGATTTGCTTTAAGCAAACAACTACTTTGGGTAGGAAATTTATCAGACAAAAGCAAAAAGGGCACCTGAAGTTCTTCAAATGGTGTAGAGGAATCACCACGGAAAAATAAAAGTTCAGACTGCAACTGTTCAATTTGATTTCGCATTCTTTGCATTTGAACTGCCATTGGGTCACGATTGATCTACAAAATTATGGTAAATGAGGCATTTGATAAAAAATCCAAGTGGTGTGTCCCTGTACTGTATACCGTAGTAGACATGTGAAGTATGGGAAACATACAATTGCTTTGTTTTGAATATTACGAGCACGGTTTGCGTACTTCAAAGTGTTTAGGGTTTCCTCAGCATTTGTATCTGCAGGACTCACACAAGCTGAAAAAGGAATGAAAAAGGCTCATGTCACTGGATTACCATAGTAAGAGATAGGGCTGAGAGAAGCTATCCTAAAGTAAAATAACACATTTATGCATTTAAAATGTAATGCATTTAATATTCAAAAAAAAGTTCAAAAGATCTCACCGATCATTACAGTCTTGCTATTCCCTCCAAGAGAATCCTAAAAGAAAATGCATCAAGAATAAATATGAATCAATTTCTGACATAGAAAAGTAGCTTCCAGAGCTTATTCATACACGATGCAGATGTTCAAAGAAGATTAAGTTAACCACAGGTTGACTGATATTTGGGAAATGAAAACATGTTGATGACAATTAGATCTAGACACAAAAGGAAATCCTCGAACTCATAAAATCACTTAAGGAATGTGAATGAATAATGACAACTGACTGAAGCAAAGTATGTGGTACCAATTTGGGAGAAAGCACAAAACAAAAAACTGCCAGATAACAAAAGTAACAACAGCAACAATTAAAAAAAATTAAAAAGGATAATTGACTTCATAAGAAAAGAAGCTTAAAAATAGAATACTTGCTCTGAAATAGCCACTGCTGTCATTACCACTACGTTACCAATTACATTACACGCATTATGGGTACCTCAAATAAGTTGGTTTGGCCTTGACATAACTGAAAAAATATGCCACCAGCTGGTACAGAAGCCAAGAGGACGCATGCCATTTCCAAGCTATATTCTTAAGCATTACACTAAAGAAGCACATCTACATTCCTAGCTGGAAATTCAGTCTTAGACATACATTAGGAAATTGGGAACAAGTAGAGGGGGGTCACTCCCAGAATCATGGGAGTGAGACTAAGAAATAGGATGAGTGATTTACTTCCTAGCAGAATTTATTAAGAATTTATAACCAAGGAAAAGAAATAATAAGATTTTTAAAGGTTTCGTTTTCTAGAGGAGAATATTTCAACTTAAAAATAGATACAATCTACTCTCAAAATGATATAGGGCATGGACATATGCATTAGCATAAATGACAGGAATCAAGACCGGAGATAAAATTTGAGGTAATGGGTGAAGGAGACTACGGAACCCATAAGCAATATCCCGTAAAATCTCTATCATGATAATAAGTCATGCCTAGAGGTGTTGGAAAGTAAATTAAGGAAGAAATAGAGAATAATTATGTTACCTGCAACAAGCGTGTTAATTTGCTATCTCTATAAGGAACATGCCCTCCTTCTTTTCGTTTCTTATCATCGCCCAAAGCACTGATGACGTTACCAAGAGCCAGCAATCCCTTGTTGATATGGATACCTAAACCACATTGATTTGATAATTAGAAACCCAAAAGTTCAGCAACAAAAGAAGCTTAAAGATATCAAAAGCAAGACTTGAATTTTGCAGCTAAGGTAACGAGTAGATGTCCATTTTTTCCTTTTCTAACATAAGAAAATAAATTTACTCCAGTTAAATTTTCAACCATCTTCCACATAATTACCTTCTCGTAAACGCATTCCATCTGCTCCAGTTCGCTTTGCTCTCTCAGAACCAGCAAGATCCACTAAATGGAGTTTTGCACACAAGATATCCTCGCCAACATCATCATGTATGTCTCCACTAGAACTGGACATTCTCTTTTGTTCCATTGATATAGTGAAGATGGCATGTGAACGACTGAGCAAAATTGCCAAATTAGTATGGAATAATTAAACATTGTAAGCTTTAGAATGTGGTGAAGAGAATGAAATATGGAGAGGAAAAGAATAGCGCTGTTGCGAACTCAAAAGGATATAAGAAAGACAACTAATCTAAATCATTCATGGGAATGAAAATCCAGAAGAGTGCAGTAAGGTGCCAAGAAGATTAGCAGTTCCATGTCAGATAGTCATAAGCAAAATAAAGTTAGTTATATAGGTCATCAAACTTCCTTAAAATAAACCTAATTTCAGCAAAATAGTCAATATTTCAAAGTCACTAGATAAGTTCTTCCTTTTCTTTTGGAAATATAATGTAGACAAACAAATGTGCTCAACAAACAGGTAGGTCATACTCATCAGACAATTAAAGACTAGTAAACTTGTGTTTAATGCAGAATAACAACATAATTTTATTTCATTTCTGGAGCATGCATAACTACATGTTCAGAAATCAATATCATATTACTTATCCTTCAAATAGAAGAAGGAACTGCTACATTAGCCGAACATCTAATTCAGTTTAAAATTATTCCTACCACATTCCTACGTGACATTAGGATAAAGCATTGCAATTTGCCGAGTCAAAAGCAATATGTGATTATATAGTTGCATTACTTGGCAGTGACAATGCTGGTGCCTTTTGGTTGAAGGACAAACAGGAAAATTTAAGAACAACATGCCAAAAGATGACAGGCTGAGACAAACAAGGAATTGGAAATATTGATTAACCAATTCAGTATTATCAACTTAGCAAGTCCTATGGAAAAACTAGAAAAGAAACCAAAATGGTATAAAGTACGAGTACTTACCTCTGTAGTTTATCCTGTCCTTCTAAGCTTATCATACAATATTACCCAGTTTTGTCCTTTTTCAGAAGACTTATCGAACACTCTTGAACCATGCCTGGTGTTTTATGCAAGTGACCAAATAGTGCTGTGCATTTTATTAGCTAGGACTGCATTTTGAGTCTTCTGTCTTAGGTTAACACGAAAAAACTTAACTGCAATCCCAACTCTTTACACAACAAACTATCAGATGCCTAACATAACAATTAGATTTTGTTCTCTTTCGACATGCAAATTTCAGTGAAAATCAGAACATTCAACAAAATTAATTGGAAACCAAGTAATCAGAAAACAATGCCCTCAATTTCAAATAAAATCAGATTATAACGATGTACAGCCCTGAGTGTACAAGAACCTAAGTGAATCATGACATAGTTCTAGATGCAAATTTGACTTGACATATGAGATAAATTACTCACACACCTTGATTGACTATTCATGTTTGTGCTCCCAGTGGCACGAGATACAGAACCCCGCAACAGATAAGAAGCCATCTCCTCCTTTGTCCTAACCTCAGCTTCTGTCACACCAGCAAGTGTAATCCCGCCATTGACAGTTTCTCTAATCTGTATTGGAGCTCTTGCAGGCCCTCCAAGCTTTGGTAAAGCTGTCCCTTCACATTTAGAAAAGGCTGGTGGATTTGGATCTAGTAAATCAAATACCTCTTCCTTAAAAATCTGCAAAAAAAATTAAACCAACAGCAATGAATCGGCAGCATTATTTGGATTTTGGAAAGAATGCCGTGTATTAATTTGTTATACCTCAATAAAAGACACTCTGATTAGGAATTCCGTGGACTCTTTCATTGTCTCTACTCGTGAAAATATTGTTTCCATCACTCTAGGAATAACTCCACCTTTGTGCTCTTCTCCATTATAATTAGTGCCCATGGTATACGTCTTCCCAGAACCCGTCTGTCATATTATGAAAATGTTTAGTAATGCAAGATTAATATCTTAAAGCCAAGCCTTGAATTACAGAGAACCTAATATGCTAGAAAAACAGCAGAAGAGCAAGAGAAACTTGTGGAAAACAAACTAATGACGTCCCAAACAGTTAGGTTAAGGAGATATCAAACCAACAAAGACTATTCACTAAAAAAGTACCTGCCCATAGGCAAGAACAGTGCCATTATAGCCATGGAAGAGAGCATCAACTAATTGAGCCACACAGTCATCAAAAATTCGTGAAGAAGGTAGTCCAGCGCTCCCAAACACATAATCAAATGTGAAGGCATGTGACCCAATTTGCACCTGTTTGTGCACTCAAATAGATCAATCAATTGATACGCTGTAAAGACTAAAACTTCTAGTCAAAATACATTCTACTCTGCTTTTAGCTGTGCTGTAAACCATCAAATACTTTAACTCCAGTGCATGCATTCTTACTACATTTCCTAATATCATTTTCCACTTTAAACTGAACTCGGATGAATAAATACATTCTCTAGGTTAAATACCTGCGGTTCCCCGGGAACTACAGTGATACAATCTGTGCAGCCAACAAGAAGCTCGGGAGTAACAAGAGGACGAATGTTCACTGCAACTCTCACACACTGAGATGAATCCTTTACTTCAGAATTCTCCATCTCCACCCAATGCAACTCAAATCTCTGGACAAAGACAAGAAAAAAAAAACCTAGCTTGATTCAAAAGACAAACACAAAAACATCACACTAAAAATTACTTGATTCACTCCCCCTCCCCCCCCCACCCCCAAAAAAAGGGCATTTAGTCCGCTACTATTTCATGAACAGTATTTTGCTTAATTCAACCCGAACCACTAAACATCAAGGGAAAAAAAATAGATAAAATGCTACAGATTGCTCTCATTCACAACGTACAAAAACTGTAAAGAGCTTCAGCTGAGGATCACGGTGGAGATGAAGTACCTGAGGAGGAGAGAAGAGCGGTAGAGAGGGGCTGGAGTGGGGGGTGGGTGTTGAATTTGAAATGAGAGATTCGGAGGGACAGAGGAAAACAAAAATGGGCTGAAGGTTCTGAGTGTATAATTTATTGATTGAAAGGGAGAAAAGGCGCTTAGGTCTAAATTCAAACGGGGAACTGTCACGTGCGAAGCAAATGATTCGTGTGCCGTTGTAAATGACCACATTAGATCCCAATATCTCTCACGTGCGAACCTTTTCGAGCTATTTCTTTTTTTTTCACATTTTCCCCAATAATATAACATGGATTGTAGGGAAAAATAATAATAATAAATAGCCACCCAAGCAGTAAATTCTTAGTACTACAATTTTATCTGCATAAATTAGTACAATTTTATCAGCATAAATTTAATGTTATTTACACTAACTCAATTTATATTTGCCAGTCAAAAAAAAAAACTCAAGTTACATATTCTTTAATTACTAATATTTTAGCATTATAAAGTAAGGAAACAATGAAATAAACAAATATTATAACACTACTAAATTTAAAAATTATATGTCAAATAATTATTAGTCACATATATCATTTATTTCTAATACAGTTAAATTATCTCATATCGACTAATTATCTCGATAAATTATTTTTTTAAAATTTTAAATAATTCTCCATTTACAAAATATTTGTATACAATAGTGTATTATCAAAGTGAACACTAATCCATCTATCTATGGGAAATTTTTATAGGGATCGGATCTACTGTGGATCGATGCTTTAAAGTGTTGTACATTTCTAGAAGTGTATAACACATAAAGCACGTGGTACAATACTCAAACACTCGATTCACGGTGGATTGGGTCCATATAATAATTTCCCTCTATCTAGACCTGAAGGCTGAGGGATAGTTCAACACCTTGACGTTGGAGGGGATCAAAACAAAAGGAATCCCATCAAATACAAGAGAATCAGGAGACCATACACCATTTTGCTAATTAGTACTATAATTTAACGGGGTACTTGTATTATATTTTTTAAAAAATAATATTTTATGGCTTGTTTTAACAAAAATATATATTTAATATAAATAAATTTTTTTTGTAAAAGATTAATAATTTTATTATTTTTCAGAGAGATCACAATATTAATATTTATATATATAATTTTTTATAAAATTTAAATTCATACTTACACTTAAAAGAAAAAATTACTTATAATTCTAATCTTAATATACCCCAATTAATCAATAGTATCTTTAAATTTCTATTAAAACAAATTAAGCAATTTGTCTATTTCTTTAATACGTATTTTAAAAAAAGAAAAAGAAAATCTTTAATACGTATTTAAAAAAAAAAAAAGGAAGGAGAGAGAGTAAAAGTGGGGCACTTCTTGAGAAAGTTTCTTTGAAATGCAAGGGCAGAAAGCAGGCAGGCCCCAAGCGAGCAACGGCCATTCGAATCAGCAGAGGCGGCTTAGGTTTTGAATTCTAGCCACAATGGACAGTCCGTTCACTTTTTAACTCTCACATGGGCTAAGCCCTTTTTTAGATATTATCATATTATAGGACATCATATGGGCCAGACAGGGAAAAAAACTCGCCATTCCAATGTACAAGAAAGGCCAAGGCCAACGGCCCACCAAATCCACTTGGATAATGAGAAAATCTATATATATATATATATAATAAGAGCGGCAGAAGCCTCCTATTATAATATATGGTACTTTTTTATATTGATATTTGGCCCATTAAATTTAAATTTTTTTAAGAATTTTTTTCCCTGTAAAGAAATTTTAAAGTTTTTTTTTTCTATCTCTGATTAGTTTTATCTTATTTGAATTCATTGAATTCAAATAAGATAAGTTCTATCTTATCAACAAACTTATCAGCAATGTTTACTCTAGACCAGTTAGACTTCAAATATTTTCAGGATTAGTATATTGGCTACCAAGAAGGCTCATATGTAAAATCAGTTCTATGATTAATTAAAGGGGTTTAAGATCCAACAGAAAAAAAATTCAATCTTGATTTTCTCTTGAAAATGTATGACAGAATACAGACCATTTAATGAAAACTCAAAGAACAAAACTTTTGCATAGAGGATTCATGGCTGAGACTAAGGGAAAGGAAAAAGGATATGACTTTTGGTGTAGCGGTGTTTCCATTGTAGAAGAAGAAACTACTTAACGATTAATATGGTTTTGATAAAAGCTAAAATTACTACTATACTATTTTTCTTTTCTTTTTTTGAAAATTTAAAGGCTTAATTTTCTAAATGAAAATCTGAAAAGAAAATTAACTAACTACTCAATGAATAATTTATGAAATATATCTTGGAATTACCAATTGTCAAATGAAGAATAAAGATGTATAAGTTTCAATGCATTTAATTAGTAATTTAAATTTAGAAATATAAAATAATTTATATCTTTATACATAAGTTTTACTAATTTATAAATTATATATATAATATTTTATATTATAACTTTTTTGTTTCAGAACATACCGAAGGAACTTACTCCTTAATGAATTTTAATTTTTAAAATTAACGAATTGCATTCATGTTCCTATACCGCGTATAGAAACGAATAGCGAATCTGGTAACTATGATCAGGTGCTGCATTACCTTCATTTCAATTTAGATGGATTCTTTGAATCTAGGTAATCACATTTCTTTCAAAAAAAAAAAAAAAACACACACACACATTCATTTAAATTGAATTCAGATAATCAATGAATCTAAAATACTCTTGACATTTCCTTAAAAAAAAAAAAAATACATTCATTTGATTTATTTGAATTCATTGAACTAATAATTATGCTAACTTTTTTTAACTTTCTAGAATTATTTTCTTTTTAATTTCTCATTTTACATCTTTTTGGGAACTCCAAAAGTATTATTCTATATTTATACATTTCATCTCTCCAAAAATTCGAAGGTTTTTTTTTTTAAAATACCATTGTTATTTGAATTGATTTTTTTTTTAAATTAGAGTTATGTAAATTTTTTATTCTTTTAAATATTAAAGTTATTTTTTTTATCTAAATTGTTTTTAAATGCAAAGAAATTAAGAAAATTACTGAAACTATCCCGTGCAACGCACGGGCACCAACCTAGTCATGATTAAAACTCGCTTGATAATTTAATTAATTAAATATATTTAATAATAAATAATTATGAAGTATTTAATTATTTCAATGTGTTTGCAGTAAATTTATATTATCAAGTAATTGATTAAGATGGATTGGGTGCATGACATTTGAGGATAATATCAAGTTAGAATTACATTTAGAATAGTATTAGAAGATTGGATTTTAATGGTATTATTGGTATGTGTTATATAATTGGAATTCTAAGGCTTGTATAGGGGAAAAAATAGAAATTTTATATGAAATGTAATTCAAATCTTACTCCCTTCATCCCATAATATAAGTCGAGACTACTTTTGCTATCTCAAATTATAAGTCATTGAGGACTTTTCAATAAAGTTTAAAAACTATTTTTATATTTTTATCCTTATTTATTATGCTCTTTTCATCTCTTTATCTCTCATCTATTGTTTCCAAGATATTTAAATATGGGTATTTTAAGAAGAAAAAACATAAAGTCACTTTATTTTTAGAAATTTTAATATGTGTGAAATTAAGTCAAACGACTTATATTATGAGACGGAGGGAATATTATTTTAAGATGGATTGGATGCACATCAAAGCTTAGCTAGTAGCCTCTTAGACTTGTTAAAAACATTTGATTTTATACTAATGTTACATTACTAGAAAGTGTAGTTAGTAGTATGATGTTAATTCGTTATTTACTTTTGTGGTTTTTCTTATGTTTACTGTATTAATATAAAATTGAAATATAAGAATCATGTTAAAAGATAAATCATCCTATCTATTAAAACTAGAGTAAGTATACATTGATAATGTTCTAAGGAATTGCTATAAAATGGTACAAATTTGGTGTCCCTAACACTAGGATCCTAGTCCGCCATTGACTTGATCTTTATAAATTACTTATATTGAAAAGCTTATAATAGATTAGTTAAAAACATTTGATTTTATGCTAATGTTACATTGTTAGAAAGTGTAGTTAGTACTATGTTGATTCGTTATTTACTTTTATGTTTTTTTTATGTGTATTGTATTAATATAAGATTGAAATATAAGAATCACGTTAAAGGTAAATCATCCTATCTATTAAAACCAGAGTAAGTCTATATTGATACTATTCTAAAGAATTGCTGTAGAATGGTACAAATTAGATGTCCCTAACACTAGGATCCCGGATCTGCCATTGACTTGATCTTCATAAATTATTATATCGAAAAACTTGTAATAGACATGATCTTTATAAATTACTACATTAAAAAGCGTATAATATTTTGTACTCATTTTAAAGATATAAGTATATATGTGTAATCTATAACTATTACTTCTACGTAGGTATTTCCCTTCTCCTAGTCATCTAAAAGCAAAATAAAGATCATGAGTGCCACCTAAACCTATGATAAGATAGTAAACTATTGGTTATATACACTTTGATATAAAATACTTACCTAGAGTCAAGGTGTGGTAGGATTAGAGATGGTAATCGGGAACGGGTAGACCAGAGACTAGAAATCTCATTCTCAGATCTCATATTTCTCTTGTCCTAAGCCATCTTGTAGTAGAAAGAGGTGGGGATCTCCAATCTCATCTCGCCGAAGAAATAACTATTCTCGTCTCTAACTCATTTTCGTTAATTTGAATTGAAAAAGAAAAAAAAAGTCCATTGTCAATCCCCAAGGATCATCACCAAACCAAATTCACCAAGTATTGGTTAGAAAAACTAAAGATTAGAAAGAAAACCAAGAGGGGTGATGAAGCAATGGAAGAGGATGAAGTGTTACCTGTAATGAATGGTAGGAGAGTCAAATTTGAAAAGTTTCACCAGATTTTTAATTGTATAATCGTGTAGAGAAAGATTGATGAGTGGAAAGAAGGCAGGGAGAGCATGACATCGCGATAAAGAAAATGAGGAGAAGTTTTGAAATTTTAGGGAGATGATAGAGGGGAACGAGGGGGGAGTGATTTACCAAATAAAAAGGGGTAGAGAGAGAGGTGCGGTGGAGAGTGGAGCAATGATATTGCAAATAAAAGAGGGGAGAGAGTGGTGTAATGATTTTGAGTGATTTTTTTTCAGAGAATGAGAGGAAAGGAAGATGAGTAGTGATTTTATAGATAAAAAGAAGATCAGGGGTGGGAGGGGGGAGGTGTGGTAATTTTGAACAGGAATGGAACCAAGAACTTTTATTTTGGAGAGGTGATAATTTATAATTTTAATATTAACTTAATAGACATATAAACACTTATAATTTTAATATTAATTTAATAGATATATAAAAAAATTATTTTTTATATATAATTAATACTTGATATATAATTTTATATTTCAAACTG
The DNA here is from genome assembly GCA_026120185.1 of Voacanga thouarsii. Taxonomy (NCBI): domain Eukaryota; kingdom Viridiplantae; phylum Streptophyta; class Magnoliopsida; order Gentianales; family Apocynaceae; genus Voacanga; species Voacanga thouarsii. Next base: position 1,108,099 of record JANUWF010001723.1, on the reverse strand, counting down.
ATATCTCTAAAAATAAAAATAAATAAATATAAAAAAAAGTTCTACTTTATTAAAAGTAGGTATTCTAAATTATACCATTTCACTCTTTTTATAATCAAAATTATATATAATTAAATCAATATAAAAACTTTTAGATATATATTTATTCAGATGACCGAAACTCATTTTATTAGTATAAGATAAAAGTACAAGCGGAGTCTCTCAACTCGTGCGAGGAAACTTACTCACAAGAAGGAATCTTTCTCAATATATATATGATTAAAGAACTTACAAGAAAATTATATTTCATTTTATTCCTCAATCAACTCTTAATAATTTATTAATAATTTATTAAGATAAAAAATAAGTATAATTTCTAGAATTATAAGAAAGATAAAACAAATTATTCTTTTATAAATAAAAGTTAATAATACATTTCACATTATTTAATTTATGACAAAAAAAAAAAGAATTCTTAGACTTTAGATTAGGAATGGACACTAAATAAAAAAGATTTTCATTAGAAAAACGTTTGTAGTCATATAAATTTTGAAAAATAAAGAACACAAAAAATTAAAATACAATTCTAATGTCATTTTTTATATTTAATAAGAAATCAACTCAAAATATAATACAAAGCCTAAAAAGTATACAATTTAATATAATTATTCCTTATAATTAAGACATTTTTCAATAACAATTTTAAATCAGAATTAATTGATAATGTAAATAAAAAATATAAACAAATTATATTACAAAAATCATTCATGTAAATAAGAAAACAAAAAAAAACAAAAAAATTAATACAAATAAAGAGAAAATAAAAAATAAACTCGTTAATATGCTTATGAGCGTTAAACGATAGTTGTTGTCCTCTCGAATAAAGAATTGAGGGAGATAAATTTTAAATTAAAAAAAAATATATTAATAAAAAAAGAGAAAAAAAGAAAAAATAATTGTCAAAAAAACCTTTACTGTTAGACTTTTTTGGGGGGGGGGGGGTGGGACTCAAAGATATAAGAGGAAAAAAAATTTAAAGCTGTAATATAATATATAAAAAAAAAACTCAAAATCTTGGCTGGACTCGAGACTAGCTTTCGGGGTTGGTGACAAAGTTCACCCCTATTTGCATCTTTACCTAAGTTAAGGAATCCTTGGCCTCATCAGGTCGAGTTGGGAATGCAAATTAAAAATAATGTAAGTTTTTTGAAAAAGAACACGATATTTTGTATAGGGTTAAAAGTAGAAATGTCCTTCAAATTTAATTATTTTTGCAATCTTATCTTTTATTTTATAAAATATTCAATTATGTCACTCTAAATATTAAGATATTTTAGTATTGCCTTTCAATTAAAAATCTAAAGGCTAATTTTATTATTAACGATTAATAGAGACTTTATTACAAAAAAGGTAAATTTAAAAAGTTATTTAAAAAACTAAAAAATAAAAATTATTTACAATATTTTATTTTTTCTCCTTTCTTTATTTTCTTTAAATTCTTCATATTTTCTTCTTCTTTCTACTTTTTAAAATTGTTCTTTTTAGTTGTATTTTTTAAAGACAAAATGCATCAGTACCCCTCCACTTTTATAGATTATAGATTTTTTTCTTCAAACAATAAGTAAAAAAAAAAAAAAATCTTACCTTATAATTTAAAAAAAAAACTTATCTTTCTGTCTATTTATGCGATTAAAAGATAATAGAAGTATGTTGTTAGGGCTATTTAGCCAATTTATATTTCTTTTTCTTTTCTCTTTATTTAAAAAGGCTTGTTAAATTTATAACAATTTGAAAACTATTTGATCCATTTTCAAATAGATCTAACTTCTAGTATCCATTAAGTTTTTTTTCACTATTTCTTTCTTTTCTTATTTTTTTCTCGTTCTTCTTCTCAAAAACTGATAATCCAAAATAAATATCTTTAAAAAGTCCCAGGTGGGTGATTCACTTTATACAAATAAGTCTCAAAACAAATATCTTTTATACAAAGTGATTCACTTTTAATTAAGAAAAAAAAAATCTTAAGAACAAATATCTTTAAGATTATATTTTTTTTAAAGGCTAAAAATAAAAATTTGAAACAATAAAAGAATGAAAAAATAATAAAAGAAATTTCAAAAAATAAAAAATTCAAAAAAGTAGGGATGCGAGCTATTGTTAGAGGCCATGATAGTGGGAGATTTGCTACCATTTTCAATAAGTTATCTATTCCTTTCGTCTTAAATTATCAATCTATTTTTTAATTTAATCTTTATTTTAAATTATTTGTCTCTTTACGAAATCAAAATTTAACATTCCAAATTTACTCTTATTTAATAATATCTTATTTTCCAAACATACTGACAATTTCTGATATTAATGTTCATTTCGTTAATTCCTAAGAAATATCAATACCAACTTGAGAAGAGAATTAAATACTCTTCAATATTTTGACCCATTTTCTAGAAAGGATTAAATATCTAAGAGAGAGAAATAATTTAGAGTTATATCAAAATTTTAGAGTTTGTGTATTTTTTAATATAAAAAGAGATATCCACATTAAATTGTAAGGGTAAAAATAGAAAAGAAAGTTTAATTAATTAAAAATTTTATTTTTTTTAATCTCTACGGATAAGTTTGGAGGAAGTGAGCAATGTAATTTTAGCTGAAACGCTGACGACCTAAGAAGGGCTTCGGTTTGCTAGAGTCCAATTGTATTCACGGGTCTTTAAAGAATCTGATGCTTTGATTTTAGTTTGCACTCAGTTTCTGGAATTGGAATTGCGATTCTGTTGAATTGAATCCTATAGTTGCAAATGATTTTAGAGTGTTTTTGGGGAGCCTCTCTTGAGCTGTTTGACAATCAAAATAGTTTGAGCTTTTAGGGTCTTCAATCCTTCTTTTTTTTTTTTTTTTTTAACAATGGGAATGTTGATTTTAATTGCAATTTTTAACTATTTATTTTTACTAATAGAATTGAATATTAATTAAATTTATATTTTATTTAATTTTTAATTTTATATTTAATAATTTACATATTCTTTAATCAAACAAATTATTTTAATATTAGATTTCGATATTTTTTCTCTTTAAAAAATATACTTAAAAATAAATTTTAAAAATAAAGAATTTAAAAAGTAGCAAGAAGAAGAAGAAATAAAGAATTTCAAGGAAATAATGAAAGAAAATAAAAAAAATTGTAAATATTTTTTTTAATTTGTTTAAATAACTCTTTAAACTTTATATTTTTACAATGAAGTCCCTATTAATGGTCAATAATAGAGTTGATTGTTAAATTTATAATGAAATATTGAAATGTTTTAGTACTTAAAGAGGTAAAATTAAGTATTTTATAAAATGAATGGTAAGATTGTAAAAATAACTAAATTGAAGGATATTTTTGCCTTTAACCCTTTTGTGTGTGTGTGTGTGTGTGTGTATATATATATAAGGTTCTCGACAATGGCTAATCATTTAAATTGATCTTTTCTATAAAATAAGAAATTCATATTTTTAACTCTAAAATCAATCCAACGGACCATCAGTTTTCATAAACAATCACATTTAAGGAGTGAGTGAATATCAATCTAATCAAACTGAAATTTCATCTCAATTTAAAATAAAATAAATAATTTTATTTTTTAAAATTTAATATATACTCACAATATATTATATTTATTCCCTTTAATCGCACCAAAATCTTACGTTTATCCTACATATTTAATATATTTTATTAAATTTAAATAAATTTATCTCAATTCAATTATTATTTTAATCATTAAAAAATATATTGCATTTTTAAAAATAATAAGAATCTTTAGAAAAATTAAATATTTATTTTATTACTCTATCCTCTTTAATATTATAATAAAAAATATTTTAAACTCGTAAAAATTGTGAATTTCAAGCTGCCTTTAAGGTTAAGTTTGGTTCGCTAGGGGAGGGAAAGGAGAAAGAGAAGGAAGAATAGTACATTTTACTTTTATTAGAGAAAGTAAATGTATTTACTTTCATTCTATTTGATTAGAATGTAAGGAAAGTAAATATGATTTACCTCTTCTGGTTTGTTTGTAAGGAAAATAGGAAAGAAAAAATCATCAAATTATTATTATACCAATTTCTTATGATTAGGCCATTTTTTATGATTCTAAAAAATATTGTTATAAGAATACAATTGTAATAAAAAAAGAGCATTGAGACAAAAATGTCTTTTAACTGTAATTTACATTCTATATTTTTTAACTATAATTTACATCTTAATATGCTCAATTCCAAAGAAAATAAATAAAAATTTAACACAAAAAGAATCCAATTCCCTTTCAGATATTCTTCCAACTCTCTGACCACTTTAACAAAATAAAATAAATTATATATTTACTTACTATTTTATTTCTCCACCCCTTCACCTTCCTAGTTCCTACCTTCGCTAAAACCAAACTTAGCCTAAAAGTCGCGAAGTGGAATAATATTAGCCACGTTTTTAACGCTGTTGCAGACCGTCACCGTCGTGAGACTCGGTGAAGCGAAGAATTAAACAAAAACAACCTCTCTCCGACAGCCACGTCACGCCCACAGTGGGCTCCACATTCCCAAATTATCCAAAACAGTACTACTATTCTAAGCGGATTTGACTACGGCACTGTTACGCTTCCTTCTTCTCATCTCCTCAAGTTATCGCCGACGGCCTCTCCCTCTTTCCATTTCCGTTCATATTCCCCAACGACATTTTTCTTCTTTTTCTGTGCCATCGCGCTACTGGCTGCACTTCGAGCACAATTTTCAGCTATAGTATTTTGAATATTTTAAGGTAAATTGAAGTTATTTTTATTATTTTTTTCTTGGGCTGATTTTTGTTTTAAAAAAAAAATGGTGGAAAATTAGCTTAATTCTGCTCAAGAATGTGGGAATTTAGGTTTTTTTAATATATAATTTTTAATTCTTAAGTTTCTTGCTTATTATTTCAATCGATGCGTAGTCTTAATCTTTTTTTGAGTAACAATGTGGTGCATTTTGAAAGGGGAAATGGGTTGCATGTAATTGTGTATTTGGGAGTTTTATGTGGCTGGAATCATAGAAAGAATTGTTGGAAAATGCGTAGACAAAGCTCTAGTACATATATAATTGGTGTTTGGATTAATTGTAATTCTTGGTATGTGTACTGAGCTTTAATGGTGTTAATGTCTATAATCTTTACTTTTTTTTATCATTTGGGTCCTAACCTGGAGATGTTTTCCAATTCGGAGTTTAGGTTGCGGGCTATTGTTGATTTTCATGTGCGCTTTTGGCAGCGTGCTCTTGGTGTCTTTTCTTGGTTTCTTTTATGACAATGTCAGCTGCCAGCTCCTTGCTTTGGTCCCGTGAATTGGGAATTCACGGCAACTTTGGATGTAGTATGCAGTTCAAGGTATGTGATTCATCTTTGTTATTCTGCAACCTACCCTTTCGCTCCTTTTGCTTATCTTTTCATTTAAATTTGTCCGGGCTAATTCTTACTCACGCAAACAAATATCCCCTGTTTATAGGGCATGATGGACAAGACCCACTTACGCTCGTTTAGCTTCCCTCTCTCATCACATTCTCTGGTATATTCCTATTTAAATGCAGTGTCCACTGTTTCTTCTTATTGTTCCTTTCTTGTTGAACTTGCTTTGTGTGCATATTATGCATATGAATCTTGCAATTAAAGGAAATGTCAATAGTGTGAAGATTTAATTCGATGCTTCCCATATTCCAGAAGAGAAGGTTATTTTATTACTGCTTCCTCCATGTATGCACATTCTATGTGGTTATTCCTGGAATTCTTTTATTTTACATTTTACATTTTAATTTTAACTTTGGAAGCTGAAGTCGAAACTCTCCAAGTAGAGTAGGAGAGAAAATAAAGGAAGAGAAAATTTGATCAAAGTTTTATAATTTGGGGGAGAAAGAAAGCAAACTTGTCCCTTCAGTTGTAAGTTAAGAAGAAAAGAAAAGAATGGTTGATCTTTAGGTAATTTTACATGCTATTCTGGTACTTAAATTTCAAAGGATTACTCTTAGTGAGGTTATAGTTTTCTTTTAAAGCTTTCTTGTTGGAATCTTCTTTTCTATATTCACTTCATTTGAAACTTTTTAGACATCTAATGCCAGGTTGATACTAAATTCCTTGAACATGCAGCGTCATGATGCTTGGAGTCTCCATATGTTGAACAATGTGCGTGGTCCTGTAAGTCCTAAATGCACTCGATTGAATGTTTTCATATGCCGTTCCATATTAAAACCTGGTGGAGGAAGTGAGATCCCTGTTCTGAAAGCAGCTGCTGCAATTTGGTCCAGGTTTGTGGCTTGAATCTTGGTAACCTTCCTCTTTCTCTTTCTGTGGAAGTCCTAACATGTGTGAAGTCTCTACCTCCTCCTTCCTAGCGAATTCCTGTTTTTAAGATGTATATATCATGCATTCTGTAGCTAATTCCATTCAGTCACCCTAAGAGAGAAGGAAAATATAGATCCTCACGCAGAATTCTTTCACATACAGGTCTTGTGATGCTTTAAAAGGAAATCCTCTAGTTCTTCAGTTAGCTCCTGCTGCTGGTATCATTGTTTTTGCTGCATGGGTTCTCAGGCCCTTGATGCGTTTTGGAAGGATTCTCTTGTTTCATGTATGTGCTTCCCTTGTTTGACCATTATTGCCCTGTTGTTTATGCAGTTCTCTAACTATTAGTTAACTAACATGCATTGTGAAAATTCTGTTGCAGAAAAGTGATACTAGTTGGAAAAGGAGTGGGACAAATTATATATTGACTTCCTACCTTCAACCTTTGCTCCTGTGGTCTGGAGCAGTACTGTTATGCAGGTTTTAGTTGCTAATTTTGATAAGAGTGCACGTATTGTGGTTGTTATTTTGACATTAAACAATTGGCTTCTGGCACCTCATTTATTGTATTTTTGTGCTGGAACTTTTATAGAGCACTAGATCCAGTGATTCTACATTCGATAGCTAGCCAAGCTGTCAAGCGGCGGCTTTTGAATTTTGTACGATCGCTGTCTACGGTTCTGGCCTTTGCCTACTGTTTATCGAGGTAATTTGATTATGAAGATATTTGGCGAATTAGGCTATATCCTATCCACCATGTCTCTGGGTGTGCTGTAGTTGGTAAAGGATATCATGATATCTCTCTATCTAGTTGCTTCTGATGAATTATTATCCTGCCACTAGATGCTATTTGAGATTCCTAATGAGTAGCTTGTATATTTTCTATTTGAAAAAAGTCTTTCTGCAGCTCTTATAATCATCCTTGTTTGTGTTTGTTGCTCGTTTCTATGCTGCCATTTATCAGTTTCTAGTTTCTTCTCTCTCTCTCTCTCTCTCTCTCTCTCTACACAGACAATCTCATGCTTCAGGCATCTACTGTACTTATTGTTTTCATTATCGAGTTCCCCTATTAATGTTGGACTTAGCTGTTTAAAACTAGTCATGTTTTGTTTTGGCAGCTTGATTCAGCAAACACAAAAATTCCTTGTGGAGACAAAAGATTCTAGTGATGCAAGAAATGTATGTTTTCATTACTTTTAAATCTATGTGATGCATTTACAATTTTTCATCAGATGTGTAACTGCTTAGGGGATATTCATCTTAGACCTTTAACTTAAAAGGAGCTCAAGCTTATTATGCATAACAAAAATATGCTGAACAGCACTAAATCGCAGGAAGCCTTTCTGTGCTGGTAACAGTGTTTGCCCTATATTATTGGCAATATCTTTTCTGCAAAGGATTACCTCGTATGTGGTGATGCTTTACTATGAATCAGTGAGGCACTCTTGCTTTTGTGTTGATGCTTTACTATGAATTAGTGAGGCGCTCTTTCTTTTGTTCTGAGGTTCCAGGTTTAACTTTTAATAATGGATAATCTCCAATCCTTTCCCCATGGATTTGTCTAATTTTTTTCTTCTTTTTGAATTGAGAAATTAGTCTATTTGGTCTCTAAAGTTTGGGACTTGTAATGTCTTCGTCCTTAATAGTTTTTTGTTTTGCCTGTTATGATCACTAATTAAATTAAGGGATGCCGTTATAGTGCTTAATACATTATACTGGAAAAGAAAGTTGGGGACTACTTGACAGGTTATAATTTCATTAAAGACAATAATGACAGGAAAAAAAATCATTAACGACAAAAACATTACAAGTCCGAAACTTTAAGGACCGAATAGACTAATTTCTCTTTTGAAATTTGTTGATGATAGTACTCATTTTAATTTCAGAGCTCATATGCTTTTACACGTTATTTGTTTTGTCAGAGCATTACAGTTATTTAGAAGTTTAGTTGGCTGCTTGTTTGATCCCATGGTTATGTTATAGCATCACTATTAGCATAAAATATATCTTATCTTCACTGGAAATTTTTGAATCTCTAGATGGGCTTTGAATTTGCGGGAAAAGCTGTATATACTGCAGTGTGGATAGCTGCTGTTTCCTTGTTTATGGAGTTGCTTGGGTTTTCAACTCAGAAGTGGCTTACTGCTGGGGGCCTTGGCACAGTATTGCTTACCCTTGCTGGTCGCGAGGTAAGTGTTGCTCTCTCTCTATATCTTTTCTTTTGCAATTGCTTTGAATTATTATGGTTGTTATTGGCCAAAATTCTATCTTATAGCATAATTCCGCTTTTGCTTACCTTTTTTCTGGATTTAACTAGTTTGTTTTCTAATTCTTCAGATATTCACAAATTTCCTTTCAAGCATAATGATCCATGCAACGCGTCCATTCGTTCTGAATGACTGGATTCAAACGAAGATTGAGGGTTATGAAGTTTCTGGTACAGTTGAGGTTTGTCTTGATGCCCTAAATTTTTATGGAAACTTTACTTCATGTCATTTATCAATTTGCAGCACAGCTTCCATTAGATCTATTGCTCGAACTAGTTCTTAAAATTGATTGAATCATGGATATACTCAAGTGCATGACTGGCTACTTATAAAAATTCTGTCTCTAGAATCCCGTGTTTAATCTATATTTCTGTTATCCAGCATGTGGGGTGGTGGTCTCCAACAGTTATAAGAGGTGATGATCGTGAAGCAATTCATATTCCAAATCACAAATTCACTGTCAATATAGTTAGGAATCTTAGCCAGAAGACTCATTGGCGCATTAAAACCCACCTAGCCATCAGTCATTTGGATGTGAATAAAATCAATGTGAGAATTTATACTTCCTTTTCAGTAAATTTTAGTATTTTGATTTAGATGTTGTTTCCTGTACTTGTTCTGATTCTTTTGTTTTTGAACAGAATATTGTTGCTGATATGCGCAAGGTTTTGGCAAAAAATCCTCAAGTAGAGCAGCAAAAATTGCACAGACGTATTTTTCTAGATAATATTGATACTGAGAACCAGTCACTTATGGTATGGTATTTGTTCCCAAAGCTGTTTTATTTTTTTTGGGTGCCTAATTTTCCTCCGAATTTGTATTTGTTTGTCTAACGAAGGACATATATCCTTGGTAACAGTTGTCCTTTTTGCTTAAGTTTGAATGAGTTTGCATACTGCAGCCAAAGGGCTTAGTATGAATTTAAGAAATGCTTTTTTTATCAGTCCAACTAGGGCTGGAAAAGAGTTGAGCCCACTCATGATTAGCTCATGATTCAATGTAATGTTTGGCTCAAGCTTAGCTCATGAGCGATATGTGAGCCAAGACTTTTTGCTCATTTAAAATATAAACTGACCTTGAGCTAGGGTAAGTTCGATTCATTTGGTTTACAAGCTAGTTCGATAAATATATTAAAATGTGTGTGTGTGTGTGTGTGTGTATAGTAAATTAATTTTAATATATTATATAGTTCAAATATGTTAAAAATCACATATCTTAATTTGAAAGAAAATATATCACATTATGAACAAGGAAAAACTGTTTTTGGCTTGTTTTGACATTTACACTAAGTTTGGTTCACAAAAGAGGAGAAGGAGGAGGGGAAGGGGGAGGGGAACTTTTACTTCCATTAGGGGAGTAGATATAATTTACTTCTATTTTGTTTGGTTGGGATGGGAGGAAAGTAAATGAGAAATACTTTCCAATCTGTCCTAGACGAGGTGTTTTGCTTACATAGAGAGAGAGAGAGAGAGAGAGAGAGAGAGAGAGAGAGAGAGAGCTCTTTCCCACTTTATTTACTTTCCCTCCATGCTTTCTTCCTAACCAAATAAGGTTAATCACCCGTTTATCTCTAGATTTACATCATCTTTCCTTTTCCTCCCTCTTTTCATCCTAACTAAACATACTGTTAAATGGGCCCAATATAAATGAATTTTATTTGTGAAATATTGGAAGTTTTGTTATTTACTCCAAGTAGATCATAATTTTGATCTTTAGATCCATAAATTTTTTATAAGATTTAAAATCATACTTACATACATATATATTTTAAAAAAAATTCACAATCCAATTGCACACTTAATGAAAAACCTAAAACATGTATCTATTTTCTCTCCTATCGTTGACAAGCCTTACTTATTATACATTATACTCTATTTTTATAACTTAATTTTAATTTTTATAGGTGGAGAGAAAGGCCAGGACCTTACATTGCTTATATGAAAGGGTCATCGAAGTTGCATTGCTCATTACAAGTAGTATATACTTTGTTAGTTAGATTTTCATCGAGTGGTCTTGGGTATACCTTGAATTATGGTTAAGAATATTATCTTTCTTTTGAATAAGTGCAACATGTTAGTGTTTCATAATCTATGATATTAAACTATTTTTAAGTTGTTATATTCATTTTGTTTATCTTCATTAATTGTTTTAGTTTTAATCTGAATAAGTACAACTGGATTTATAAGTTTATTGTTTAACTTTGCGATAAATGAGCCAAGTTGAGTGGCTTGTGAACTGTGTATGAGCTGAACTTGATCCAATTAAATTGAATATGAGCTGAGCTATATAAGTTGAACCAAAATTTGAATGTTGACTAATTTCCATCCCTTGTCCCTCTAAGGATCTTTTTTTTTTTTCTTAGTTTTTTATCTTACTGTTTTCCCTTATCTGAAAGTAAGTGATATGCGATCAAATGGTAACATGTACTGATGAGCCCTTAGTATTTGTTCACTTTAAGATTTTTATATTTACCTAGCTAATCATCTGTGAATTGGCAAAATTATCTTATTAAGCAGCATGAAAATGAATTTTTGTGAGAACTTTTAGCAGTGCAGTGGGATTTTTTAGGTGATTTGCAGGGGGAGGTTTGGAGGGAAGGGGGAAGAGAACATCTGTATGGTATATAGTCTGATTTGGTGGTCAGTTGGCTAGCCATTCTTCTAGTGTACTGTAAGATATAGATTTTCTAACCTTAGTGGCCTCTGTAATTTTAGATTTGTTCTTTGAAGTTACTAGTACTTGTCAGTGCCTTTATCATGCATTGTTTCTCATGGTGTGCATGATTGAACAGATTATGGTTTCTTGCTTTGTGAAGACCTCACATTTTGAAGAGTACCTCTGTGTCAAGGTAAGCGCTGTTCACTATAATCGGATCATAACTACTAGATGATAGAAGCAAATGGATTATGAAATGGACATTGTCTGCTTTTGTATACCTACCACTTATCTCTTGTTGTCATTTTTTTTCATTGTTGCTGGAAATTTTTAAGCCACAGCTTTAACTGCTTTTAACCTGCCTTGACTAATATATTGAAATAAACTTAGTTACTTACTGCTGTAAGAGGGGTGCATTTAGTGATTAAGAAGTTGGTTTTAAACTTGTTCCATGTGCTATTTCTGACAAGTGGAGGAATAAACAAACAAGTATAAACTGTTTAGGAGTGAGATTGTGAGGTTCTTCTGTTCTCCCTGTTTTTTCTGTCGTATATACAGAGGCTACTTCGATACAATTTAAAATATTTGTCTTTTGGCATCACAATTGTACTTCTGGCCTAGTTATTTCATCTTTATAGAGATGCTTGTTTTCAATATAAATCCTTGGCATATATATATATATATATATATATATATATATATATATATATTCCTTTTTGAAGTCTCTTTTTCATGCATGCATTGTGTATCCATCTGTTGGAGCTCCTGCTGGCATTCAATAATATATATATATATATGCATGAATAATAGTTTTGGTTGGTTTAATATCTCAATTTAACCGTTTTCACATTCATACTTTCTTCTAATCGTGATTCATTCTTTAATATTTCTCTTTTTTTCTTTCTCCTGCTCCTCAGACTACAGTGCCTCATTCTGTACATGTTATGCATGCGCTCATTATCAGTTTATGCCCATTTATGTAGGAAGCTGTCTTGCTGGATCTGCTTAGAGTGATCAGTCATCATCGAGCTCGGCTTGCCACTCCTCTCCGTACATATCAGAAGGTATATGGTGAGTCTGATGTAGAAACAGCGCCATTTGCCGAGACAATTTTCTCACACAGAAGAGCAGCAGCTAACCATTCTCTCCTACTGATTGAGCCGCCCTATAAAATCAACAATGATGATAAAACCAGGACTCCAGCAAGCTCAGGACAACCCAATGAAGAAACAGATGGGAGAGTCAAAGCAACCGCATCTGGACCAACATTGACTCCTGATGATAACGAAGTTGATGAGGAGATTTTATCAGGATTGATTTCGGAGGATGACAGTGAAAAGACAAAGTTCGTCACAACAGCAGCATCAGATACCAAACTGCCGACAGTGGGCGAAGACAACTCTGCGAAGCAGGGATCTGATGAAGCAGTTGCTAAAGAGCATTCGGTGGATACAGTCAGACTGAATTTGGAGGTACTGTCTGAGGAGATGGTTCAAGATAAAGAGCTTCCCATACTTCAAGACTTGGACAGTGATGAGACAGATAAAGCTCCTACCACTTCACCAGCAAAGCAAGACATACAAAAACATATTTCATCACTATCGAAGGCTATCCTTGAAGATAACATTGTTCTTGGTGTTGCTTTAGAGGGATCTAAGAGGACACTCCCAATTGATGAAGAATTGGTGGCACATCCAACACTTGCAGAGGCAAAAGATTTGGCCTTTGTAGGCAAAGATAAGGAGGATGAGACTGCTGATGTGCCCCCGGTACCCAGTGATCAGCGAGAGAAGGGACGCTGATCATTGTTCATGATGGTCAGGACGTCCTGGTTATTGGTCCAACCACGTGCAAAATGCAAGAAGCTACGTTTTTTAAGGCTGGCATTATGCACCGTAAATAATTCTTATCGATTATTGTAATTGTAACCCATTGTTGGAACAAGGCTATTGCCAGAGAGAAATGAACAAAATCTGTCATTCTTTTACCATTTTGTTTGACATCCCAAAAGTCGTGGGCGCTTTATTCCTTTAGGCGCAGAATTCAATCTTCGAAAGCAGAATTTCATTTTGTATCAGAGGGCTTGTGGCGAAATCAGGTCCTTTCGTTTAGACTCAGTGTTGAAGGTTTGACACGATCTGAGAACTGATTTTTGGATGGGAGTGTTAGAACACTGGGAACTTGACTAGGCTCTGCACATGACCTTGTCGAACAAATGAGGAAGAAAAAACGGTTATGCCTCTTACCAATTTGGTTGTAGTTCAAAACAGGTGCAGCTCTGCTAATACGTAACGTGGTTAAAACAAAATAACAGCCTAGATTCCGAAATGTTAGTCCAAAAAATAAGGGGAAAAAAACATGAGCAACAATGAAGACTATCAGCTAAGCTCGACACATGCAGTCTGGAGCAGGATAGGTGTATATGGACTGCTTTTCTTTCCTTAACCTGAGTTGCCCTTGTCTATTTTTGTGGCCATTTTGAACTACTTGCTGGAACTCTGACCATGGCAAGCTTTTATTCAAGAATAGCTTGCCCAAAAGCACCATGTTTGGTCTAATAGTCTTTAAGTTGTAGTATGCTCGATGTGCAACCTGAGAATTCAATCAAAGGCATTAACATCATTTCTGAAATCTCCACAAAAATATCTTATATTTTATTGACAACAGCTGATGATGGAACTAGATTGAAATGGTTAACTGAAAGTTCCCCAATCTTACCAGGGCATTATGCATATTTCCTGGAGAAGCAGAAATGAAAATGTCGCTCTGTATGCTTACGTAATAATCAACAGCAGCTGATAGAGAAGCTTTCCCTTCAACCTTGGCCAGTTCTTCAGCAGAGGCAAGGCTTTTCTTATCCTCCATTAACGGGAATAGTTCTCTAAGAGTTGAGATTCTTGCTTCACCTCCATATACCTGAAATTACCAAAAAAGAGAGAAATAATAATTACTTGTGCACAATGCAAAATGTTCATTATTTATGAAGTATTAAATTTTACTCCCTACAAATCTCCCCCCCCCCTCCAAAACCTCTCTTTCTTCTTTCTGCCTTTCTCCAGATAAGGAGTTTGCGAGTCCTAAATTCCAGTCTCCACTGAGAATAACGTAGACAGTTGACCTTGTGAGAAGCAAGATATAATCTAGTATTCTTGTTGAAGCCCAAAGCAGCCAAAAGAAGTCCAATCTCTTCTGGTGTCAGAGGGCAGCGCCCTTGATTTCTTAGTTCTTCATCAGTGAACTGAGAGTTGAGTACCCTTCCCTGCCAGAGTACCTGGCGGTATTTTGCGAGAGCCAGTCTCTCAGCTTTGCCCCCACCAAAATCACAAGCTGAGTGAGCAGCCATATCCTGTCCAGGACAGCTATAATGTTACACCATAGCTGCAGAAAGCAGTGCAAATGAAAATGTAGAACATTGCCATAATTGGAAATTGTTCCATTATAACTGATAAGGTGGCATAATAATCTCAACAAGAATCTCTTCTTGTTCCTCATGTGCAATCTTCTTTATGTCTTCATTTGATTATGGGCGGGAATATAGAACAAATGAAGAGGAAAGATTCATACTTTGTCAAACCGAAGATGCAACACAACATACTTTCCAGCTCTTTGCTTGCTCTGCATTTTCTCCTGCAGGTAAGAGGCATCTGATCCCCTATTGTTGCTAGGAGGAGACCGCAGTTGACTGATGATGGACTCTGCTAATATTCGGATATGGGGAACAAAAATTAATGCTTCAAAATTAACCTTACAGCGCAGACGTTGGATGTCTGAAGGCAGGTTGTCAAAAGCCAAACGGTGAGAAAATGGTGCTATGGCAGCAATCCCATAACTGAAATAGGGAGGAAAAGAAAAAGGATGTATCAAGCCAAATTTTACAAGAGGGTAGCACAAAAATTCATGCTCTCTGTTGTATCAGATAGTTAACAGAATTGATATTCTAGACATTTCAGTTGCATATGGCATACATGTTGAAGATGACGTCATGCAATAATCAACAAAAAAGAACTTTTTGACGATTAGCGAGTGAACCTAACAGTACTTAAAAGTAAATCATGGCAGTACAATGACACATCATGCCAAAGAAATCCAATGCGGTCAAAAAGTTGGACGTCTGCCTTCCGACAAGTGTTAAAATATCATTAGAGGAGTGAAATATTAGTGGGATTATGTAATTGGAAAAGATTATTAAATAAGCTTAAGAAATAATAAGAAAAATTGTGGAAAATTGAGAAAATGACATGTTTAAAGTTAACCATAATGTGTGACAAATTTGGTCACAATTTTAACCAGCAAATGCCGGTGGAAATGTTGTGAAAACAGCCATATTTTGTGCAGCTATAAGGAAGGAAAGAAAAGCTAGAGAAAAATAGGGAGAAAAAGAAAAAGGAGAGAGAAAGAAAGAAGTGTGTGTGTTCTTGGAGCAAAATCAAGCCAAGAGATCCCACATACAAGGTTTATCGGTAAACAGCCAACGGAATGCTGAAAACGGTAGAAACAGTGGTTGAACGGCCGTAAATGGAAAATTTTAATTAGGACACGAGGTGAGTCGCTTTTGATTTCTAAAGCCCTTTTGAAAGCTAGTATGTTTTGTTTTTCCATGAAATGTTATGTTTTATATCATTTTGGAAATCTCTAAATATGTCTAAAGTTTATCTGAGCAAGTTTTGTTTTTATGTCATTTTGGGCTTGAATGAACTTCATATTTGGCTTGAAAACCTTAATAGATGATTAAAGCATGAATTTTGTGAATTTAGTCCTATTTGAATTAAATACTTGGGATTTTCAGAAAATAGTTATTTTTGAAATCGAGTATCCATAAATTGACTGGAATGCCCTTATTGGAACATTTTATGAAAATGTGTTTGGAAATTTTGAATTTAACCCTCTTTTGGAATTAGAATTCTGGATTTCTTGAAATGAGTTCCTTTTGGAATCGGGTATTTAGAAAATAATCCAAATGTTCTTATTAGAATATTTTATGAAAACTTTTGGAATCGGATTTTCGGTAAATGACTGAAATATCCTTATTGGAACTTTTGTGAATATTTTTCAAATTGGGTAAGGGTAAAATGACCTGAATACCCTCAGAAAGTCTTTTAGAAATCGGGTATAGGTAAAATGACCCGAATATTCTTGAAAATGACTTTTGTGAACGAGTACGGGCAGAATGACCCAAATACTCCTAGAAATTTGTTTTGATGCATGAAAAGAACTCTTTAACCTATTTTGATATGATTTTTGGAAAATGATCTCTCGTAATGAGATTGACTTTTGGAAAACGACTTTTGATCCCTGAAATTGTTTTATTGGCCTGATGTGCCTATCGAATGACTTGGTTGGCCCTGCGGAGCCTATGTGAATGATGATTTGACTTGTGAGTCAGTGTGATCAAATTTTGGAAAGTGTTATTTGCCCTAAAAATGTTTTGATTGAAAATCCTATGGGAACAGATAACCCTCTGGCCTCATCAGTCAGAAGGGGTTGATAGTGGTGACATTGAGTACTCGGCAAGGACTCTGATCTTTGTATTAGCCTACGTTAGAGTGAGACGGTCCTAGTAACCTAGCCTAGTTCTAGAGATTGTCTTACTCCGAATGGGGTGACAGGACATTGAGATGAGTCGTACGGTGAGTAAGGACGCCCTAATAACCTGGCCTAATTCTAGGGATTGTCTTACTTTGAATGGAGTGACAAGACATTGAGATGAGTCGTACAGTGAGTAAAGCTGGCATTGATACTGGTGCGTAAGGTTGGCATTGATAATGGTGAGTGAGGTTGGCAGTGTACTGCGGTACACTAGGTATGCTACGATATACTTGAGCAGAAGTACACTGCGGTGTTATTTATTCCGGCGACACACGAATTGAGTACTGGAGGCTGAGGTTTCAGTACAATAATACGTGGCATCGAAGGCAAGGACTGCGGGCCTTGCATACAGGCCGACCTTCTGTTGGATAAGTGCCTGTGATTTGAAAATCGGGACAATGTTTTGAAATTGAAACACCGTTTTTAAAAAATGATTGAGTTCTAAATAAACTCTTGTTTAGAAAGCTTTTGATTTGTTTCCAGTGAACAATTGATATGCTATTCCACAAACGTCTTATGTACTCTGTCTTTTTACTAAAGCACTAGCATACATGGGACTCATGGGTGATTTTTCACTCTCACATGTCTTTTATCTTACCTTTTTGTAGGATCTGGAATTGAGCAAACCTATGAATAGAAGGACGATACCACAGTGACAGCAGTTTAGGTCTGAGGTATGAACGTTTCCCTTTTGATAACGTGCCTTATTACTGATGTGAACGGAAATTTTCACGTATGAATTTTCTGTTATAGATGTGTATGTGACCATCCGTATGGATTGTTGTATGGACCAGGACCTTGTATACTCTAGTGTTTTCGTTATAAAGACCCCTTGTCTGGAAAACTAGACAGAGCAACACCCGGTATTGATATGCTTCCGCTGTTACCTTTAGTATGGGTGTTACAATTGTTTGCTCTTAAGAAATGAAGATAACATTTGTGTGGGGTTGAGTTTGAAGTTTTCACCGACCACAAAAGTTTGAAGTATGTTTTTACTCAAAAGGATTTGAACTTGAGACAACGACGATGGATGGAATTTCAGGAAGAGTTTTGATGTCCAATTAAGTATCATCCTGGAAAGACAAACACAGTGGCAGATGCCCTTAGTAGGAAGGTGAACTTATCAGCTCTTCAAATGATACGAATTCCAAAATTGGGGACAATTACAGTAGAAAACGAAATAAGGCTGAGTAATATTTCTATTCAACCTGCTTTCCTACAATAATTAAAGGAAGAGCATGAAAAAAAAAATAAAAAAATGAAGAGTTGTAAAGGTTAGTGCAAAAGGAGATGACTCAGAGTAGACAAAAATGTTATGAGGAAAAGCCTATTAAGATCTTGGAATGTGTTGAAAAGGAATTGCGGAATAAGAAAATTACACTTGTAAAAGTGTTGTGGAATTATCACCTGGTGCAAGATACAACTTGGGAAACGGAAGCGAAGATGTTGAAAAAGTATCCAGAATTATTCCAGGTGTAAGCCAATTTCGAAGATGAAATTTTTTGTAAGGAGGGGAGAATGAAATACCCCGCACTCTTACCTTTGATTGGCTACTACTTGTAATAGGATGAGAATTTATATCGATGGCCAGAACAAAAGTTGATTGGTGCAATGAGACGAATATTTCGGTACAATAATATTTTGTTGGGACCTGAATGTAATTATTAGATTTGTTCTACCCGTACCCTAAATCTTTGGAAGGCTACTATTATTAACAAAATAAGAATTTGAGAATACGCTGAGAAGAGAAATTGATCAATGCGATGAAATGCACATTTTGGTGTAAAATATGCTATCCGGGTCACCGAGGGCATTTTCATCATTTTGACCACGCCCACGACTTTGACAGCAAATTTGAGCAAACTGAGAAAGAATTGAAGACTTTAAATACTACCAAAGGACTCAGTGGAATTTTTGGAGTTGAATGATAAAATAAAATGTTTTTTCAAATCGGACACGATTTTAGTCAGTTCTGAGAAAAATTGAAAATGCGGTCGAAAAGTTGGACGTGTGGTTCTTGTGATTGGTGGATGAAAATAAGTGTTAAAATATTATTAGAGGAGTGAAATATTTATGGGATTATGTAATTGGAAAAGCTTATTAAATAAGCTTAAGAAATAATAAGGAAAATGGTGAAAAATTAAGAAAATGACGTCTAAAGTTAGTCACAATGTGTGACCAATTTAGTCACAATTTTGACCAGTAAATGGCGGTGGAAATGCTGTAAAAACAGCTAGATTTCATGCAGCTATAAGGAAGGAAAGACAAGCTAGAGAAAATTTGGGAGAAAAAGAAAAATGAGAGATAAAGAAAGAAGTGTGTGTGTTCTTAATGTGTTCTTGGAGCAAAATCAAGCCAGGAGATCCCACATACAAGGTAAAAGTCTATGCTTCAAGAATTAAAGTCATAGATCTCATTACGGTGATTATTTTGGTATGAGTTTTAACATGAAAACATGATTTTCATGTCTTGATTTTAAATCAAAAGCTAGGGGGTTTGTGAACTTTGTGTATGCTTATGTGTGCCGGCTGCCTAGGAGGTTTATGGATAATGTTTTGTATGAGGAAGAACTGAATAGGCATGGCGGTTTGAAGGATTGCTTTTGGTTGATGAGATGATGACCAAAGTAGAATGAAAATAAAAAGTTACTTGATTGGAAAAATGAATTATACTAGCTTTTGATTAGAAGAAATGAATTTGTGTTGAATAAGCATGACTCTTGTAAGCTATTGGAATCTGAAAATCACAGAATTAAAGATGATTTGAAGGAAAATTGAATGAATTAATGTTGCTAAGGTGTTAAAGACTAAAGGAAAACAAAGGAAAGCATGAATAGTGGAATTGAACTAAAACTACTGAGGCTGTTTTTGCCTAGTAGCGTGTCACGAGAACCAAAACTCTGAAAAGAGCTTATACAGAACTAAAGTTAAGAGTTTTACGATTGTTTTGGTATATCATAGAGCCAAATCGGAGTTGTGGATTGAAAGTTATTTGCGAAACAAAATCATGTGTCAAACAGTGAAATTCAGAAATTTAGTCCGAAAATGGATGAGTTTAAGGATGAATAATTGTCTGATTTTGGATGAAATGAATGTGAATTATAAAGTGAATCCCTTAGAAATCAAAGGGACTCACTTCGTGTTCTAATTAGCTCTTTCCATTCACAGCCGTTTAATCACCGTCGCTACTGTTTCCAACGTTCCGTTGGCCGTTTATCAATAAACATACACCAAATATTGTTTTTGGATCAATTCGTGTTTGGCCGAAAAATAGCTGACGTGCCTGACGGGTAGCCGATGTCCAACCGACGTTTAGCCGACGGGGCCGACTGTTAAGGTAAACGTTCGACTTTTGTTCACGTCGTTTTTTCCTCATTTGTTCGATTCTTTTGTTTTCCTTTTTCCACATCCCTTCTCCCTTCGTATACAAGGGATTCACTTTATATTTTTTAATTATTTCATCCAAAATCACACAATTATCCTTAAGTTCATCCACTTTTTGCTGCTTTGACACATGATTTTGTTTTGGGCATAACTTTCAACCTACAACTCCAATTTGGCTTTATGATATACCAAAACGACCGTAAGATTCTTAACTTTAATTCTGTATAATCCCTTTCCAGAGTTCTGGTTTCCATGACACGCTACGGGGGAAAAACAGCCCCAGTAGTTTTGGTTCAAATCTACTATTCATGCTTTCCTTTGTTTTCCTTTAATCTTTAATGTCTTAGAACCATTAATTCATTCAATTCTCCTTCAAATCCTCTTTAATTCTGTAATTTCCAGATTCCAATAGCTCACAAGAGGTATACTTATTCAACACAAATTCATCTTTTCTAATCAAAGCTAGTATAATCCATTTTTTCCAACTAAGTAAATTCCATTTTTACCCTATTTTGATCATCATCTCCCCAACCGGAAACAACCCTTCAAACCACCATAATTATTCAGTTCTTCCTCTCACAAAACATCATTCAAAGACCCTTAGGCAGCAGGTACATATACAAGCATATACAAGGTTCATACACAAAAGTTCACAAACCCTAGCTTTGATCCAAAATCAAGACATGAAATTCATGTTTTCATGTTAAAATTCACATCAACATAATCATCATTCACTCAACAACAACTTTAATTCAAGCAAGGTAGGGTTTTACCTTGTGTTTGAGGCTATTTGAGGTGATTTTGCCCCGAGAACTCTTAAGACTTCACCTAGCACACCAAGAACACACACTAACTTTAAATTTGGCTGTTTTTACAACATTTCCACCGTCTCGTTACACTGGTCATCTTTTGTTCTGGCCAAAGAAATCCATGTTAAATGGACCAGCAGCTCTAACAACAAATTTAGATCCATTGATATAGGTCTTTTCAGTCACAGAAAAAGAAAAGAAAATCCACATAATATCTTGTTACCATCATTTCAAAGACATTGAAGAAGTGCCCCTAAATCACCAGAAATTAGGACAGAATTTTCATCTTCCTTTTCTCCATTCAGCCCTTTATGTGGAATTGTATCAAAAGATAAGCTAGTTTGTAACAACATTTTTAAAAAAAAAAAATCCCTATTTGAATTAATTGATTAATTGGTACTAGGAGAGGCATGCTCTATCTATTCCTCTAAAGACCAATTACCAGAAAAGAAGAAATATTAAAACAAATACAAGCAAAGAAGATCCATACTACTTACCAAGAACTAACCAAATATAACTACCAAGAAGTCTTTGAATAAGCCAGCTAATTTGAAAATTTAGTCTAATTATGTTTCTACGAACCTCTGCATGACAGGCAAAACATTTTCAAGATACCAAGTGGCAGATGCATGAACAGGTGCTGTTTTGATTCTGGTATCTCTTATGCCAGTTGCATAGTACTCTCTGGTACTCCAAGAGTATTGGCTTGGCAGCTCTTTAACTATAGAAACTTCATTCTTAAGGACAGCAATAAAATGCTCAACATCAAATACATCTGTAAATGAACTTTAGAAAAAAGATGTTGTGTCAGAGGTTTCCCTTTCAAATATGAGAATGACACTACAAAATTTTCATGTGCAAAATACCTTGAATCTTGCCAAACAGGATTCACGTCAAAGTGAGGGATCAAAAGTGTCGCATTTAGAATCTTAGCAACAGCAACTGCATCACAAATCTTCAAAGAAGGTCAAATCAATAAACACATATGAAACTCACTGAACACATGTACTATTTTATGCTGCTGAAGCTATTTTCTGATGAAAGAATGCCGAGATTGGAGCCACTTTACCCCCATTCTTTGCTGATTCAGTCCCCCATCAAGAAACACCTGGATATAACCCCTTGATTCCTCGGGTAAAACTACAAAAGCATAAGCAGTTTTGGAACACAGTCAAAAGTTTAAGAAACCATCCCATTTTAAGAATTCATCAAGAAAGATGTAAACTGAGTTCCCTGAATATCAGTATAGAAGCAACAAACACTCAATATTGAAAGCACTCACATGGTTTACTATGAGAATTAGCACAAGGCTTCCATCCTTGGTTGGGCAAGGGAGACCAGAGGTCTAATGCCTGTTTCTCAGACTGAAAGCTCAAAGAATACAGACATAAGTAATGTTCTACCAGGCTCCATAACTATTTTGCAAGCAAATTAATATGCTCAAAACTTACTCACAGTTAGTTGGTTCAAAGCACCATTTAGTAATTCCAAGTGCATTGCTTTTGGAGCATTCCATTCCTATAAATCAATAAATCCGTTGTGAAATGAGATTTCTAATGTTGAGACCTCCAGCTCAAATTTCTAGAGATACAATTGCAAGCAGAAGTTTGCACGTGGTAATAGACATCATAAACTTATATGTTCTGTGTATACTGTGCTCAAAACTGATGAGATGGCAGCTCGATATTGAAGAATGGTGATATCAATAATCATTATAGCTTGACAAAGAAAATAGATGCGCCTGCCTTTTCCAGTTACGAGCTCTTACCAGTATTAATGTATCCAACAACACACAGAAACTAATTACCAAACTGCATCAATCTCTCAAGACATTGTACAACATCAACCAGTATAATGCTCATTACTGCATGCTTGATGATGGGGGATTGTCAATGCCTCTTGGTTGCCACATTTTACAATGAACTCTTAGATGCCATGTCTCGAAACAGTCTCTCCAGATTACACAAGCAACAGCACAATTTTATACCAAAAGAAAGGTGAAAAAGATATCACCGGGTCTACTAAACTAGTTGGATTACAAAAAGAACACTTGAATTAGCCGTTAAGGCTAAACTCAATGCCACTGTCAAGGGGGATCAGGCAAGGAAAGAAAGAAATAAGATTTAATTCAGAGAACCATGTGCCTCTAGTTTATTACCAAACCATATCCCTTCAAATTCAACAATCAGACTCCCGTCCCCAATTCTCACTTTTGTTATAAAAAAAAACGATGGTCTCTCTCGAGAGTTAAAACTGAACAACCATATGCTTTGAATTTCAGCAATTAGCAAAACCCCAAACAGAAGAAAACAAACCCAGATATTAAAACATCAAAACGTAATCTTTAAGCAGTCAAAATTCGTCAAAAAGGAACGCCACTTTCTTACTTAGGGAATGAATGAACATCCAAAGATTCAGCAAAAAATGGAAGAGAGACATACGGAGAAAATGGAAGGATAAGCACGGCCCAATGGTGTAAAGAGGGAAGGGAAAAAATTTGGCAGCAGAAGCACAAAGAGGCCACCCAATGCCCACCTTCGAACTTCAGATTGCATTTCTTGGTGTTTCCTCTGGCTCATACAGATCTTTCCACCATAGAAAACAAGAAAAACTCTGCAAACTGCCCTCTTCACAAAAATATTCTTTGATTTGTCTATGGATAATGTATTTATAGGTACTGTTCTCCGGGTTCCAACTTCTAAGGATTTAACGGGATCTGCAAGACTGGAAAGTGACAGAAACAAAGGGGACAAGCCGGGTTGGATTTGGGTCCAGCCGGGTATAGAGTAACGACATCCACTTCAGAAAAGGATAAACTAACCTAGGAGCCGGCCCAGCTTAACTCTGGTGTTCTCGATTCGAAATCTTTTGGGATCGAATTAAAGATCTAATCCTAACTTGGTAGTTGCAGAATCAAATTGAATTTAAATAGGTCGATAAGAGTTTAATTTAAATATAGATATATATAACTCAAATATTTTTTATTTTTAAAATCTTACAGTGAATTAATATTGTACTCAATCGTTATTTTATAATATTTATAATTATATTAATTGTTTTAAATAATTAATTAATCTTTTAATAACAGATATTTATTGGATTCAAAATTCGAAGTTTTTACTTTAGTCACTATTTCATGATTAGCTAAAACAAAAAATAGGGTTGGATTCAGGTGCGCTGATGACATTCACTCTTTAAATTTTTTGAAATCGTATATATTTATCTTTAAATTTTTAATTTTTTTTTTAAAAATCTTTTTAAATTTCATCTTTTACCATTTAATTTTTAAGAAATTATAATATTATTTTTTAATATATTATTTTATATTATTTATCCCCTCGATCGTAATGTTTTAATTTTGACCCTGACAAAAAAAACTTAAAAAGGATATTTAATATTTATAATTAAATATAAAATCTACCCGCTATTTTGGTTATATTTCAATCTATCCATTTAAATAATCATAATTAAATACTCATTTTTTAAATCATCATCTCTCCCAAACAAATCCTAACATAATTAGCTTTTAAGTTAGACAGATTTTATATTAATTATGAGCACCTAACATAATTTTTTAAGTTTTTTGTCTTTAACAAATTTAAAGTCGAGACAAAGCAAACTTCATATTTTGACTCCAAAATATATTTGTTATTGAAAAATTAAGTCCTCAATTGACAATGGCCCAAGAGTTCATGGGTGTATTTGAAATTTCACCTCAAGAATAACAAACTCATGGGCATTCATGTCATTTCACAACTTCCATTAAAGCCATCCATATGATTTGGATGGAATTTTCATGGAGGGGGGACAAAAGAACAAGTAGTCATTTGCAACAAACCCTATAATTCAAGGGGGGAGGTCGGGCTTCGGGCTTCGTCGATTCCGAAGAGGGAAGTCTAGAGACTGAGGTGGTTGACCGTGGCATTCTAGTGTACATTCAAAGATGGAGGGAAATAAAAAAAAAAAAAAAACACTTAATTATGCTATTAAGTGTATTAGTTGATAATTAGCATAAATTCAACTAATAAATTACACGTCTCGCCAAATAATTTTTTTTTTTTTTTTTTTTTTTGGTAACCAAAAGAAGTACTTTTACTGCTTTACATTAATTTTTTTTTTTTTTTTGTGGTGGTGTTTGGTTGGGGTTAATAACCTCTCCCTAGGTTTCATTTTGGTTTGCTTTCATTTCAATACTGAATTTGGGATTTAGGCAAGAAAAGAAAAACATAACCATACATTTATTTTGAAGGAAAAGAAGAGAAGAAAAAAATAAGAAAAAATTTTCATTTATTATTCAAGAGTTTAATGAATATCAATGAAAAAAAAAAAGGATTTTAGGCATCTGTAAAAATACTTGCTACAAAATATTTATGCTTCTTTTACAAATTGCAAGTGCAAATAATTATTATTCTCAAAGTTATCGGGCGTACATGGTACAGCAATATATAAGTTAAAACAAAGAATAGTGTAAATTTATTGATTTTTTTTTCTTGTCTAATTGAATTTTTAACCATATCAAATTTCACAAAAAAGGAAAAAAAATGGAAAAATCTTATCTGTGTCGGACTTTTGATTTTGAATCGAAATATTCACGAAAGTATGCAAAAATAATCAACCTCTCATCATAATTATTTTTTATAATTTCTTGAAATTAATTTAATTTATTTATATATTCTCCAATTATGAATTCAGTATCCACCCCAACTAAAAATATATAAAAAGTGGGAAAAATAGAAGAAAAATATTTTGGCATATATATATTTTCTCCAATTCTACAAACTCTAGATATACAAGCAACACACCTTTAATACATGCAATTGAACCATTTTGGCACAACATTCATAAGCCCTCTCTAACTATTACATATGCTTTAGCTAATAAGGTAACATTTTAGGATTAACTCATGAATGTTTTGAGTACTTTCTTCCTTTATTTATTTAAATAGAAACTTCTCCATCATCTTCTCATTCCAGCTAGTGAAATGGCAGCCTGAAAATAATAAAATTATATTGCAGAGTAGAATGATTTTATAAAAAACTTATAAATGAATCTACTCCAATCCGGCCATGAATAGCAATCAACGGTAATGGCTAAGCACGATATGAACTCACTAATCAAAGATGGAAAAACTACTGACTTTTTTAGATTAAATAGTACTCCTATAAGATACGAGACGAGATGATTCAAATCTTTTCATGGTTCACATATAAAATAAACCTTATATTTTAAACACTTCAATTTTGAACCTTTAAACCCAAAGACAGTCCATAGCATACTTGGAGACGGATAAAGGGCTAGAAGGTGACATTTAACCTCCAAAATGTTCAAAAACTATATATATATTTTTTTAAATCCAACCAAAACTTTAGCGACACAATCTTCTACATTCTAGGTCTTCTTATTCCATCACCTGATTTACATTCTTCATGTAACATTCAGACCAAATTACACTATATATAAAATTAATTCGATACTTCTACAATAACTTATAAAATCTATTTTTAATTTTACATTCTTCATGTCTTCTATATCTCTATTTTTTCAATTTTAAAAAAATTCATCTACATTCTATCTTCTACTTCTTAAAAATATAAGATTTTTAAAATTTATAACATTATCCTCTTCTTCTTTTTTTTTTCCTTTTCTACGACAGTATTCTCCAAGTCTATAATGAGGTTGCTAGTTCCATCCATTTGTTCAGGGGGTGACCACCCTCCAATGAATCTCAAAATTTATTTCCTTCAACCTGGCAACTTTCAATGACACTCCAAGCTCATGATTTATTACAATATGCAGATCTCTATTCTTGGGATTGTAAGCTGGCTAAGCTAGCCAGTTGAGAGTCCAACTACTTTGGTGAGATAGGATCATAGGATTCAATATATTCAGCCTAGGTGAGACTTTTCCCAGCAGAAAAACGGATGGCTTAGCTTTGATCCTTAAACCATCTGTTCTAATAAGACTCTTGAGACATACCTAAGTAAGGATCAGAGTGTGTGTATGTGTGCGGGTGTTTTTGGGGTGGCGTTGGGGGGGTGGAGATGGATGCAAGTAAACGTTGTTTACCCTAGTTTCAAAGAGGTATCCGAGCAATCGTCGTCGGGAGGTGGACCACTATTACAGCTGCAGACATTAGTATTGGACTCAGAAGACTGGCCTTCTTCAACATTAACAATGTTGTCCAAGTCCGCTGCAACCACGGGCCGCTTGCCCTCATAAATCATTGCCATCTGCAAGCATTATTTATACGATGGATTAGAGAAAACCTTACCTCACCTCAGTCTCGCAACAAATTTTACCAGGGGATCTTACTTTTTGTTTCAGTTGTCGATTTTCTTCTACCAGTTCAGCTCCCTGCAAGTGTTCAATAGCAGTTGACGAAAAAACTATGCATTTGAGTTTTAAGTTCAGAAAACTTTAACAAGATTCTTGATCAAGAATAACAGGTGATACTAAAAGTGGCATATAGCTCAAAATTCAACCACAAGTTTCGAAAAGAAGCAAGACATTCAACTACTAGAAACAATAACATTTCCTGCAAAGTCTGCTATATATTAGCATTTCGAACCTTCTTTTGGAGGGCACTAATCTCATTCATTATACGTTCGCCCTGAAACAAATAAAACAGAGATCGTCAACATGTATGCTTACTGGATGCAGAGAAAGTTAATGATAGATGACACAGACCTTTGTTTGGAGGACGCGGGTTAGTCCAGCTTCAAGCATTTTCTCTAATTGCTGCAGTTCCTCTATATTCATTCCTTGAAGATCCTCACCCTTCATCCGCCTGTTTGAAAAGAATGGCACAAAAATCATTGATCAGTTTCTAAAAAGGGAAAACTGGGAAAATGTTTATCAGAAAAGGAGACAAAACCTTAGCTGATGAGTTTTATCCGCGACCTCCTTGCTTAATCTGACATGGCTGTTGTTCTCTAGCTGAAATGAGCAATCATATACAAGAGAAAGAGAAGACTTGAGAGAAAACCAACTCAAAAAATTGATGATGAGAAAGCGAAAGAAGTTTGTTTCAAATTGTTTTTTGCGTGTATATTTAAGATATATATATATATATAAATATATATATATATATATAATGACATTGCCAAAGCACATTTTGGTCCAATTATAATGTACTTTATAACATGGTTTTTATTTATCTATTACTATAAAACTTAAAAGATGTCAAATTCAAAAGTTATGTCTCGAGCAATAATTTTTTTATTATTAAAATAAGTTGTTATTAATAAATACAAACTCTCTCTTCTTTTAATTTTTTTTTAAAAAAGGTAAAAGATGCCTTATTCTAATTATGGAAAGTGAAAGTCATCCTTATTTAAGAACAAGGAGCAAGAAACCTTTCAATTCACTCATTCTAAAACCGATGAGAAATTGCTAAAGTATTTGTACCAAAGTTTATAAGCATTACAGTAACTTGAAACTTTCAAAAGGGTAATTGCACACATTCATTTGTTTATTAGATTTTCATGAAGTGAAAAAAAAAAAATCAATTTTTTATCTCTTAATTAGGATTTTAACAATTTTCTTGAAAATTGCTCATATAAGAAAAATCTTATATCGCCCACTATGGTAAAATATGTACAATTTTCCCCTTATATGCAATGATAAAATAACACTTTTGTGCTTCAATTGTTCATTGGTAATTTATGCAACCATGCAAAATTAAGGATGCAATACATGAAGAAAAGCTAAAAACAAAAATATTCAAAATCACAATAAATGGATGGTGGTAATACCAGGAGCTCAAGAGATGGTGGATTATCGGTCTTGTCAAGGTTAGTTGAGTGCAACTTATATTTTCCAAGGATACCATTCATGCTGCAGAAGAAGCAAGCCATCTCAAGATATACGTTTACATGCCCCCAAAAGGGAGAAAAAAAAAATGTTGAAGAAAGAAAATGAAGTATAAAGAAAACATTGAATGAGGAGAGGATTTTAGAACTTAATCATATGCATAAATAAACCAAAATTGCAGGAGGATAAATCATGTAACTAAAAGTTTTAAGGTGGCAATAATTGAAGGATAAAACGACTCAATATTTTTCACTTTTAATTTAGTGATTTTAATAATTCTTAATTTAACAAAGAGAATAAAAGTTTATCATTCAATCACATCGAGACTACAAACAACTATATTTGCATTCGCAAGATCTTTTCAACCAATATATAATAAATATCAATTTTTAAAAATCTGATTAAGAATCCAAATTCCTTTCTCTGCTTAGAAAGCATTTTCTTTCTTAATTTTCTTCACAAACCCAATAAAAGGTATTACCTTATATATGATGCAAAGTGTTATAACCTCATTGCCATATTAGGTATGCGCGCATACATATACACACATATACATATATATATGGAACCAGAAATGCATTACATACAATTCAGAAGAACCAGCTACAAAAGTGACCACTTAAATATTTTTCCTTTTTTTCCCCTTCAAAGAACCCTATATCCATCACTTCAATGTAAAAAACAAACTTGTATATAACAATAACAATAAACCTAGAGAAGTCAGAGGCAACGTTTGAGTTCTTAGATTTGATCGTCACTAGAAGTGCATTAACACAAATACTAATGAATAAAAAGGCATGTCAAATCATTTTCCTTAACATTGTTTTTCACAAGATTATCTAGTTTATTTGGACCAATTATAATCCTCAAAGCTCTATAACTAATTCTGATTTTAATTACCCTTTTCTATTCCAATAAAGATATTTTTTCTTCCTTGTGCATGCTTGAACCTTCTTCCAACACAACTCGGATTTCGAATTGAGCAAAAAAGATTGTGCTATTCGAAAATTGTTTGTCTTTGATCCGATCTTCTGATAATTAGAGGACTGAATCAACAAACTAAATAACATTATCAGTAACATTACTAGGGATCGATCAAAGTAAGATTTTTCCTACTTTATGGGGATAAAACAATTGGAATCTGATTTAAGGAGTTCATCACATCTCAAATTTTAAAAAATTTACAGATGATATTCAAGGTTATTTGCTTTAAGTTTTTGTGTGCAAAATGTTTTTATCTAACAATTCATTCTAGCATCCTCAGAGATGGGAATTTTGTCTTCATGGTTGCATATTGAAGTTCCTTGCCAAACAAGGAGATATGATTGGTTGAGGATTTTAAGAAATGTGAAAAGACAACATTAGAAAGAACAACACTTGTATTTAATTAGTTAGCCCCTTGACAATGAATGTAAGGAGTAGAAAGTAAATAGACACATAAATTACACAAAAAGAAAACAAAATGAATGATTGATTTGGCCAGAAAGAGAAAAGTTTCTTAAAATTTTGCAAGGGTTTCCTTTAGATCGCATTGCTAAATAGAAAAAGGAATTGCACATTTGGAATATGTTTCAGACAGATGACAATTCTTAGCATAGTAATGCTTGTGCAAACTTTTCAAATACAAGATCATAAACTATAATCATTTTTTACCGATAATAATAATTGTTGAATACCTTCACTCGATTGATAGATAAATTCTTATGTTTTTTTTTTTCGTCAATTAAAACAGCTAACAAAAAATAATAATACAAAAATAAATTAAGATATATATATATACTACTACCATGTCATATATATATATATATATATATATATATAATATCCATTAAAAGTCTTATATTTTAAAAATATATAAACTCTTAATGCATCGTCTTTATCATCAACATTTCATCATCCAACCTTATACGACTTATTACCTATGAAAAGCATTCGAGACAACCTTTTTCAGAAAGAAAGAAAGACGGGAGGAAAAAATCAAATGATTGAGATCAGAAACAACATATGCCTTGTTTATTCAAGTGCTGTATAACTGTCCATGGAAGTTGTCTAACCGTGTATATATAGGACTATGTATATAGTAAGACTCTTATCCCAAGGGTCTATCAAAATTTGCAATCTTCAAAGCAAGAATGTTTGCAAGCTGCTGATATTGTAGAAATAAAATAACCCTCTTGAATTTCATCCATTAAGGTTAAAACACCAAATTAATTGGGAAACTATCAAAACCTAATATTCATCCACACTTACATTTATATTATAAAACTATAAAACTAAATTGCCTCTAACAAGATAAGACATCAAAATCATTAGCTTTTTATCCTTTAATTACATAACGGATATGTCAAAAAAACCAGTTAATTAGGCTTTTCAAAAGTATTACTCTATGATGCGAACTTAAAATTACTTCACAGTAGTGAACTAAGTGGGATGTTTCTATTCTATCCTCCATCAGACGTCAAATCATAAATTGACTTCAAAATCTTGAACTAAATATGAGTCAGTCTATATATGAATGTGTCCCATTAGTATAAAGAAGGGGTAAATATATTCGAGATGCTATATATAGAGATTTGTGCCTCATCATTTGCAGATAGTACTATCCTAGAGCAGATGGAAGGCATCCTTTCTGAAGATCACTGTTAAAACAACGATAGGTTGAGAGAGTTAATGCCTCTCTTCAAATTAATGATGATTAAGTACGCAAGACAAGAAGAAAAGGAAATTTTACAGTAATCAAATTGAAATGTAGTTATTACTAGCTTCAGGAATATTTTATAAAAAAAAGAGAGAGAAATTTTACAATCATTGAAGATTGAAAAGGAACAGTACTAGGGTTTCTAATTTAAGCATTTTTCAGAAGATTTTGTGCAGCAAAAACCCAAAAATGGTAAGGCAACGTACGACACGGGGAGTTTTGTTCAAAGATCCCGTGAAAATTTGAGATCTCCAAGTAGAATAGGCAATCTTGGAGAAACTGATGCCATAGAATAACAAGACACTGTCTTTATCTCATCTTCTTCATCATGATTATCACATGATGATGATAGAAGCAAGCAAAGCAGTGGCAGAAGCCGACATTGATGATGTGAAAGGGCACAAAATCTTGATAAAGAAACTTATATATATGTATATGATGATGAAGAGTACTGAGATGTATAACCATTTACCTTGAGCTAGCATACTCGAAAAGTTTGCCAGTGGCTGAGAAGATGATGAGAGCAACTTCAGCATCGCAAAGAACTGAAAGTTCTTCGGCTTTCTTGAAAAGCCCTCGTCTTCTCTTGGAGAAAGTCACCTGTCTGGCGGTGATGTTGTCAATTTTCCTGATCTTTATCTTCTCTCTTGCCATTCCTCCTCACTGGCTGCCTGAGGTGTGCAACCAAAAAAAAAAAAAAAATGTATAGTACGGTTTGTTTCACAAATCCTATACAAACACGAAGAGATACCCAGATACAAATAAAATGAGAAGAGACAGAGGCTAAAAATGGAGAAGACAAGCACATCAGAAACCCTAAACAAATACAACAAGTACAAGTACAGATCTGGGCGGAAAAACCCAAAAAAAGTCGACCAATTATTAGCCATGAACATGCAGACCTCGCAAGAATGGTCTTTGGATTGGCCGATCGGCACTGTTCACCTTCTTGGGAGGTGAAAATGAGGATTTTTTGAGAAAATGCTTGGTATCCCCAGTTGAACTCAGCTCCAAAAAAAAGCCTCACACATACACAAACACAAACACAGAGAGAGAAATACACACCAAGTGGTATTGGAGAGAGAGAAAGTTCTCAGAACCGCAGGTCAAGAAAGGAAAGTCCACTTTCCCTTTTATAGCAAAACGAAGGGCTCTTTTTATCCTCAGTTGCCACATTCGCTTCTCTGCCCAAAGGAAATAGAAAAAACAATCCGGTGAAGGAAAGGAAAATATAGGTAAACTGTGCAAGTGTGTGTGTTGTGTGTGAGAGAGAGAGAAAGCAGCAGTATTTGAACAGTGATTTTCTGTGGAAATGAAGGGATCCTTGGCCCTGGGGTCCTGTGATCAGAGGTTAGAAATATTTTTTTATTTATTTAGTGAATGAAATGTTTCTAATAATAGAATATGTCTATTTTCTAGAGGAATATTATATAGTAAAATAATTGTGGCGTTGGGCGTGTGCCTTTTCTTTACTTGCTTTCTTTTCATTTTATGTGGAGGGATGGGTGTCCGTACAGAAGGCCACGCTGTATCACTATCATTGCTTTAATGACTTTATTTGTACCCTCTGCTTAATAAGTCTTTTCAGGTTTCATGCCCAATATTACAAACTTATAATTTAGTCATTAATATTAGAAAAAAATAAAGTTATAAACAAATCGTTTTGGGAACAAACCAAACGTTTACAAGAGAAAAAAAGAAGAGAAATGGATTATTTTTAATTTGGAAAAGAAACAGACGTAATTCTATTTATATTCTTTTCGATTCAAAATTTTGTTGTCAAAGTCCATTTATGATTAATTTTATAAAATAAGTTTTTTTTAACTTCTAAACAAATATTATACTATATATAAATTACTTCACTTTCTTTTCTATTGTGTTCTTTTATAACTTCAGATTTTCTTTTTTTTTTCTTTTATTCTATCAACCTGCGAACGAACCCTTAAAATTTTTTTAAATAATTGAGAAATTTTTAAAAGTTTATTTTCTATTTTTAAAAATATTTAAAATTTATAACATTATATATTTTTTAATGATCGCGTCTTTGTAAATTTAAGGTACTATTTCTATCTTTGATTAATACGATAGATTAAAAGTACAAGATTATTTATTTTGTAATATAAGTCACAAGTTTAGATCTATTTGTGATAATAATATTTGAATCAAACGTATGCATATATGTATTGACATGTAGCTATATAGTTATTAGTACACCTTTTGTTAGTAACCATAATACAAATAAAATATACGAAAAAAAATCCGTACACCAATTGTGCTTCGTTTGGGGTTGTTATGTGGTATAAGTCACAAATTCTAAATACAATAATAATATTAGTTGTGGAACCAAAAAAAATTTAAAAATTATTTCACGGTCTATAATGACACAAGGTCATTTTTAAATAGTAACTTGAATCGATCATTATATACAATGCGAAGAGAATTAACTGCCTAAAGTTAAATTAATAAATTATATGAAAAAATATGTTAAATAATAATATTAAAATTATTGAAAAATATAAAAAATAAATTCCAAATGAACTTTTTTTTAAATAAATTTTTCTAAAACAAATATAAAGTTTTTTTAAAACATTTGGGATCCACGGCTACCCCTACTCCAATACCTGAAAAGGATTGCCACGCTAATCTACTTTTTTCCCTTTTTTTTTTTTAATTTATAGCTATCTATCAAACCACTTTTTTCTCGAAGCCCCCCAGCTAGGAAAATCTCTTATTCCAATTGTGGAAATATCTGCAGGAAACAGAAAAAGGACCCATTATTGATTCAGGGATTCATTCTATAATAATAATATAAATATTTTTTATCTATTTATTTATTATTATTTATTTCTGAAAGTATACATCCAATGTATGCGTCAATTATGAGGTAAAGTCCAATGCAATATTCCACTCATCACATGGACGAAGAAAATGCAGCCTCGAGCCATGAGCTAAGTAGTTAAGATTGAAGAGTTTAAAATTTTAAAAAGATTATATTCTGAATTTGAATAATTTTGCGAAAGATGTTGTGGTCTTTTGTCTAGTTAAGAAGTATACGTCTTTACTCTATTTTTCTCTATTTTTATTTTTGATCGTAGTGCCGATTAATACGAATCCATATTAACGTCTAATTTTACGCCTTAAAAAAAAAAATGCAGGCAGTTCTCATCCTTCTACTACAAAAAAGGCAGTCCAACAACCTCAAAATGCCCTTTAATTTCATCCACTCCCTTGGCCAACGCTGTCGGCTTGTAGGGTCGGAATTGGGTTGTATCATATTTCTTAATATTTTTTAACATAGTATTAATAAAAATTACTCGTTATAGTCAAATTAAATTCTTATTAAATAAAATTCGATCGCGATATTTTTCATTATTTATCAAAGTCAAAACCCTTTTTTAATAAATCTCGATATTATGGTTTATTTGTTTTTAACTAATATAATATGAGACAAAAAGTTGATCTTATTAGATTATAAGAGTGGAATTTTATATAGTATTAATTGAACTAATATTTGATCATTAAGCTCCAAAAATTTCAAGCGCTGGGCCCTTCCAATATCTTGTGCTGCAAGTAGAAGAAGAATGAAGCATTGGGAACACTTTATTGTTGATGTATAGCCCTTTCCTTTTTATGAACCAACTATTGGGACTGCTTTTACTGCTGGTGGTGGTGGTGTCCTCTGTCTATTTATCTTTCTTCTTTTAAAATTTTTTTAAATCTCATTTTTTGTTATATAATTTATTCTTTAATTTAAAGTTTTTAATCTATTATTGTATATCTTTTACGTTCTGTATATATCTATCTCGTTAGATATTACAAAGATTAAAATTAAAACTTTTTAAGTACGAATTAAATACTATCCAATGATAATAATAGGATTTGGTTTCTTTTTAATTTATGAATCAACAACATAATTTTTTACAATTTCTCTTTATACATACTACAACAAATTCTACCGGTTTTTTTTTCCAGGTAAAATATATTGGTATTATTGGATATTACACATTTTTCTATAATCTATCATAATATTTAACTAAGCATTTGCCATGTATTTTTTTTTTAGTATTTTTTTCCCACATAGGTACTTTAGAAAATAATAAATTGATTTTCACCAAAAATTTATTAATTGGCTAAAAAAGTTTAATTTCAAAAGTAACGTGGAAGAATCTACTTTACTTACTAAGAAATGAAACCCAAAAAGAAAAAAAAAAACTATTATTTTGAGTAATGTATGAAATCGATATGGATTTTGCCATTATTGATTAAAGTAAAAGGCTCCCTTTCATCTTCAAAAGCAGCACTGTACTCAACAGTACTCAAATTTTGAGAAAGAAGAGAATTGTTCAGAATTTACTAATATGGTTCACTTACCTTATTTAGCAAAAAAATAAAATAAAATGAAATTAGTGCCCTCTCTCTTCAATAAAAAGATGAATATTAATCTGATTATCCTGTTTTGGAAGTTGCTGAATTTACTTTACTTGCTTTCTTTCCAGGAAAAATAAAAAAAAAAGAGGGGTGCCGTAAGTTTGTAAAATTAAAAACCGAAATGATACTAATAATTACCAAACTCCAAACTTATTAATTTTCATATATATAATTTTATCAATTATTGAATTACTTATAATTTAAAAAATTATATTTCAATCTCAATTTAATCTTCTCTAAAAGTATCTAAAAAATAATAGAATTTGGACTTGGACCACTTATATATCTTATTTCTTTTAAAAAAAATAGAAAAAATTGAGTTACTACATAAAGCTCTTTCAATCAAAATATTTCTTCTATAGGTTGGGGAGAAATCCATAACCGCTATCCTTTTTAGGTACACACTAGATGAAGTCTGTCTCGTGACCTTAATCGACAAAAAATCACGAAAATATAATCAATTTAGGTAAGTCTTGACTGACTTACTTAATCGAAGAGGCCAATAAACATTTTATAAATTCAAACTTGTAATCTTTTAATCGTTGCGCTCTTTATTCACCCAACTCGACTATTTCTTTTGGGACCATCAAAATATTTGTCGAATGTATAGTTTGTGGTCCACAGTAGTGTTCTTGTTTCATCGGAGAACATTTTCCTATTTCTGGGCTTGTGGTAGAGTTGGATTCTTATAGAACGTAGATTAGACATAAAGCTCTTATTCTATTTTCATCAAATGACAACCACAATGGAGGATAAAAGGGCAAGAATTTGTCATCACACAACTTTTGTACTTACTACTTAATATCACAATCCCATTTGAATCTAAATATTCACTTGCCCGCTTTTGATTACAATACTATTTCAATCAATATTTTATTTCTAGTAGAAATTTCCCAAATCCTATTATACCCCACAAGACTTTATAAAATTCAATTTGCATCCCAACAATTAT
Organism: Voacanga thouarsii; assembly: GCA_026120185.1. NCBI lineage: Eukaryota > Viridiplantae > Streptophyta > Magnoliopsida > Gentianales > Apocynaceae > Voacanga > Voacanga thouarsii. Next base: position 1,071,199 of record JANUWF010001723.1, on the reverse strand, counting down.
GTGTATAAGAAGATCCTTTGAAGACCCACCATGAATATTACGAATATACATCCTAATAGCAATCAATTCCATTACAATAGAAAATATTATAGAAAATAATGATATAATAATATTGTTTATTCAAAAATTTACCATTAACAAGATCCATAGTAAAAAAAACTTGACCAATTATAGGATATTTGCCCCCCAGTGTAATTCTTTATTCCTTATAGACCTCTTTGCTACAATTACTATGATTTCAAATAAGTTTTTTAAGATGGTTTTATGATTCGTGGTTATAATTTGGAGGCAATGATACTGTATTATTCAATTCATTTAAAGATCAATTTGCCAAATTCATCACAAAAAACCAATTTAGATATTTACCTCATCATGTTTAGTACTGTAATTTCTTCTGAAAAAGGAGAGTTTATTCTATTATTGCGTGGAGCTTTTGTTTCCATAAATTTACATGAGATGACATACTTTAACTAATAAAAATATGGAATCACGGGTACCTTTATTAGAAGAAATTAAAATATTTTACGATGGATGGAAGGGTTATAACCGTATCACCTTTTAAATTAGAAAACGTAAATTTTATTGGTGAACCCTATGCACAAAATATTTTGATAAAATTATTCAATAAAAGAATTACACCATTTAAATGTTATCATCTTTAGCAAATCAATTACAAGAAAGTTCTTGAAGTTTTTGTATTCTAGAAGTAGATACTGTTACTTTAATTTTTTGATTAAAACTTTCATTAATTTCATTTAAGACACTATCAGTAATTTCAAAATTACCTTATAATTTAGGTGGGATTTTTTTTTTCTAGAATTTCATATTATCTGATCATTGGGTTTTTATCTAACTTAGGTAACTAAAAGAATTAAACATGTAGCTCTTATACTATAAATTAAATGAGATTAGATATATTATAGAATTTCATGGACTTTCATGTAATCTAATCATCAGATTTTTATCTAACTTAGATAATTGAAAGAATTAAACTTGTGGCTCTGATACCAGAAATCATTTGGTTTTTATCTTTTATACATGTAGAGTATAAAAGATAATTGAAAGAATTAACACATGGCTCTAATAGTATAAATTACATTAGATCGGATATTTCAATCACGAGGTTCGTATTAAATGATGGGTTCCAAAACATAAGACTAGAGTAGACGTGCCAACTATTACTGAAAAGTCCAAGATGTCCAAGTCAAAACTTAAAAGAAAATTTAAAAAAACACTCAAATATTGAGTCGCTTATGAAGAGTCAAGTCATTTTTTACAAGATAATGGTAACATTAAAACCTTAAGAAGAATTGCCCTAACATATGTCTATCAAGACTTTTAAAGATACTTTACAACTATGGGATTATCAAGATTTTTAACATTAGCATTATTAAAGTCATGAAAAGATTGTTAATATTGTTAGCTTTATTAAATTTATAGTTAGAAGGTCAACATTGTTCGCCATTTAGTACAATTATCATTGAATTACAAGATTATATCAATTTAAGTTTGTATTTCTTTGAAGTTCGGCTATTATAAAAGCATGACCAGCTTCTCTTTACAAGCAGACCAAAAAATAGTGCATTCGCATATTTTTTGTGTTAGAAAATAGGGTACCTACGAGTACAGACAGGCAACTCAACTGAATTGAACAAGCACTGCCTATACCTGACCAGGGCTCTAAAACATGCAATTATCAAATATCAACAATGTCAGCAAGGTTACACAATCTAAACTTAACGTAACTAAACCGAATTCAAACTCAATAGACAAGTCAGTAGGATACCTGAGAGACTTGCTCGCTGTTCTACCAGAACGTACCAGGCGCCGGCACTCCTCTGGACAAGTTGCGCCGCAACGTACTGTACTGCTGACCGAATCACCAGTCCAATACTGGCTTGCCTTCAAGAAGTTATTCGCCCCACTCCGGTGTTAGGGATATGCCCTAAAGTCAATTTGTACTTATACTATTGTCGTTATGTTTTATATAATAATATGAGGTTTTTCTTTCCATGAATAGTGCATTTTATTTTGTGGTCATCAAGTACGTGACTTGATAGTAAAACCCTACAATGAATACAATGACTATTCTAAAACTGTCCCTGATCGATTATTATTATTGGAACAATAATAAATTAAGATTAGTATGTTTGTGACTTGATGACTATGTTTTACTGGTTATGGATATTTGTGATACCAAGTCAAAACATAAATAAATGTTAGAGAACATTGTATTAGACATGACCTACTGTGAGAGTACTTCATGGAACATGTCATAAGTACTTTCTAGCCCTAATGATATTAAAAGTCCTTCGACCTAAATTCATCATAGTTTCCTACTTGATAAATTCTATATTTTGATGTTGTCTAAAGTTGTCTTTAATCAGATAATAAATTAGACTACTGTTGGATATAGAATAAATCAATGAGAGGAATATGAATGATAGTGAAGGAATTTGTCTCTCTCAATTATGGAAGAGATATCCATGGGCCCCTTGATAAGTTAGACTGTTAAAATGCATGGCCGTGCTCAAATATATCAATCTAAGATATTGATATCATTTGGTTGAACAGTCTACTATGAAATCAAGAAACAGTTGATTAAGCTTAATAAGGATGACATGCTCCGTGCCTTATATTTAATCTGGATATCGTGTGACAAAAGAATTAAAAATAAAATTATGGTTTGGTTCAAAGAGATCATCGATCTTCATTTAACCTGGATAGTTATAATGTTTTGCTAGAAACTGCTTATAACTTGTGCGCCATTTAAATATGATTTGGACACACTGCCAGTGTTAAATGAACCTATACGGTCACACAATAAGCGAACTTATTAGATTATTTTTCTGATAACCAGATTTGATGAATTTGGAAATATGTCTAAATTAATCGAACTTTGAAAATTTACCAGATACAATGAATTTGGAAATATGTCCACATTCGATATATCTGGATAATGTCCAGATTATAAGAATCTGACTCGGTAAATTAATTGTTTAAATAATCGAGATAATGGCAGAATCTTATCATATCAGTTTTAATTTAATTTAAATTTAAATTTAAATATAATAAGATATTATTATGGTTGGACTCTAAGAGATTCAGAGGTTTTTAAGAAAACCCTAACCGTCTTTTCAAGAGTCTAATTCAGTTGAGAATATTCGTGTCATTCTCTACCAGAAAAAAAAACCATTTCAAACCCTAGGCGCTAACACTCCCCGGGTGACGAGTGAGTTCGCGGTGTGTATTCGATAGAGGACGTTCACGCATTGCAGCGTCTGGTGATCATTCGGGTTGCACGTGCAACAGCACCATCGAATTCGAAGGATATCGATTTCACCAACCAGATGTAATTCTGCAAACCTACGATCTTCTTAATCTTTTACTTGGATCCTCGAAAGGGATTCGTGGATGTTTTTCGCGTTTAGGAGTCCACGAATCCTAACAGTGGTATCAAAGCAACTTGCTAAACGATTAGGTTGATTCATCTGTGTTAATCATATTGTTGTGGATATGTATGACATATATATATATATATATATATATATATATATATATATATGTGAATTTAAACGGTGTATATCAGCATGTTTGCATAATTATGATTTTAGAATACTTAGCATGCAGACTGTCTGAATTAGGTTTAATATGTGCGTCTTAATTGCATGATCAGACTAGATTATTTGCAAATTGTTTGTAAACAAGTATGTTTTAATATGATATGGTATCGTAAGCATGCTATCCGTAGTTCTATATTTACAAATTGTTTGTATTAATCGGCCATGATAATATGTTATCTATACGAATATGATTAAAAGGGATCGCAAATTGTCTGTAATATGAAAATTTCACGGCGATGGTTATTAAGGGGTCCGAACGTTAATTTGATTAATAATCGGGAATCTGAAAGCGAAATCTCATTCAATGAGAGAAGGAAAAATCGTTTTTCCTTCTGGAGGTGCTGCCCCCGAAGACCCTCGCAAGGGGCGCTGCCCCCTTGACTCCCGCCCGTTGACCGGCCAGCGGGATCTCCGCCAGGGGCGCTGCCCGTTGGACCCCGCAGGGGCATTGCTCCTTGGAATCCCGACTAATTATTCGTTATGTGTTATTCATTTGTATTTTTAATTATAGTTGTAGATTATTTTGAATAGTGCATAGCATGACCCGTTTTATCCCAATGTGATTGGCAGATTATATTCTGGTTGTTTTAAGTTGTAATTTTTAAATACGGCCTACATGTCGTTTTTTATTGTTGTAAAATTGTACTGCTTTCCTAGAATAGGTATTATTTTAATTTTACTATCTAATATAAAAGAAGACGGCGGCCAACATTTACAACCAATGAGGAGTATGCTCAAGGCATTAGAGAATGCTGAAGGAGCTCATATACCTAGATTGACCACCTTGATCTTCACTTTGCTCGTGATGATCAACATAGGTTATGGGCCATGCTATGTCACTTTTATTTATGTCATGCATGCATATTTGATATGTTTATTTCGTGCTTACTACAATCAAATTTTTATTAAAAAAAAATTAAGTGTTAAATGCCTTCCAAAATCAAACATTTGTTATTACTTGGATCATCATATGGTCATTCCTGCCAAAGTAGGATGCTTTTGATTATCTTAGTGAGACAAGATGGAAAATAGTTTTCCATATGTTTGATATGGTTAGACTTAACTGGGTTATCAAAATAGTTTTGGGCCTAGGGCGTTATATGAGATATTTTAGACAGGACATTTGATGCCTATCTCATTAAAATTTTATTTTTATTTAATTATAAGATTAAAGCCAAAGTTTACTTATAATTAAAATAAAATATTTATGAAAAAAAAAATTTTACCCACTTCGAAACATCAAAATGTTGAAGTTTCAAAAGGTTTAAATGCTTTTAGTGGGAGTTTTTCATTAAAGCCTCAAAATTAATTATTTTGCATATTTTGTATGTAGATAATGGCAACAAACAGTTGAAATAACTCATTACAATCTGTGCTCGAGAAAGACAAGCTTAGTGGGACTAACTTTCTTGATTGGGCACGAAACTTAAGAATCGTTCTTAAGCAAGAAAAAAAAGTTTTATATTCTTGAAAATCCTATTCCCCCTACTCCAGCAAATAACGCCTCAAAAGCTGAAAAAGATGCTTATAGTAAGTATAAAGATAACTCCAACAATGTTACTTGCCTCATGCTAGCAACTATGAACTCTGAACTTCAAAAACAGTTTGAAGAAGTAGAGGCATATGACATGATTGTGCATCTCAAGAAAATGTTCCAAGAGCAAGCACGACAAGAGAGATTTGAAACTCACAAGGCGTTAAATGCATGTAAGATGGTTTCTGGCACCTCGGTAAGTGCTCATGTCCTTAAAATGAAGGGCTATCTTGATCATCTTGATAAGCTTGGTGCTCCTGTTACTCATGACATGGCCACGGATTTGATCTTAGGCTCATTACCTCTTGAGTATGACCAGTTTGTCATGAATTTTAACATGCATAACATGGAGGAATCCATTACCGAATTGCATGGGATGCTAAAACAAGCTGAACTGAACATTAAGAAGAATACTCCTAGTGTTCTAATGGTTCAAAAAGGAAAAGGGAAAAAGAACAACCAAAAGGGCAAAGTCATGGCTAGTAAGGGTAAAGACAAGGCAAAGTCCAAGTTCAAGCCCAAACCTAAGGTCAAGACACCAAATGAGGGAGTTTGTCACCATTGTGGAGAACAAGGACATTTGTTAAGAAATTGCAAGCTCTATTTGGAAGCAAAGAAAAAGAAAGACAGTGAGACTGCCGCCTCAGGTATTTATGTTATAGAAATTAATTTGTCTACTTTTGATTCATGGGTATTGGATACCGGTTATGGATCTCACATTTGTGTAAATGTGCAGGGTCTAAAAAAGAGTAGAGCCTTGGCAAAAGGCAAGATGGACCTACAAGTTGCAAATGGAGCAAAAGTTGTTGCAGTAGCTGCAGGAACTTTTGAATTAATTTTGCCTAGTGGGCTTGTTTTAGAACTGAATGATTCTTTTTATGTTCCTGCTATGAGTAGGAATATTATTTCAGTTTCTTGTTTGGATTTAGAAGGTTTTGAATTTGTTATTAAGAATAACATTTGTTCCATTAATAAAAACGACATTTTTTATGGAGATGCTTCATTATCAAATGGGCTCTATATTCTCAATCTTCATGGATCTTCCAGCAAGTCTATCTATAATATTAATACTAAGAGATTGAAATCCAATGATTTAAATCAGACTTACTTCTGGCATTGTCGTTTGGGCCATATAAATGAGAAACGCATAACAAGGCTTCATAATGATGGGCTTCTAAAATCGTTTGATTTAAAATCTTACGAAACGTGTGATTTTTTTTTATTAGGCAAAATGACTAAAGCGCCCTTTAAGAGACAAAATGAAAGGGCAACTGATTTATTGGGCATAATACATACTGATGTATGTGGACCAATGAATACACATGCTAGAGGAGGATTTCAGTACTTCATTACATTTACAGATGATTTCAGCAGATATGGCTACGTGTATCTGATGAAACACAAATATGAATCGTTCCAGAAATTCAAAGAATTTCAAAATGAAGTACACAATCAGCTTGGCAAAAGTATCAAAACACTTCAATCAGATCGAGGTGGTGAATACTTAAGTCACGAGTTTGACGAGCATCTTAAAAATTGTAGAATTATCTCCCAATTAACTCCACCTAGAACACCTCAATGGAATGGTGCATCTGAACGGAGAAATCAGACTTTATTAGATATGGTTCGATCAATGATGAATCAAACTGATTTTTCAATCTCCTTTTGGGGTTATGCCCTAGAGACTGCGGCATTCATACTAAATCGAGTTCCATCTAAATCGGTTCAGAAAACGCCATATGAGATATGGATTGGGAAACAACCTAGTTTGTTATTTTTGAAGATTTGGGGTTGTGAAGTTTATGTAAAGTGTTTATTATCTGATAAACTTGCACCTAAATCGGATAAATGCATGTTTGTGGGGTATCCTAAAGAAACTAAATGATATCAATTTTATCTTCCAAAAGAAAATAGAGTAATTGTTGCTCGAAATGGATTCTTTCTTGAAAAGAAATTTATTTCCAAAAGAATCAGTGGGAGTAAAATACATCTTGATGAGATTCAAGAGCCACAATTAGTGCCTGAACCTTATCAAGATGAGATTCAAGAGCCACAATTAGTGCATGAACTAAATAATGAACCTCGATTTGATGGCTCACAAGTCCAAGATGAGCCTACTTCTATAGAATAAGGACCTCGAAGATCTGATAGGGTTCATCAACAACCTGAGAGATATGGATTCCTCATCACTGACGATGATAATGTGGAGCTTATGGTTAATGATGAGCCCACTTCCTATCAAGAAGCCATTAAGAGTTCTTACTCTGGAAAATAGTTAGAGGCTATGAAGTCTGAGATGCAATCCATGTATGATAACCAAGTCTGGACTTTTAATCTACCTAAAGGTTCAAAAACCATTGGGTGTAAGTGGGTTTTCAAAAAGAAAACAGACATGGAGGGAAATGTGCATACTTACAAAGCACGACTGGTAGCAAAAGGTTATAGACAAACTCATAGTATAGACTATGATGAAACATTTTCACCAGTTGTAATGCTTAAATCTATTAGAATTCTTCTTGCTATAGCAGCATATTATGATTATGAGATTTGGTAAATGGATGTCAAAAGTGCGTTTCTCAATGGAAACTTACTCGAGGATGTGTACATGACACAACCTGAGGGTTTTGGTAATCATTTGAATTCTAATAAAGTGTGCAAGCTTCAAATATCCATTTATGGATTGAAGCAAGCATCTCGAAGCTGGAATCTTCGTTTTGATGAAGCAATTAAAGAATTTAACTTTACAAAAAATGAAGATGAGCCTTGTGTTTATAAGAAAACAAGTGGGAATGCAATAGTCTTTTTGGTACTTTATGTTGATGACATCTTACTCATTGGAAACGACATCCCAACTCTACAAAGTGTAAAGACAAGATTGGGAAATTATTTTTCAATGAAAGACTTAGGTGAAGCTACCTATATTCTAGGTGTAAGGATCTATAAAGATAGATTTAGAAAGCTAATTGGACTAAGTCAAAGTGCATACGTTGACAAAGTACTGAAAATGTTCAGTATGCAAGACTCTAAGAGAGGATTCTTGCCAATGTCACATGGCATTAAGCTCAGCAAAACTCAAAGTCCTTCTACGAAGGATGATGAAGAGCGCATGAACAAAATACCATACGCTTCCGCTATAAAGTCTATCATGTATGCCATGTTATGTACTTGACCCAATGTATCACATGCATTGAGCATGACGAGTAGGTTCCAGTCAAATCCTGGAGAGGCACACTGGACTGCTGTCAAGAACATACTAAAGTACTTAAGAATAACTAAAGATATGTTCTTAGTTTATGGAGGACAAGAAGGCGAGCTAGTTGTAAATGGTTACACTGATGCTAGTTTTCAATCCGACATAGATGATTACAGATCGCAATCAGGTTTTCTATTTTATTTGAATGGAGGTGCTGTAAGCTAGAAAAGTTCAAAGCAAGACACCGTGGCTGATTCTACTACAGAAGCTGAGTATGTAACTGCCTCAACTGCAACTAAAGAAGCAGTTTAGATTAAAAAGTTCATTACAGAACTAGATGTAGTTCCTAGTATTATGAACCCAGTGGCTCTCTATTGTGACAACAATGGAGCCATTGCACAAGTTAAGGAACCAAGATCACATCAGTGATCCAAACATATACTTAGACGTTTTCATCTCATTCGAGAAATTGTTGATAGAGGAGATGTCAAAGTATGCAAGGTATCAACTGATGACAATGTTGCAGATCCATTGACAAAGCCTCTCCCATCGTCTAAACATGATAGTCATACTAGATCAATAGGATTACAGCTTATGCCAAATTAGTCTTATTGCAAGTGGGAGACTGTTAGGGATATGCCATAGAGTCAATTTGTACTTATACTATTATCGTTATATTTTATATAATAATATGATGTTTTTCTTTCCATGAATAGTACATTTTATTTTGTGGTCATCAAGTACGTGTTTGATAGTAAAACCCTACAATAAATACAATGACTATTCTAAAATTGTTCCTAATCGATTATTATTATTGGAACAATAATAAATTAAGATTAGTATGTTTGTGACTTGATGACTATGTTTTACTGGTCATGGATATTTGTGATATCGAGTCAAAATATAAATAAATGTTAGAGAACATTGTATTAGACATGACCCACTATGAGAGTACTTCATGGAACATGTACTTCATGGAACATGTTATAAGTACTTTCTAGCCATAATGATATTAAAAGTCCTTCGACCTAAATTCATCATAGTTTCCTACTTGATAAATTCTATATTTTGACGTTATCTAAAGTTGTCTTTAATCAAATAATAAATTAGACTACTGTTGGATATAGAATAAATCAATGAGGGGAATATGAATGATAGTGAAGGAATTTGTCCCTCTCAATTATGGGAAAGATATCTATGGGCCCCTTGATAAGTTAGACTGTTAAAATGCATGACCGTGCTCAAATATATTAATCTAAGATATTGATATCATTTGTTTGAACAGTCTACTATGAAATCAAGAAATAATTGATTAAGCTTAATAAGGATGACATGCTCTGTGCCTTATACTTAATCTAGATATCGTGTGACAAAAGGACTAAATATAAAATTATGGTTTGGTTCAAAGAGATCATCGATCTTCATTTAACCTGGATAGTTATAATATTTTGCTAAAAACCGCTTATAACTTGTGCGCCATTTAAATATGATTTGGGCACACTGCCAGTGTTAAATGAACCTATAGGGTCATACAATAAGCGAACTTGTTAGGTTATTTTCTGTTAACCAGATTTGATGAATTTGAAAATATGTTTAAATTAATCGAATTTAGAAAATTTACCAGATACAATGAATTTGAAAATATGTCCATATTCGATGTATCTGGATAATGTCCAGATTATAAGAATCTGACTCGGTAAATTAATTGTTTAAATAACTGAGATAATGACATAATCTTATCATATCAGTTTTAATTTAATTTGAATTTAAATTAAAATATGATAAGATATTATTAGTGTTGGACTCTAAGAGGTTCGGAGGTTTTTAAGAAAACCCTAGTCGTCTTTTCAAGAGTCTAATTCGGTTGAGAATATTCATGCCATTCTCTACCAGAAAAAAAAACTCTTTCAAACCCTAGGCGCTAACACTCCCCGGGTGACGAGTGAATTCGCGGTGTGTATTCGATAGAGGACGTTCGCGCACTGCAGCGTCTGATGATCATTCGGGTTGCACGTGCAGCAGCACCATCGAAATCGAAGGATATTGATTTCACCAACCAAATGTAATTCTGCAAACCTACGATATTCTTAATCCTTTACTTGGATCCTCGGAAGGGATTCGTGGATGTTTTCTACGTTTAGGAATCCACAAATCCTAACATCCGGTGCGATGGGTACTACAATTCTCCTTGCAGGATAAGACGGTCTCAAATCGCTGTCGACGCACACCAACGGCGATCACCTCGAAAATCCCCTCAGTTCACTGGTCCCGATAAGGCAAAAATTATGGATCGTGAAGAGAGAAGGGAAGAGGCGAATTCTCTCAGGAAGCAAAAAGCACGAAATAAGGGTTAACCCTAATGGCGGCTCTGTTCTCTCTTTTAATTTCGCCTTAGGAAAAATTAAAATCCAATTCGGATTAGGAAATCCTAATTCCTTACCAGATTTTATGTTTCTTTTTCCTTTTCAAGTTAAAGTTAATTGGGCTAAATAAAAATAGAGGAACGTGAAAACATGGCCCAAGCCCGGGGCGGGCGGGCGGCACGCGCGTGTGGCATATTCCATACCGTAAGCTTTTCTATTAAGTCTTTAGAAAAGCCTTTTAGTATATAAAGTCTTCCACACTCCTCAATTTTTCCTATGTGGGACTCATATCTAACAAGAGTTCCCAAATGGTTAAACACCCAACTTTAACAATATTTAATTATGGATTCCCCCATGTAAATGGCTTCTACCATAATCAAAACAATCTCTAACATGTCAAGAACAATTCCCATTAATTGTTTTAGGCTAACTAATCATAAGTTAAAAAATATTAACTCCCAAAGTTGCCATTTTCAACATTTTGTACAATCAATCTCTTGTATTCTGAAATGTTAAAAATTTAAACCAAAAAAGGATTAAGATCATTTTAATTTGTAAGTTGTTTTTTTACGTGCTTGACTTTGTTATGAATTATATTACTAATTACATTTTGTAATTTGATTCCCCTATTTATGATATCATAGCCATATGTTTAATTCTTTTACTTATCTTTTATACTCTCTATATTTCAATTATCACATGATCCTAAAGCATAATTAAAACATCCAGAAGACTTTATTCATTTTCGTTCTTCTCGACTTTTTGACTTTGATCTATTCTCTCTTGGTTATTTTTTTCATTATTAATATATGACTAAAACCATGTATAGATGACAAGTTATTAAGAGATATCTAAAGAACATTAGTTAGTTTCTTTAGTGATACTAATTCAGAGAATTAAGTAAATGATTTAGATAGTTTATTATCTTATTTTCTTAGAATTTTCTTGGGTAGTAGCAGCAAGAGATGTTTATATGTTGGTAAACCTAGAATCGTTTGAATTAGCCTATAGAGTCAAGTGAAGATGACTTGTAGGACTGGACCTGTACGCATTCTAATAGCACTAGCTTAATCTAAGTAATCAAGATAATATGTTAGACAAATTCCTTTAACAAAGATTCCTAGATATTAAAATTACTAATGGACACTCAAAGTAGTTTAGATATGGAAAATGAAACTGTTGTATCTAGAGTTACTACTATAATTAGTGATATAGAAAAATAACTAGCCAATTGGATCATACCAAGAGAAAATTTTATGAAATAGAAAAGTTTGAATTCATACAATATTATAGTATTAAAACTTGTGAATTCACTATTTTAATTAATTTTCAGAAAAATTTATAGTATTGAATATGTTGTGATAGATATTTAAATTGATTTTATGTGATGTATCTTGTAAATTGAGCTTTAAATGACTTGGATATTACGGTATCATATATTATCTCCGAATTGTAACTACCAGTCACAGAACCATCTTGGAAGAATATCTACCGAATGATCCAGCTATAGATATAGGGTCTAAAGTAAAGGAATTGAACCAAACTTTTTTAGAAAGTACCGCATTAAGAATGTATAAATGCTACCATTTCTAGAGTATATCTCAAAAGTATATAGGAAGAAATACATAACTCATCATACTTCTGACAATATTAAACAAAGTTCTATTTTTTTTTTTTTTTAGTTATTGCGTTCTTTTAGGATGTCCCAAACGCAATTAATTAAGATACTATACCATGATGTACTAAGTAATCCTTAAATTCATCAAAAGATACTCTCTACTAAGATCTTATCTTAATGCTTTGATTTGTTTACTTGTTTGGTACTATACTTCAACCTTATACTCTTTAAATATCTCAAAAGAATCAGACGTACACCTTATCAAATAAACATAACCAAAGTATGAGTAATTATCAATAAACTTGATAAAATACTCATATCCATTCTAACTGGTGTAGTTATTAGACCATAAATATCACTATGAACAATGCTTAATATTTCCTTGACCTTTTCTGTCTTTTAGTTAAATGACCTTTTGGTCATCTGTTTCTTAAAGCATAATTCACATTAGGGTCACTCTTCTAATCTCAATGAGTTCAAAGGTATATTATGGATGAAAAATTCTAATATGGACTAATGATCCATAGACCAAGTGCATCAGTGACTTATACCGTGTGCAATACAAGTTGTATGGTATAACTCATTAATGTACTTGGTCCACCGGTCCATGGTCCATGTAAGAATTGCTTATTATGGATAAGCCTCTAAATCCAATTGTGATAAATATGTCCTAATCTAAGGTGGCCTAAATACAAGTCATTTGTTATGGTCTTTATTTTCTTATTAGTTTCGTTTCCGTATTATTAAATTTAATAACTTATAAGATTTAAATACAATAAGTTTCCATATATATTTTCATAATAAATAAAGTTTCTATCTCTACTGATAGTAATACCAGAATGCAAATAAATATAACAACCACGATCCATCAATTTAGGACCTAAAATCAAATTTTATTTGAAAACTAAAACATATAAAACATCATTTAAAACAAGAGTCCTATTTGAATCAAACACACTGTCAAATCTCTTAGTACTTCTACCCCTATTTTGGCTCCATTGCTAACTCGACATGCTCTTCCTTATTGAGTCTCTTATTTTCTTTAATCTCTGCAAAGATGTATAGATATGATCAATAACTTTGAAATCTATAATCTAAGTGGATGAAGATTTAACGGTCAATATAAACTCTAAGTAGAGAACTGTACGTGTAATGTTCTTGACTAAGAATTATGAACATTCTTTCTTTTAATGTCTCTTTTTGTCACACTTGAAGCACTTCCTCTTAGCTTAGCATGGGCCTAGCATTAGCTTTTCACACTTGCATTGCCTCTCTTCCTCTTAAACTTCTTAGCATTGGGCTTAAGTCTAGAATATTAGACATTTGACATTAGAACTGGAGATTTGGACTTCATGATCTTTTTTCTCT